>OX456524.1:40807055-41407055 GCA_949748255.1 Eustalomyia histrio
ATCAATTAATCCACGTACAGAATTTTTACACTAACTAACAAAACATTGAATTGACACATCAATTTAGATTGGAATGTAATAAGTCATGGCCCATGTGATACATACTTTTGAGTACGCATTCAACTTCGAATATAAGGTTTATTATTACAGTTCTTTATATTGTTGTTACTGTAGCTTGATTATTGTATTATTGTCAACGCATACCAAAACGTACGAACATTAGTTCCATTCGTTTACTGAATAATTTGTAAAAATTTGTACAAATTTTTACTGGATGTCGTTCGTTTACACAAATACTCAGTAAACATAAAGAAAAAATAAATAAATAAAAGTGACAGTTTGATGTTGAGAGTTCTTCTTCTTTCTGCAAACTTTTACTGGACAAATTATTGCCAGCAAGAATTTACAAGCAGAAAAAACATATGATTAAAAAAAATGAGTTAAAATTTTTGTAAATAAAAAAAAAATACAACTACGTTGTTTTATGCAAATGCAATGCATAAAACAAGAATCCTCTTTTTTCATATCAACCAGTTATAATTTATTTTTGCATTTGGTTTTACAATCAGCTGTTTAACAAACTTGTAAATTATTGCAAATTTTCTGTTAGCGTACTATTTTAGAAAATTTTCATTTTGAGAGTAAATTTGTCTTACTCTCTGTAAGTTTGTTACTGAGTAAATCTTACTGGTCTTGACTGAGAAAAGTAAACGAATGAACTTATTGTAAAACATATATGTCTCGTGTGACATGAATTCAAATGCAGCGTTTGCTGTGTTTCTACGGCAAGTTATTAATTCACTATAAACTAATAGCATTCATGTAAAAGTGGTTGATGTTAACGTCAATAATTCAACGCGTTAACCCTAGACGTCAACTAGTGTCAAATTTATATGGGATTTTCCAACATACTTTACTGCACAAACCCAGCTGATGTCAATTTAAAGAGAATATACCGACCAGACAAATCAATTTGGTTTGAAGGGGACATTTATTACTAATTGTAACTTATTCCCAATGTAAAGGGCGGTCCAAATACAAGTATCTTTTTAAAAATTAGGTAAAATGAAGTAATCTTAATTTCTTTTGACTACAGCGGCTGGCTTCGCAGCAGCTAATTCTGCCAGTCCAATTTGCAAGGGTGAGGATCGTTTCTGGACTATTTATGAGAATCGGTCTTTAACGGCAGCCCACACGAGAAATATAAAAGGTTCAAATCTCAGTTTCGCAGCGACCAATTGACCTCGCCAAGACGACTGATAACACAATTGCCAAACTAAGTGCGCAAAGGATCCATAGTTTGAAAATCTATGTGATATGGTGCGCCATCCAGCTGAAATCAAAGATTATTTAACTTCATGTCTTCCATTTCAGCTCAAAAAATCCGTAATCATGGCTCTCTAGCGCTCGCCGTTGATTTAGTGACTTATTTTGGTTCGCGGATACTGACTGTCAATATTTCGAGTAGAAAAAATCTATGAGTGTCAAAATAATATGTGACTTTAAAATATATCTGTATTTGTACCACCCTGTATTTTATATGTAACTTTTAGTTGAAAACACCCCACGCTTTAGTGATTTTGATTCTAAAAGATTAATATTTTTGATCAACAAAACATTGCCAGTGTTTTGAAGAATCAATTAATTATGAATGAATTACACAAAAATCAAATTTTTATCTAATTGGGAATTTGCATAACGCTCGAAATGTATTTTAAAACGGATTCGGTTGAACATGCAATCAAAAATTGGGATTTTAAAATAATTTCTCATACAAAATGAAATCCCAATTTTATTTGGTTTTTGATGAAATCCAACTTTTTGGTTTTTGATGAAATCCAACTTTTTCACAGATATACAAAATACCACAATGTGTTTTCCCCCATATTTGTTAGAAAGTGGAGGTTTTTTGGGGGAAATTCAAAGACGCTAATTTCCCAGAAAAATTGTCATCGCAAAAAATATATTGTGAAAAAATAACGAGTAGTTACACATTTTGCTGATCTACTCATTTTGATCAGTTTTCCCAACAGCAAACTTCCCAGTGCACAATTGGAGTGCACAAAGAGCCCCTTAACCTTAAACCTTTTGATATTATAGCTGCATGGGAATATTTTTTTGCCATAAAAACCACATTTTGAGCTTTTTTTATGACTCATAAAATACTTAAATTGACAGTGGCGTTATACTGCAGTAAAGTTTTTAAACCAGAAAGTGAAAGTGACAATTAACATTGTAAAATTTTAATTTTGAGCAAATTTTATAATTTCTCTACTATGACAAATCACTGAAACAAAAAACTTTCTTTATCGACAAATTGTCGCATTGCGGTAGAATATATTCGGCAGTGAACTTAGATAAAAAGTGTATGAAATTTTATAAACAAGCAAAAGCTTCATTTGGAAGAAAATTCACTAAGAAAGTTTCCACGAAATTCTAACACAAAGTTTGACAGCACTGCCGGAGTTCACTGGCACTTTCAATATCTGTTTTGGCTTTTTACCTGGTTCTAGCTTTCTGTGATATTACAGGGATGGGTGTTTTGTGCCTAAAACAAAACAATTTTGTTACTGTTAAATATAAAACACAAGAAATAAAAAAATTATGTATGTAAGTTTGTAATTTCATTGGAATTTCTTAAATTTCGTATGTGTACGAGAACATTTGTTGTTTGGAATTTAATTGAATTTGAATGATGCAATGATAAGGGCAATAAAATTTTACGTACACACAACGAGTCTATACATTCCTCAATATATTATTCAAATGAACCTTAAAAATGTATGTGTTTCTTGAAAACGAAATTTTAAAAGGGTTAATGGGGTGGGACATTGTTACATGGTAAATAATTGTTTTGTTTTTTTAATTTATAATTTGTTTCTATTACATCATATTCATATAATTTTTTAATTATTATTATTGAAAATAAACCGCCTTGGTATCCCAACCCTCAGCCATAGGATGACCCCTTGTTTTTTGATTGTGTGTTAAATATCATTGCATCATACTGATGTTACAATTAAAACGTATCATTTTAATATTTACTAAGCCAAATTTAACACAAAAAGAAAAAATAGTTGGTTTAGAAAGGGTGCTTTTTTGATATTGTAAAAATTTCAAACATTTTGTGTACTTTATATGGAGAAGAATATTACTATGACTGAAAAATGTACAGATTTTATTTTTTATCAAATTTCAGCGGATACGTATTTTTTATTTTTTGATATTTGTGCTATTTTGGATTTCAACAAATTTTTCGTGATGCCCTGTCTTGGTACATTTTGGAACAACTTGACATTCCTATGTCAAAACAAAGGCATTATTGATATCAAACTTCCTCATTTGAAAAATATTTTATTTTGAAACAGTTTTTTTATTGAATTTTAAACATTTCCAACAAGCTGCCCAAAAATTTCTTGAAGTGAGACAAATTGTTAAATTGCTTTTGTCTACATTATATCCAAATTTCATCAAAATCAGAGTATTCAGCTTGGGTTACTTTGCTTGTTAGTTGTTTTTTATTTAAAAAAAAATGTTTTGTTTTTAATTTTTTCTATTAGTTAATTTTCATATAATTTTTTAATTATTATTGAAAACTGCCTTTGTATACCCACCCTCAGCCATTTGATTGACCCCTTGTTTTTCACAATTAAAACGTGTCATTTTAACAAACTTACATTCCAACCATAAACTAGTAGTTTTTAAATACTTCTAACTAAGAGTTTAAAATAAAATTACTACCCAGCAAAACTTTGGTAATAGGTGCGATTTTCTCATGTGTTACCTTGTAATGATAGCTCATTTTCCATTATTTGCAAGCATAAAGTAATAAGTAACTGATTGTTTGTTACGTATTATATGATTTATAAGGGATAGCCACAAAATTCTGTTTACTAAAATTCTGTCTTACAAAAATTCTGTTTTTTTTCCAAAAAAAAATTCTAACTAAAATTCTGTTTTACAAAATTCTGTTTTTAATAAAATTCTGTCTATTAAAATTGTATGTTATTATATGTTATTCCCCTTTCATTAGAAAAAAAAATGCCGTTAAATTATTTATTAAGAATTAAAGTTTTTTTGGATATCTTATTAAAACATGTTCGTTATTTTCCATTGCTGTTATTATTCGAGAGGAACACTTAGCTGGAATTCTCCTCCGGCACGTCCAATTAAAGGTTCCTTTTTGTCTTTTCATTTCCAAATAATAAAAATATCCGTTAAGACACATTTCTTTATTTTTATTCGTTTTTATTAATTGCAGTTTATTCATTTTTATTTTTTTAAATACGACACATTAAACAACACAATTGCGACTAATTTTAAATAAAATTCTGGAACATAATTTTTGACCAAACACACACAGTGTATGTGATGCATTTTATTTAAATTTGCAAAGTGGTTTTTTTAAACAGTATTTTTTTTTAAATGTAAGGAAAGTTACGGCAAAGTGATTTCTTAATTGTTTTATTTTTATGTATGTGTTTGTAATTGCATTTTCAGTTTTTTCAAATAATTTTTTATTTAACTGAAAATGCAATTACAAACAGAATTTTCTGAACAAGAATTTTGTGAAACAGAATTTTGAAAAACAGAATTTTGGAAACAAGAATTTTGAAAAATAGAATTTTGTAAAACAGAATTTTGTAAACCAGAATTTTCGTCGAACAGAATTTTATACCCAACCCGATTTATAAATATAAAGTAAAAATTGAAATATTTTTGAAAATCTATTTTTAGATACATTACTTTGTGTTTTTTTGTAAGAAAAAGGGTAATATATGTTTGTTTTGACAACACTAGCAAAAAAACGAAGCGCGACAATTCATTTAAGTTTAAAGCAATCAAATACTATATGCGTCGATAGCTCAGTGGGTAGAGTTCTTGGCTGGAAACCAGAGTTCCGTGGATCGATTTCCATCATTACCACATTATTTTTAATTACAAATATTTCAAATAAAATATTTGTAATATTTTTTATAAATAAAAACTCCTCTTTTTTAAAAATCTATTTTTAGACACATTACTTTTTCCATTCTCGTAACCATATAAGTAACCCCTTACATTATCACCTCTAAACTAATGGGTATATACATTACTTTGAAGCTCATCGCCTGTTAATTTTTATCAGAGAAGTAAGGTGTAAAGGATTCCATGAGCCCCTGTGGCTATACATTACTTTACCCATTATTTGGTAATGTGTGGTTTTGCTGGTTAGTTTTTGATTTGGTCGAAGTGTAAATAGCATGTTTTTAGTTTATTACGATATCGAGACAATCGCTTTTAGTTTAGATACACCCAACCAAATTCTTTTTCGTTTTCACCCAATTTGGATCCAGCCGATTTTTTTGGTAGCTGTAACCGACAATTCGGTTATTATAGCCCTATTTTAGTTAGCACGGCAAAAACAATTATCATTTGCCAAATTTTAACCGAATTATCTGTAATATTGGTATATCCATAAAAGCAATATTTGTCATTTTTTGTGGAAATGCAAAATTTTTATTTTGCAATAGAATATTTGTTAAGAAAAATTTTGTCAGTTTCCAACTAAAATTCGGTTACCGCAACTTAATTCGGTTAGTTCAACTAAATGTTGGCTTCAACAACAACATTTGGTTAACACAACTGAATTTTGGTTATAACTTCCAAAATATTCAGAAAACACATTTGAGTTTGGTTGGGCTAGCCGAATTTATTGGTGGTCGCAACGAAAATACACTTTTCACTACTTTAATTTTCTGTTTGTTGCAATGAAATTTTTGGACTAATGTGTAGAACACACCTATTATTAAGATGGATATTGAAAAACAAAATTGAGATATGTTGAAAGGACGACCTCAATTCGAAATTTGCAAGGTTTTTCAAAATCTTTTTAATGAAGTGGCATTTTAGAAAAATATAAATTCGATATGTTGAATGCAAAAGAGTCTTGGTACTTTTACCAGGAAAGTAGTATGCTCAATTATTATTAAAGACATAAAATATGCATTTTAAATTTAAATATAAAAAATATGCATTTTTGTCAAAATATGCAAATAATTCGGATAAATATTTAGTGCATATTAGTTTTGGCCTACGGAAAAATAATCAATTTATAAGGAATTCCTTACCCTAGTTTATTTTTACTTTTTGAATTTATCTTAAATTTTATTAAAACAAACTGAAAAATTCCAGCCAATGAATGTAATATACACTGCAAAAAAACAAAAATAAAATTATTTGGGCTTATTTAAAAAATGTCTTGCGTAAAAAATAATAATAATAATAATAATAATAATAATAATAATAATAATAATAATAATAATAATAATAATAATAATAATAATAATAATAATAATAATAATAATAATAATAATAATAATAATAATAATAATAATAATAATAATAATAATAATAATAATAATAATAATAATAATAATAATAATAATAATAATAATAATAATAGTGGTTTTCCTTTGATGTGGTAAACTTAATTTTTTTTTTATCTCGTGTACATTTTTGAAATAATTCAAACAAGATATTTGCCTTTTCAATTTCTTTTGCTGTTTAAATAAATTTAACACACAATGCTCTAAAATCACTTTTTTTAAATTAACGAAATGGATAATTAAATAATAAAGAAAATAATTTAATATTTGACAACACTCAAATATAATTACGAACAAAATTTACACATAAAAATGTATGCGTAATTTTATCAAAGCTGATGAAATAGTTTTGACATAAATTGGTAAATATACAAGGTGGCCCAAATTGTATTACCCTGTGGGAAGATGCTGTAAATTTTGTCAATGATGGAAACTATCAGTTTTGTTTAAATATTTGTGAAGTATACACACGCATAAAAAAAACATGGTGACAACATGATCACTGCTACTGCATTGGGGTATGGTTTTCACATTCAAGTTATTGGTTTATAAATAGGTTCTAACCATCAATATGATTGCTACCAACATTATTATAGTAAATATATTTTATTATTTCATGATTGTCACTTTCTATTTTGTAACATAATTTGCTGTAACCACACTGTGGTAACCACAATTCTGGCTATAAAATATATGATAATTATAAATCAAATAAAACATGACTTTGAAATTTACAGTCATAATAATGTTATGTTTCAATAAAAATAATTTAATCAGTTCAATCACCATGTAAAAATGGTAATATATGGTCATTTCCACCTGAGTGGTTTTTTTTCGAAGATGCTTTATACATATAGCATTATAATTTACACTGATAAATTCATTGTTGAAAAAAAGTCATTGTCAAAAAATTTTATATAAATATTTTATATTTTTTAACTCTTTTTAATAAAAGCAATAATAAATTTTGTAAAAAATATATTTTTATTAAGTCATTTCCTATAAAATAACGAAATTTTTTTGGAAAGAGTACTTAGAATATTAATAAAATAATTTTGTATAAGGAAAAGTCTGTGTGTGGAGCCCGAGAGTTGTTTCTCTACGAAAAGGTATCTTATAGAAAATACAAGATTTTTAGAAATTGTTCTGAGAAAAACATTTTTAGATTCTATGGACTTTTACTTAAAGTAAAATTCTCAAATTCTTCAAATTAATTCATATATTCTTAAAAAAAAAACTTATATTAAAAAAAATTCTTAGACTTACCATCATGAAAAATACTTAGATTTTAAGACCTTTTTCTAGTAAAAGTATTCTTAGATTCTAAGCACATTTTCTAAAAGAAAAATTCTGAGACTCCAAGGACTATCTCAAACAAATCATCAAAATGTCCTGAGAATCTAAGATTTTTTTTTTTGTAAAAAATAGGTGTCTGTGTATTTTTATTACAAAAGTCCTTAAAATTTTAAAATTTTTTTGAAATATTTTCCTTTAAAAAAGTCCGTAGTATCAAAAAAGTTTTCTTGAAACAGTCCTTAATTAAAATTTGTTTCTTTAGGAAAAACATTTCCCTATAACTGTGGGGACCATATAATGGTAAAATTATGGTAACCTTTTAAATATAATATGATAACTATATTATAGTTGGCACAATCTCAATCCCAAAAATATATGATGCTCTTCGAATAGAATTGAAGCAACCATGTTTTTTCTCTGCGTTCAGTTAAAGAATACGCGAAACGCTATACTCCTCCAGAACGCGGAATATTCCGTACAATTTGCAATAAAAGCTTTTCTGTCCAAGTTTATCATGAGCCACTAAGCAAAATGTCCGGTATACTGAGAACCCACATGTCATTCACGAACACGTATTACATTCACATGGAGGCTTCCACGGGCCTTATTTTATCGTGGACAATGTGGCTAACACAGTAACTGTGACTGGTAACCGATACAGGACAATTATCAACGAGTTTTTGTTGCCGCAAATGGATGAATTGGAAGTGGAGGACATATGGTTAAAACAAGAATATGTTGCTGCAAATACAGCTTACGCAACGGGCCCAATCGCCCGATTTAACCACTTCAGACTTTTTTCTTTATGGGTCTATGTGAAAAATCAACAAACTCTAAAAGCTATCTAAAAGAATATCCGACAATACTGCGAAAACTTATCGTCCGAAGTTTTATTCTTAAATGAATACCTTTATCACTTTTAATTAAAATTTTACCATTTTCAATAAAAAAATATTTATTTGTACTGAAATTTTGCAACTTAAAAATATTTTAGCTTCAATTATTCCATTGCAAAATTAGCTCATAACCTTTTTTTTTAATCTTCATTTACATAACCGAGCCATTAGGGCCTTATGTGGTTAATTGCCTTCTGAAATGTATGTTTGTTTTAATTGTAAAAAAGATGTGAAGATGTCTTTAAAAGTTGCTCTTTTTATGTAGATAATTTTTATCACTGCCACGAGCAGTTTGGTGACAAAAATTATCAAAAGCGGTCTAGCAATTCAGAGGTTGCAAGTGAAAATGTAATGAGTGTTCTCATATTTTCACTCACAACTTATTAACCTCTTGACCGATTTAGATAATATTTGACATCGAATTGCAGAGGAGGACAGCAAACAAACTAGTTTAAAATTAACAACATATCTTGCCTCTTCGCGTTATTTTAAGAATTTACAAAATAAAAATCCAAGCATACTTTGTAAAACCCTTTAGGGGGTTTGTTTTAGCAATAGTGGGGTTTGATTTCGAATTGCAACCATTGATGCTAACGGCGCTGAGCCAAAGTAGAACAAATACTACCTAGTTTTCGTACAAAAATTGTTTTTACATGTGTTTTGATAAGTAGCAAGAGCCATAAACTAGGCAGTATTTCTTCTGTTTATATTATATTTCAATTTTACAAAAATTATTTATTATAAAAATGAATGGTAGTCTTCGACTTTTTTCTCTGTGCATGCCATTTGGTCGAACATCATTGCTCGTACGATTTTTTATATTTTTTTCTTATTTAATAAAGTTGCGGTTACAGTAGTTAAAATTTCTTTGTAACTAAAAACTCAACTTTCATTGGAATAAATGTCTGGTAATTTGTATTTGTATTTATTAATTGTATCTGTGTGTGTTTTTTTGCGTAATTTCTTATTTCATTTCTTATTTTTAAAGTTTTCTATTTAAATTATATTACTTTTATAGTCATTCAGTATTTATGTATAAAATTGTTTGCAAGTCTGATTCTCTGAATATATTTATGTATAAATGTATGTTAATTAGAATTTTTTAGTGTTGTTGAAGTTGGTTTTATTTTGTATAAAAGTATTTCAAGCATTTGCCCTAAAATACATAAACATACATTACAATCTTTACATCCCACCAAAAGACACAAAGTACGCGTTTAACACACATGATTCGATTTTTACGTGCATATGAAAATGAAGAGTAAAGTAGACAATTTTTATATTATGCTCGAAACGTATGCCTACGATAATGGATTATTATTGGAATACCGTCTATCCAGGCCTTCTAAGATAAAGCTACATAAATATTTGAATAGCAGCTACTTCAATGCAGGGTATTCTCTACTGTCCTTACTATTGTAAAAACCATACAGGCATTCTAATTGTCCGCCTTTCATAAGAAAAAAAATAAAAATTTTGTTCTTCTTGGATTAGGCAACGACCATGAGGATCAAATATATCTTTGAAGCAATCAAAAATGTCTATCTGGACCTCATCTTCCTATCTTTTATGTCACTAATTACATTGAACGGATTCACTAGAAGAATAAAATCACCCGCTGGATCGGGTCTCCTACCAACACTTACAAAATCCTGGCACATTCATCTACCAACTCGTTTCTTATATCGGACTGTGTGCTGAAAGATTTGGCCAATAGATTGGAATAAGTTGTAGTATTCTGCCGCGAAGTCTAGCACACACGCAGAGTATACACCCAGAAAACAGATTCGTGCCGACAACCGAATTTGTTGCCAATCGAATGGTTCAGTGGCAGCAATCGAATTTTTCAGTTGTGACAATACCACAACCTAACCATTCGATTGGCTACAAATATTGCTATCAGCACGAATCTGTTTTATCTGTGTAATTTCGCCGTCTCAAGATCGGATATACCGATCATTACTTTCAGATTCGCTTGAGGCGTTCTCCACCTTCCTTGTGATACTTAGTCAAGCTTGTTATGCTTAGTCAAGCTAGTCTATATTGCAAAGATAAGAATTTGCTAACTATAAAACGACTAATCAACTTTTTGTACAAAAAAAAAAGTCTAAAACACATTTTTGCTTTCAACTTTTGGACCTTGTATTGGAAATTTTAATTTCAATGCAACAATAACAAAATAGATAAATATTTAAATTGTTATTTTACACCCAGACAACAGTCCCAGTTGAGGTTACCGAATTTGTTGCCAATCGAATTCTGGCGGTTACGACAACTGTTTTTATATTAAATTATATATTCAGTTGTCTAATTTAATATTTATATTCCAAATTAATATTATTACGTTTCACAAAATTTTATTTAGAGAACAATATTATTTTAGATTTTTCCGGTATCAAACCTGGGCATTCAGATTCATAGCTCACACTCTTGTTTAATGCAGCACAATTAATGTTGAATTTGATACTGTTTTCTGGGTATACACACAGAGAAAAGAGCGTCATGCTTTGACTGAATTACTTAATGATCATAGTATGATAAATGGATCATAATATTATCAGTTATTATAATTCATTTCGATGATTTCGTATTCCCAAATATATACAATCATATTTAGGCCAGTAAATATACATAATTGTAAAAATAAAGCATTTGACGAAAAGAAATTCGAGTAATACAACAGGAATTCGGTTGAAACATTAAGTTCCGATAATCTAGGAAACGTATTTGATTGTAATAATCAAATAATTTGGTTTATACAACCGAAGGAATTGCACGTAATTCGCTTTCCACAATTTAACAGGCAATTGATCGATGAAGACACGAATTCTATACTGGTAAGAAAATAAACATGCCATCGGTGCTCCCACTTAGCTTAACTCCACTTAAATAAAATAACCTAACTGAGCTATGAACTAAATAGATCGACTAAGAGCCAATTTACACGGTGACTTTTTTGCATGCAATTATTGACTGTAGATCTTGTTTTGTTACGAACGGGGTACAGAAGAAAGCCGGTTATCAAAATAAACACGATTTTTGTTTTCGTGCATGTTTTTGTTATTTCTCTTTCGCACATATTAGTATTCTTCTTTTGTTGGTTTACTCACATTGGTTTATAGAGAGAAAAAAGTAAAAAAAAGTGCAAAAAAATCACCGAATAAATAGACATAACTTTGGAAGCAACTTTGAAAGGAGAATTGAGAAAAAAAAAACATACAATCAATTTCATCGTGTAAATTAGCTCTAACTTATCTAAAAGAAAGCTTTATTTAACACTATCCAGAGTATTTTAATGCCAATCTTATTCTTAGTTTAATCTTGTCCATGTGTAAAATTTGCGTGAAAATAACTCTGGATAGGATTAAATTGTGCCTACTTTTAAGTAGATGAGTTAGCCAACCTTAGTGCGAAAAATTTTATAAAAACAAAGTGATCAGTAGTATTGAACCAATAACGGTATCGACACTACAACACTACTAGTTCCTTTTTTTTTTTTTTTTTGATGTGCCATAGAGAGTGATGATCATTGCCAACATCACCCAAGTATCATCAGTCGGTGGCCCTAGGACAAACTAACTTCATCCAGAGAAGGTCACTCAGTCGGCCTGTGAGGAGATGTCTTCATTCTCATACGGGTTACTTATAATACTTTTTGAGAACAGTGTATGATATATATATCTACTGTCTCACATATGTACACGCAAGAACGCAAATGTATTCACGTACATTTCCCTATGTATGCATATCAAGTATTTGCCTTGGTACTTGTGCTTATCTCGTACGCATGATAATATAAAAAAAATATAAAATTAAATAAAAAATGTACAATAAGACCCAAAAAACTGGTAAAAATTAAAAGTCGAACGCTCTCGACCAAATGATACCTTACATCTTTATCTAAAATTCTTATCTTATCTAACCATGAAACGTTTCCAACGGGAAGTGATGAAGTGTTCAACACTTTATCTTTCACAGGATTCAGATAATTCAGTTTTACTATTCTATAGGTTTACTTTTTAGCAAATAATTTTGGTTATAAAAAAAAGTCATTAAAACATATTAAAGGGTATATAAGAAATTAGTAATATAATTTAGGAACTGTTTTACGATCGAAGCACGAATTCCTTAGGGTACAAGAACTTATAGGTGATGGCATTAATTGTTTTGTGTTCGTTGTACTAGATAGTTCGTTTATCATCTAACTGTTAGTCTATTCGTCCATAAACTTAGTTACCCTACCATAGAATTTTAGGGTCATTTTTATACCTGACACTAAGTGTGATTTTATACTCAAATTTCAAACTAAATGTAATACTAAAAGCAAATTTTTGGTAAAAACTCATACTTACATGGAAAGTACCCCAACCAAATCACACCGATTTTAATGAAATTTTTAGTTCTAGAAAAAACTCTAAGAACGAACGGTCTCACTTTATAAGCCACCTCAGATATCTAAAGTGTGAATTGGGGAGAAAAAATTATGTTTTATACGTTTTTTGATCGACTAAAATGGTGTTTGTAGCAGTACTTTCGAAAACTCCACACCCACCAAACTTTCACTCTCTGTGAATGCATTGGCTTCTCGGCAATGACGTGCAGGTTTTCTGATTCCTATATGCGGCAATTTTGTTTGTTGACATAGCTGCCGAGATGAAAATGAGCCTCGGCAGAAAAGATGATTTTTTGGCCAAATTCGATGTCCGATTGGAGGTCCTGTAAGGCCCAAACTGAGAAGCCATAACAAAGGGGATGGTCGTTTGCCTTTAATTACTGAGTCAATTGGACATAGTAAGCGAATAATCCGAGATCTCTGTGCAAAATTCTCATTATGCTGGTGCGTGAAATGCCGAGTTGTTGAGATCGATGTTCTTGTACTATGAGTGTTGTCCATTAGCAAGCCAGTCTCACGGTGGATGGTTTCATATCTATATATACATACTATATACTTACAGGCTAACATGTTATATTTTCTGACAAATATATTGTGCGTGCATGAATATCAATATGTGTAATATCAAATATGTGAATTCGGAAGTCACCGTATAAAGTACTTAAAAATTTATAGTATAGAACAGGAGTGGACACGAATTTAACACCAAGGGCCGCATTATGATTTTCCATAAATCATATTCTGAAAAGTCAAAATATATATCGTCATCGAAGTTTCAATGAAAGCTGGCTTACCTTTTTAAATTTTTTATAACACTTAGTAAAAATTGTTTGTTTTCGGTTACTTCATTAATTTTCCAAAAAAAATGGTTAATACAACTTAATTTTAGTCGCAACACAAAATTATAAGCAATCACATTTAAATATGAATGTACAGACTTTATTTCTTGTAGTATCCAAAATATGCTTCACAATTCGGTTGGTAAAAAAAATTAAATATTTATATGTGTAGAAGCAGCAAAAAATTATATTTCTCTGCAATAACTAGAAATTTGTAATAAAATATTAATTTTTGAAATTTTAAATAAAATCATTTTCTCGTCAAATCCAGCGATTTTAAAACACTTGAGTATTTATTATAAATAACATTTTAATTGGTCCGTATTCAGTATTTTGAAGCATTTGTAACATATAACGAAAGAATCTTAAAATGGTCCGATGTTTTTATGAGCAGACTTGAAGCTTGGGCACGCTAATACTCCGGCCTTATTGCTCGTCGTGTGTGGTGGGTTTCAATTGCTTCGCTGCTTCATGACCACCATGTTACCTTACAAAATAATTTGATTTTGCGTGCCTTTCAAAACTTTTAACAAGCTCAATTTAATAATAAAGAAATAGAGACGTAGAAAACGGAAGGATAAAGTAAAAAGATAGAAGTTGACAAATGGGGTACCAGCAGTAAAGAGTAAGAGGCCTTTAAACAAAAAAAAATTGCTTACCGAGATGTAAATGATAAGTCATAAGCCCTCCCGACCTTGATCATAAATACGAAATCCGGAAAAAATGTTATACTCATGATCCCTTCGAAAACACTACAGCAACCTTTACCCTTGTTTAGAAGTCAAACAGACTAAATTTAAATCAGCACGAAATCATATTGATTTATTTATAAGTCCAAAATTCATTTAATCGGGAATTCAAAATTACAGTGAAATTTAAAAATATTAAAACTATCTACTAAATTTAATTTATAGATTACCATTTAAATTTAAATGGAAGCTAATGGTAAATAAAAACTAAATTAATTGTTTAAAAAAATATACTAAAATTAAAATGTTATAAAGGATTCTTTCTTTTGCCAAAGCATTAAAATAATAATAAATAAATTTACTTTGGGGCTTCAAATTGAGCAGGGGTTAAGTATATATTAATGTTTTGAATATGTTCTTATTTTTGTTACGAAGAAAGAAAACTATAACATTTTATTATTTTTACAGAAATTTGTCTACTCAAAGAACAAAAAAAATCGAAATCAATAAATTGTGAAATATATAATATTATATATCCATTAGAAGTTTTAAATTTTAATGATTGTAATAGAAAAAAAATTAATTTATATTGACGTTACAACTGGTCACCCTAAAGAACCAAAAAAAATGTATCGCTATTTTAATTTCTTTCCTTTTTTTTAATTCATAACTTAATTCCAGCCAACTTTCAGATGTAAACAAAAATAAGAACAAGAGTTGAAAAATAAATATAAAAAAAATGGCAATAAAAAAACTTACATTAATGAGTACAATCGTTGCTCCATCGTCGAAAGCTTTCGATGCAGATTAACGTTGTTGTAGTTGAGGATTAGAGAAAGGGTTTTAACTTCTCTTTCGTACTTTCTCTTAATTAAATAGAATAATGTTGAGATTTCAGTATCTATCTTTATAAATTAGACAATGTTGATTTAATATTGATAAGGGGGGGGGGGGGGGGAGAAAAAAAAAACTAAACCGAAAAAAAACAATCACTCTTAAAAGAAATTCGAAAAAAAAAGACAAACATATTAATTAATCGACCTTAGAAAATATTATTTAAATGAGAGTTTGTAGCTTTACTTTATATGCGTGTGATTCTTTTTTTTACCGGTTTAGCCTTTGTTTCACTAAAAAAAAATAAAATTATGAAATTTACAAAAAAAAACCAAAGATCAGCGTAACACAAATCAAAAAAAAATACTTTAAGCAAAAATAATAAAAAAAATTCTTTTACACTGATCGTACAAACTAATATAATCTAGAGCACAAAAAAAATTAACACTAAAGGCAATCAACGTTAATAAATTCCTTTGGTTTGTTACTAAGTAATTTCAACTAGAATTTGGCTAAATAATTTCTAACTTTATTTTGTTGGCCTTAAGAGATTTTTTCCTTTTTTTTTGTACTCTAATTTCTAAGAAAAACTTTAAATTTAGCTTAAGTTTCTAAGGATTATTAAAGCAAAATTTCACAGAACAGGATTTTTGACGATTAGTTTTTTTCCCTTTTAAGTATTATAAAGTTCTATATGGAAAATTGTTTCTTCTCCTTTTTCTTTTAAATAACTTTCGTACCAACTTTTTCCCTTTTCTGTTGATGATTTAGCACAAGTCAGAACTTATTCGACGATTTTAGATAGGAGGATAAGAAAAGTTGTTTTTTTTTTCCTTAATTTAATAAATATTTTAAAGCCATCTCGGCGGCTTATGTTTTAAATATGATTTTTTTTTGATCACACAACTGAACTGCACTAAAAAAAATATAAAAATTCACTTGCGCAAGACGTTGAGAATGACGTGTTCTTAAGTCAAAGAGAGGATACCAGATGAAAACGTTCTTCTTCTTCCACGCTAGGCAAACTAGGGTATTTATATGTTGGGTATTTATATTAGACACAAAGTGCGTAAAGGAGAGTTTTATAAGAATTTATAAAGACATTATTTATTTGATTTTTTATTTACCATTAGAGATGGCACCAAGGGGAAGAATCAACCAAAATTTACCCAGAAGTCAGAAAAAAGTGCAGTCACTAAAAATGACAAAACGTGACACAATCTAAAAGGTGCAAAATAATAAAATTCTAATTTATCAATTAGAACATACCTTTTTATTATTGTCTTTCCACAAAATGTCGATTCTATTCAAAATGGCTAAAACACACCGTGCCAAAAGTATCTCGGAAATTCTGGAGGAATTTGAAGAAAATAAACTTCTCAGCTTTCCCAATTACGCAAATTATGTTCAAAGAAAAATTATGGAAATAATTTTTCCACAAAAACTTTAACTTCTAAAAGGCTTTAAATTTAAAAAAAAACTTTAATTTTTCTTCAACACAAGATATTATTTTAAATAGATCACCAGCTAAACAAAACCTTCACCAAGGAACGATTGAATATCTTCTAATGATGTAATTGCATCATCTTAGTAAAACTAAAGCTCGGTTTTCTTTTCTGTATACCAAAACATAACAGAATCTTTAACGTTTTCATTCCAAACTCCAGAACAATCTTTGTATATAAATCAAAAGACAAACGTCAAAAATGCAATACATATGTTAGCGGATAAGATGTATCATTCAGATATAGATGGCGTTCAAATGAGAAAAAAAAAATATTATAACAAATTGAGTTTAAACCTTTTCCTAACGACAAGTAATTCAAATGATAAAAACAAGCGGCATTACACATTATGGACAAATTTTGCTAACAAAAATGTTTGTTGAGTCGATTTGATTCGACTTTGAGGTTAAAATTTAAGAAAAAGTCCTAGGTAAAGCAAAGAATTCGTCCACAATTTCTCCAGCATTATAAAGTATGATTTAGGCTCGATTACTGAAAGTTCCGTCTAAATTTTACCTCCATTTTACTGTAAATTTTATATGAGAAACAGCAACAAATGCGTCAGGTTAAGTCCTAATTTGTGGCGGTTGGTCATTGGCATAGTAGGGCTCGGAAATTAATAATAGTAACTTGTTCTTCGCGTGATAAAATTTCACTAGAAATTTAATGACCTTAAATCATAATTTCAATTCTGAAAATTCATAGCTTTTTTATTTAATAGAAAAACAGTCAAGAATTAATTCAAAGTCTCACTATTTTACTAGAAAAATAATAATATTGTCTTGAAAACAAATTTTACTTAATTTTCACTAAAACTCATTATGGTGAAAAACTATTTTTTATGTGGAGTGAAACCCGAACAACTTACTATGCTTTAGCGTAAAAACTAACAATATTTTGTGAGTCGGTCTTCTTATTTTTAAGCATTTTTAATACAATTATTTCCTTGCCCAATATTGTTATTACCCTAAAACTTACCAATATATCGGAAAATTTTAAGTAAATTTTTTTTTTAATATTCAACAGAAATTAAAATATTTTGAAATTAATTGAAAATTTTTTAATTTTTATTAACTTGCTGTTTTCCAGCAATTAGAGATATTTTCGTTAAAATATATTTAGATTTTAAGTTTATATTGACTCAATCGATTTTTTGATTATATTTTTAAATTCAGTCTTTGAAAATTTTTATAATGACTTTTTTACCTATTTAGTATTTATTATTAATATTTTTCGTTAACAATTCAAAAACAAAAAAATATCTTTTTTCAGAAAAAAATGCAAATATAACGTATACGTGTAGGTGTACTTTGATTCGAATTTAACATATCCCAGTGTAGAATCAATATTGGGATACACTGAAAGTTTTGCTATTTTGCTAATTTGAGCCCAGCGGTATTTTTTGCTAATCTTAGCAACACGTGTCTGTTGACGTGTTGTACAATGAAATTAGTAGAAAAATTATTAGCCGCTACTAAATTTTAGTAAGCGTTTTGTAAAGTGGAATTTAAAATCGGTTTGCTAAAATCAGCAAAAAAAATTTACTAAATTTATTAATATTAGTACAATCAAATTAGTATAAAAAATTAATAAGCGCTACTAAATTTTAGTATATTGCTGTAAACTCAATGAATTGCAAAATATAGCAAAATTCTAATTTATAATACAAATTACCAAAATGTGCAACTTAAGTTAATTATGTTCAAATACAGTTGTTACACTTAAAAATTTCTAATAAGCCTTACAAATTCGAATACACAAACTTATATTTTTTTCAAATTAGAATTAAAAACCGTTTACAAATTTTTCTACTAACTTTTTTTCTCTGAGTGTATCATTATTTTTTGAACTACATCATTATTTTTAGGACTACAAATAATGATAACTCTTTAACTTCTAGCTTATTTTAAAAATAATATGAACAGCCAGAAAATAAGTAAAAAAACACAATAACTAAAGTCATTGCAAAAGAGTTTTCGAAGTACAAACTTAAAATCTAAATCTTTCTTTTACGACCTAACTTTCAAAAACGGTTTAAATGTCTCAGAGTTTTTGTGAGTCATTTTGACTTTCTGTCTTATTTTGCAGAGCTACAGGAAAATTATTTTAATCAAAGGGTAGGATTTTTTATAAAAGTATTGGGCTATTATATTAAAAAATAAATATAATTTTAAAAATCTCAAGCTTGTTTTTCATTGCTAAGCTAAGAACATTACGAACGACCTGTAATGTGTAATGGATAAGCTCGGATTACCTTCTTTGTTAGTATTAGAATTTTAATATTTGTACAATAATTAAACTGGCACAGGACAGTTAATAAACTTTCAAATATAAAAAATTTATATGAGTTTATTTAAGATATTTAATCGTAACCACCACAAATAATTCTTATTACAAATGTATGGGAGAAACTTAAAGAGAAAGTGAAAAAAGTATAAAAACCTTGCTCCCACTTCATTTTTAATTTTTTTTCTTGATTCTTCAACATCAACATCAACATCAACATCATCATCATCATCATCATCATCATACAATAATGTAGGCTAGGAATGCAATGTTAAATTATATCATTTAAGAAATTATAAAAAAGAAAGGGGAAGGAAGAGTGCTGAGTGGAGTGTAGAAATTTTTAATGAAATGCATACCATTGTAGTGCAATCACCTTTATATCTTTCTTTTCATTCATTCGTTTAAACTGCATGTGTTAATTGTGAAAATGATGATGATGATGGAAAACTAATCATCATACAAACAAATATCCCACAATATGAGTGGATTACCTCGGCTCTTGTTCATAATATCAGTTAAAAGTGTGATCACGATAAAAAATATTAATATTCATTCATATTTTTTTGAAAATGTTTTTCAGCTGTTTGTAAGCAAGATGCATTCACTATTCTATATATGAATAGCGTAAGTTTAGTTGTAGTTTTTAAGTTTAGTTAACCCTCAAACCGGTCTATGTTTTCTGGCAATAAAACTTATGTTCATTTCGAGAAAAATAAACAATAAATGCGTTTTTAAAATTTCTCTTTGTTGTCTATTATATGGCAGAGCTTTGAAACAAGAAAAAAACAGGAATTAATTTCTGTGAATGAATTCAAAGAATTAAAATTAATGAGTAAATTCTTTAATTAAAAAATTTATTATTATTTTCTGGTTTAAAGTAGTGCAATGTGTAACATATTATTATAGCTCTTATAAGATGACATTATTTTATGATTTAAAATAAGGTTGAAAGTAATGAGTTATCATTTGTTTTCTTCAAGTTTTCGACTTTAAAATTCTATACAAATTCCATGTCTTCTTCGACCAAAGTAAGGACTTGTGTCAAAAGCTATGGCTTTTCAATTTTCTTTTCTATCGGAAAAGCTTTAAAAAATACTAATTGGACATATATGTGGTCAACTGCATGAAGCCCGCTTAAGGCAGTTTTGCCGGTTAAAGGGTCAATGGAAATGAGATAAAATATTCAACAATTAGCATATGGATGCAACATACCCTACAAGAATACGACCGGTTATATGACCGGTCATTTGACTGGTAGTGTTGACGGAAATACCCGTCAATGCGTAGAACAAAGTTTCTATCAAGTTCTTAAAGACAATATGAAAAACTTGACCGAAACTTTATTTTTTTTAACAACAAAAAATGCAATTTATATTAGTTGTTTCACTCTTGCATATATGCAAGAGTGAAATGACAGATATTTAATTTTGTTTATGTGTTAGTTTCAGTCATCAATTTCTTGTAGGGTATAGTTTAATTGATATAAAGTTCATTAAACAAATATGACTACTATATGTATACTTGTATACATGTGGGTCTGTTTCCCTCAATGAATAATCTCGAATTTTACTCGTATAATTTAAAAATCTTCGTGCTTTGTAATGGAAAATTTGTTTATAGACTTTGCCAGGAATATTCAAATTTTTAATTTAAATTCACGATTTTTGTTAATTATGAATGAAAACAATTTATTTTAAATGATATATTTATTATTGAAAATAAAAATTAATCAACTTGTTAATTAATAAAATCACCTAAATCATATTGAGGTAGGCTCCTAAAGAAGTCCTCTCAATGATTTGTTAATAATATGTAATAACTACTTGAAGGACTTTTTTATATTTAAAGCACAGCCCAGATAAAGACAAACGTCGACAGTGCGACAGTTTGTCGATTAAGCGATATTTTATTTTCTTTTATTGTCACTGTCGTAAATAAACAAGAGCTGCTTTCAAAATAAGCTAAATAAAAAATTTTTATTACTGTTCACTTGCAAATAAAATATATTTTATCTTATTTTTTAAAAAATAGTAATTCTAAAAAGTTTTAAAATTGCAAATGATATTCAAGAAATTGAAATTGTAATTAAAAATTTGCAAACAAAATTCAAACGATTCTTTTCGTAATTCAAAAAATAACAGTTGCAATTTCCTTGGACTATGCGCTAAAATACCTGCCTAACCACTTTTGCCAGAAACTTGAAACTGAAAATACGTATATCCTGAAATAAGGGCTAATTCACCAGAAACGTAATTTTTTTAATTTTCGGCTGGAACGTAGTAAAAATAGAGGTTCAATAGAGAAAAGTCTCCACTCTAACAGCATGTCCGACCTACATTGGCTTGAGGCTTGAAATTAAAAATATGCCCACTGGTATATATTTAACTGATAAGATAATTTTGGAATATTTGCCAGGATCGTGGTAAAATGGGGATTCGAAAGGGGCCCAAAGCGGTTTGGCTGAAATCTAAAATTTAATAAACGAATGGTACTGAAACTCTTAAATTGTGAAATAAAATTTACACTGGGAGTGATAGTAATTGAAAGACTAGACAAGAACAACCCAGCAAAACCACACATTATTAGACTTATTAGTAGTTTTTGCGATTTATCTCTTTTATCGGCAGCCAACATACCCGGGTATAGTTAAAAAAATGTATGAAATATGTTAGTTTGAAACGAAAAACATTTTTTTTAATTATAAAGCATATTTTTTTGTATCTATTTGACATAATTTCACAGAGAAAAAAGAGATTAATTATGACAATTGAATTTTTTTGCCAACCGAATGATTTGGTTGGAGCCACTAACACATTTTTTTCTGGCGACCGAAATTCGGTTAATGCAATAGAATTTTGGTATTTATTTTATCAAACATATAATTACAAATTATATCTTAATTCCCTAAACGAGCACTAGCAACGAAGGCCTTCGGCTCGTTGTAGCGAAAACAGACCAGAGCCTCTGGTGGGAATCGAACCCACGACCCCCGCACTGATAAGCTAGCACGCTACCAACTAGCCTACCGGGGCGCTCAGAGTTTTGGTAGAAAACATATATTTCAATAGGATAAGGAATAAATTCAGTTGGCAAGAATCTCCGTTATCACAGTGAATCTGATTTCTCTGTGTTTATATGTTGTATGGAAAAAGAATATAAGTTTTAAATTTTTTGAAGAAAAATTACTTTAGGTTGCGCATCTATCACCTTAAGTGCAATCTCCTAAATGTCAAAATTAAAAAAAAAATTCAGTAACTTTTAAGTAGTTTGCAATTTTTTTTTTAAATTTTTACATAAAAATACATATTTTAGTCAAACTATCAAAATTTTCTGAAAAGATGTAAGTAAAAATTCAACTTGCTATCGCCTTATATCAGTAAATTTCTCAAATCTGATCTTAATTTTTATAAATAACGAATCTGCAATCAAAATTTAAAACAAATTTGTGGTTTTTGAATTATTCGTGGTTTTCGAAAACTCAACAAAATTAAACTTTTTGTGGTGTTTTCCAACTTCTTATGCTTTTGCAATCTACTTTTCAGCGGCTTTCATTAGACATGTCATTGCTTTTAATTTTTAAAAGGATCATAATTATCCTTGCAACTAAATATGAAATTTGGCTTTAATTATTTATTATCTCGCTACTATTTGGCGTATTAAAATTAAATTGTTAACTAAAGTCCTGTCTCACATAAGAAGACATTCCGTGGACATATAAGAAAGTTGCTTGATGAATATCGAACATTTTTTATAAAATGTTCGCGACTTTTAATTTAATTTTGATATTATATTCGCAATGTACATCCAAAAATATATTATATTTGCGCGAAAAATTAAATATAATTATTAGAATCGCGACAAGAATCTAATAATTATATTTAATTTTTCTTACTATTTAATTTATTTAAAATAATATAAGAAATACAACTTTGAAACTTTAATGACGATGTGATACCTTTTTTTAAATGTCTGTGGCAGACCATATTTTTTTTCCATAATGACATATTTATAGGGTTGTGGAAGTCGTAAATTTGATATAGTTTTTTGGACACCTTAATGTTTATGTATAATTTTTTGGCTATAAACACACAGGATAATGAACCGTGCAAATCATTTAAGCTTAAATTAGAAAAAAAGGTTAAATAAATTTATATGTATGAAAATGTATTTTAGTCTGAAAATTTTTTTTCCAAATTAAAAATTATTTCTTCTTTTTATTTAGTAATCTTGGAGAATACACGGAAAAAGTTATTAGACACGTAGCGGGCCAGAAAATACATTCCGTTCAGATTGTGTCTAATATCCTTTTCTGTGTATCCTTTTATTTATTTAAAATTTGTGATAATTTGATCTTGAACAGAAATGACACACATTATATAATCGGATTTGTTGTGAATTAAAACATAAGATGCACCCATATTTAAGGATTACACCCAAAAAATTAACTAGAATTTAAAAAAGTTAACTTATTTGGAGGAAAAATTTAATTGAAAACGGGCCCAAAAATACTTTTTACCAATATTTAATAAAATTTTACTATTGAGAACTAAATTTTTATTAGAAAATAGTAAAATTTCTTCCTAATAATTTCACATATCATCTTAAATTTTGCTGTTAGTTAGAAAATGTTTCCTTAGTTTTAAGAAAAAATATTTTTTTTTTTAAGTTCATTAGATAATTTTTTTTACTAAAAACTAGGACTTAACTCCCTAAAAATAAGAAAATATTTTCTAACATTAAGTTAAATAGCACTTCTTTCAAATGAAAATAATCCTTAAATTTGATAAAAATTTTCTAATAAATATGAAACTGTTTCTATATATTATATTTTACCATATGTAAGTATTTTCCCACTTTAGGAGGACTTCCGATTTGTGAGGACACTGCTTTTTTAAGGTTTTTGCTTTACATTTTTGTCTTTAAATTAAATTGAATTATATTAAACTCATGTATTTAAAATATATACATAATAAATTCCATTAGCAAAAAGTTAAACAAATTAAAAAAATGTACTACAAGATATCCTGAAATGTAATAAATTGTGACAAAGTCAGATCTTTTTCGTAGTTAATTAATTGTTCTCCTTGAGAGAACTACAAAAAAGGACGCCTAAGTGACTCACTGCATCTATTGCTAACGAACACAGGGGCTCATTTGTCTTCTTAAATTAACTAATTTAAAGAAATTGTTGCAAAAATACAAAATATCACAGTTACATTTCTTGTTATTATTCGAAAATGGAAAAAATGTCATAAGTTTATTTTATGTCGTTTTTAGCTTAAACTTTAATTGACATATACATATTTTAATTTTTTTATTATTAAGTGAAAACAAAATAGTTTTAGTGCCCTCGATAAATAAAAGTTAAATACGCGCAACGTCAAGTATAGCAAAGCCATTATGCCGTAATGTATAAAATATGCTTGCAATATCTTGTATTGTAGTCAGCAAATAAAATTATTACATAAAAGCGCAAATTCGAAATTTTGTATCTTTTGCTAACAAAATTTTAAAACATATTTTAAGCTACTATAAGTTCAATGTTTAAGACTGTCAAGATTATAGATGGGCAGGTAAGCGACTTTTGACTAACGCTCATTCACGATTACGAACTAAAAATTACAATCATACACGACAATTTTTTCTAATGGTTTCTTTAATTTCTTTCCTTTAATCATATTTTTTCTTTAAAATTAGGAAAACTAAATAGTTTATTTTTATTTTATTGTTTTTTTATTTTTCTTTTTTGTAAAAAATATTGAAAATAAGTTAAACTTTTTCGAACAAAAAAAAAATCCTATATCTAAGGTTATTATTTCTGAAAAATTAGAAAACTTTTACTTGAAAAAAAAAATAAATATTTTATCAAAATTTTTAAAATTTATCTGAACTAAACTGCATGAAAATTTTTCATTGAAATAGTTCATCAGTTTCTAAAATCAAATAAAAAATTTTAATAATTTTTGTTTTTAATTGCCTGAAATTATTTTCAGAAAACAATTCTAAATAATTAGAATGTGGTTGACTTAAAAGCTGAATTTAGAAATTGCTTTCTAAAATTAAGTTAATTTTACTATTTGTGAGAAAAAATTAACACACATTAAGTTCAAATATTGTCTCATTTTAAGTTAGACACGTTTTTTTTAACCTAAATGGAAGTAAATTGTGTTCCTTAACTAAACTTAGTTTTATTATATTTTATTTATATTAATCATATAGTTAAAAATTATATTCTAATACCCTAACCGAGCACTAGCGACAAAGGCTATCGGCTCGTTGTAGCGAAAACAGACCAGAGGCTCTGGTGGTAATCAAACCCACGACCCCCGCACTGATAAGATAGCACGCTACCAACTAGCCTACCGGGGCGCTCTTAGTTTTATTATATTTTAGTATGCAAATTTCCTAAAATTAAGAAAAATTTATCAATTTTTATTTACAATAATATAATTGTTTGTTTTTTTCCTAAAATCAGAAAATATAACTTAGGAATGATATGAACTATTTCTGAGTATATAAACAATATCGTTTTACCCAAACATATTAATTTTAATTAATTTTAAGAAATTTTTCAAGTTTTTTTTTTAAATTTTACTTAACTTGAGGAAAATTTTTGAACTATTTTAAATCAAATTTTGGATTAATTTTTAGTTCATGTCTTTTGTTTTTAAGTGTAGTTATAGAAAATGTTAACCCGCTTCAATCGATAAGAAAGGCATTAATACAAACTTTCACAAAACCTTAACATTTTTCTATACGTATTATAATTTGTTATCATGCAAATTTGGGATATAACATCATCTTTAACTAAAAATATGAACATCGTAATAAAACAAAGCGAATTTATTTTCGCAATGACAGCTGCTTTTAAAACACATGTATACATACACGTGTATGTATGTTACAATACGTATCGCAAGCAGAAATAAAAAAAGGTGTAACAATAATTTTATTTTCTTACAAAAAAAGCAAACAACTTTTGAAACCGTTTATTCGTTAATACCCAGTAAAATCAGTCTGGTTTAAGATTTTCTTGATACTACAGTCAACCAAATATATTCTTAGAAAACCTTGTCTTAACTGTAGTCAGCCGATCGCACGCCCGTAAAAAAATTACACTCAGAATATTATGTAGTTAACTGTTTGTAGTTTAATAAAAAAGTTTTCCCTTCCATTTAAAAATAAAGGAACATACATTTATTTTTCAAAGAAATATCTATATTAACTTTTTTATACATTTATTCGAAATAATTTACTATCATTTACCATTTTTTCAGTTTCATTTATTTTTTTCATTTGCTTGAAATTTAATAAAAATTTACCCACAAAACGGAAACTTGTTGTTTATTTGTATCCGTAACAGTTATTACAAATTTAAATTTTGTTTGCTGTCTGTTTAAAAAAAATATTCAAAAAATTTCAATTTGTTTTTTATTTAAATTGTTGTATATATACAAAATTTTTCAATACAAATTACAAGAGCTTCATAAAAACACATACATATACAAACATTTTCACACAAAAAGTGATTATAGCTTCATATGCATACATACATTTTATATTGTACGAGTATATATTAAAAATACAAAAATGGAAATAATTTTAAACAAATGAAAAAACAGTTATTTTTTAAGGATTGGTAGGTAAAATTTTGACATTTATTTTAACTGATTATATCATTTGTTTCTTACGGATGTGCCAGTTGATTAATCAACATTTAAAAATAAATAACAAATGGCATTTAATTTAAATGAAAATAAAGTAGACCGGTTTTTAAATGAAATATCATTTCTTTTAAATGATATTTTCAGTTATTTTAACTTACAAACTTTTTTAAGTGTACTAGTATTTGAGGTAAAGTAGCATCCTCAGCGAACCTACATGAGAGCGCACAACAAGCCGACATTCTCTTCCACTTCCTCTTTTTCCACATATACCCAGTAAAATTATCTTTTCCATAGACCCGGTGACATAGCCACTATTTTGCGTCAAAACCTATTGACTTTTCCATAACCGATGAAATCGACAAACTAGAACTGATTGTCTTGGATTTAATTCTGAACATTTTTCTGAAACTAGTTTGTGCCCATTTACACGTTACATTTTAGTTCCGTGGAACGAGTTGAGGAATATAAATGATTGTGAACCGATTATATAAATTGTTCTGGATAATTTCTTTATTTTTTTCAAAGGAGTCAAAATTTAAGCTAACAAAATACAACATGATCATGGATCATGTTATTTTATAAAGCAACACACAAAATTTTGAAAACTAATGAGAAATGAGTCAAGTGTTTGCAACCGTTATACAGACAATTGTAATTAATATTATAATTAATTAGTTAACAATTTTCTCATGTGCTCTGTTGCGGGAAGAGGAAAATATTTTCATTGAAAAATTTAACAAACACAAGGGAATAAACACTATACTGTGCAGTACCTTCTTATATAATTTTTAATTTTGTCTATAAAACCACTAATTAAATTATAGAAGGCTATTATTTTCTAGAGTTTGATGAATCAGTCATGTGAATCAATCAAAACCTCGATTTGGGAACAAATTGGTATTGTCACGCCTTCTGACATTTCTGGTGACGATGTAAAAATAGATGATCGCAGATGGGTAGTAAATTTTGGTGGTTTAATGTGGATCAATGCCTTTGCTCATAAATAGTATGTACAACTACGCAAACAACTAACTTCGTACTAGATATTTTGACTATACATTCTTTATACATTGAAATGGTACCTTCTTCTTCTCCCTTCTTGTTATATTTTTCTTGTCTGATAATGTTTGTTAATAATCTGAGGGTATAAAATTAAAATAGCGTGTTTCTTAAAATGCGAGGAATACAATTAATAATATATGTTTGTTTGTACGGATAACCTCTTTCCACTACATAAAAATTGTTTAAATGTACCCTTAATGTAAATTAATAATATTTCATACTTCCAAAATAATGAATACGTACAACAGAATTGCCATATTTATTGCCTAAAGGGGAAAATACAACTGTTGCATATGAGAACATTCTCATTAGAGATATTTATAAAAAAAAAGATAGGTTACTTTTGTTGTAGTAATCGCAGATAAACTATTCTGTTTGAAGATGATCCCATCTATGATTTTTGTTTGCAATGGTCCTTAAGTCCATAACTAACCAAGGACTAGTCATCGAACTATCTTCTTAGGAGATTTTAGTGACATTTCTTAGGTCATGTCTCTTGTATGTCTGTGACTTTTCATATAAGGGAACTGTGGTCTTATAACTGTTTGTTGGAATTCCTTGTAGCGTTTACTTAAAATCAGTTTCATTATAACTAGTTCGCGGTCAGTTATACTTTAAATTTTAGTCCTTTGAACACATCTCGAAAACGGCTTTTTGAAATCAAATCACAATGTTGTCTCGAAAATAAATTCAAAGTAGTAAGTATCCCTTATAGGAATAGCAGCACAATATACGGCATGTACTCTCGAAAATTGGGTAGCCTTGATTATCTACCACACTCCAATGAAGTTTTCTATGCTCGAAAATCTCAAAGATAACTATAAGTTTGAATTCTCCCATGACCATTTCATTTTGAACTTTTATGTCATTCATTTTAATGACATAGCAAGACAACATCGTGGTCACCCTGTATTGGATTGAATACAACTAATTTCAATAAAATTCTGGATTAACACAAAACTCTTTCTCTTTTTCTTTCACTTTCACTTTTCCTAGATGGGATTCGATCCAATGAATTTTAGCAAAATTCTAGTTTACCGCAATGTTCATTCTCTTCCCTCATTTCACTTTCTTATCTCCTTAAAAGCATCCATAGTCAACAAATTAACACTATTTACTCTTTCGCATGTCCCAGCAATATTTAACAGTAATTTTTATTCTATCGTAGGCAAATTATTTTCAAAATTTATGGGGAAAAGATAGAATATAAATGATACAGTTTACCAAAAACTTTTGAAAATCTCCGATTGTCGTCTTGCAAATATAGGGTCCGCCAAATAACTTTTTTTTTTTTTGAAAATGCTGTAAAAAAACTACTGAATATTTTCTCAAATTTCTTTTTTTATTTGAAAGTACAATCCTTTCGGTTAATAATGGAAAAATTTCATTCAAATGGCTGCCCTGGCTGGCCATGCAGTAGCCTACACGATCTGTCCAATTTTTAAGCACATTATCGATTGTGTGCAGCTATATTTCACTAATGGCTTCACGAATATTGTTCTTTAAAGCGTCAATTGTCTCTGGCTTGTCGACGTAACACTTATCTTTGACGGTACCCCACAAATAATTGTCCAACGGTGTCGAATCGCAGCTCCGAGGTGGCGAAACGACATCAGCTCTGCGGCTGATAATGCGATCTTCAAAAACAGGGCGCAAAACATCGAGTGTAGCTTCGGCTGTGTGGCACGTAGCGCCGTCCTGTTGAAACCAAATTGTTGCCAATATCCTACTCTTAAATTTTTGTGAACAAAAATTCGTTCAACATGGCCCGAAAACGATCGCCATTGACTGCATCGGCCAGCCGAGGCAGCCATTTGAATGAAATTATTTTCGATTATTAACCGGAAGGATTGTACTTTCAAATAAAAAAAGAAATTTGAGAAAATATTCAGTAGTTTTTTACAGCATTTTCAAAAAAAAAAAAGTTATTTGGCGGACCCTATAGATTATTTTTAGGACTTAAATGTACTGAGTATGTAATACTTTCATGACAATTTATGCATAAAAATACGAAATTAATGTCAAACTCTTTATAGAGAATAAAGCGGTGATATATCATAATTCCCACAAATATTAGCCTTATTTCTGATTTAGGGGTTATAGCCGGCAATCGAATTTGTAGCCAATCGAATGGTTCGATTATCGTAACCGATTTTTTTGGTTGTGACAACTGAAACCAAATTGAGACATGGGTAATTTGACTGTGACAATTGTATTTCGATTGCCTCAATAACAATTCGGTAGTCACAACCAAAAAATTCGGTTGCATTCGTTTGGCAACAAATTCGGCTGTCAGCACGAATCTGTTTTCTAGGTAAATGACCTTTTGATAAGCGGCCTTAATGCCTATGGGAAATGTGTCAATTTTTATTTAGGGATTATGACCAAAACCATGTTGGATATACCGAGGACTATCTGACAATAAGATCTGCAGTATATTAAGGGTGTAAGTAAAATCAAAATTTTTCCGAAAAATGTCACATCGAATTCTTACATATATCAGATTAGATCCAACAGTTTAAAAAAATTTTAAATAAAAACAAATTACTAAAACTCTAACAAACAATGCCTTCGCCAGGATTTAAATGCTGTCTGCCAGAGTTGTAGTGAGTTAAGCACTCAGCAGTGTGTTTTTTTTTTTTTTTGTTTTTGGAAGCGAAATAACAGCACACATTCATTTGTTTTTGTAAATTAACATTAAAAAAATTTTTGCATTTCAGTCAAATGGTTATAACTTTTTAACGGTAAGACCTCTGGTCTTTGTTTAGGGCATTTTGGAAGGGTAAGAGGTATGGCTAAGTTAGGGCATAAGTAACCTGACATGTGGCTGTGCAAATTGAGGTTACGTGCACGTTCTTATGTCTTTTTTCCAATTTTTTTTTTCAAAAGCTATGTATCTCAGCGATTTAACTTTTTTAATTTTTTCCCAATGACCTTTATAACAAGTCCAAAACAAAAAAAATCTGACCACTGGTTCAAAAGTTAGCAATTTTATCCTACTACCCTCCGACCGGCAATCCGAAAATTTTCAAACGGCTGCCATTTCACACACTTGCATTTTCGAAATTTAAGATAAATATATAACTATATGTGGTTATATATACATACACTCAGAATATTATGTAGTTAACTGTTTGTAGTTTAATAAAACAGTTTTCCGTTCCATTTAAAAATAAAGGAAGATACATTTATTTTTCAAAGAAACATCTATATTAACTTTTTTATACATTTATTCGAAATAATTTACTATCATTTACCGATTTTTTTCAGTTTCATTTATTTTTTTCATTTGTTTAAAATTTAATTAAAATTTTCCCACAAAACGGAAACTTGTGGTTTATTTGTGTCTGTAACAGTTATTACAAATTTAAATTTTGTTTGCTGTCTGTTTCAAAAAAAAATATTCAAAAAATTTCAATTTGTTTTTTTTATTTAAATTGGTTGTATATATACAAAATTTTTCAATACAATTTACAAGAACTTCATAAACACACATACATATACAAATACATTCACACAAAAAGTGTTTATAGCTTCATATGCATACATACATTTTGTATTGTACGAGTATATTAAAAAAAAAAAAATACAAAAACGGAAATAATTTCAAATAAATGAAAAAAATATTTATTTTTTTTTAAGGATTGGTGGGTAAAATTTTGACATTTATTTTAACTGATTATATCAGTTGTTTCTTACGGATGTGTCAGTTGATTAATCAACATTTAAAAATAAATAACAAATGGCATTTAATTTAAATGAAAATTAAGTAGACCGGGTTTTAAATGAAATATCATTTCTTTTAAATGATATTTTCAGTTATTTTAACTTACAAACTTTTTTAAGTGTATATTTATATAATATAATGTAAATATATACGATAATATATTATTAGATAAGGCCAAATATGATTATATCTAAACTTTTTTACTCAGGTTGCCACAAATTAATGTTTTTACTATTTATCAAGTGGAGCTCCTGCATTTTGCCATTCCAAGTGTTATTTTTCCATACCAAGATTGTTAACAACAATTATAGAATAGGTACTCGTATTCACTATATTCACACCACTACTCGTCATATTCTCTAATAATTGTATCGAATGTTTTAGTTTCTTCATAAAAGAAGAGGGTTTTTATTTTAAATAAATTGTACTTCCTTAAGTTCGGTCTTTGTATAATGCATATCGTGTTGTCTATGGTAAAAATGATACTTCCGAATATAAAATAATAAGAAAAGGGTTGGATTTTTGGTTTTACTTATTATTTTTTTTAATACACATTGTGCATGTTGAAACATGCAGACATACTTTCTTATTATCATTCTTATTATTTTATGAATACCGGTAGGTACACATGTTTGTACATCTGCAATGATCTTTGGATAATTGGCTTATTATGATTATATTAAAAATTATGAATTTTAATTTAAAATAAATGATAAAGTCAAAATTAAATGTAATCTACATACGTTGTAAATGTAAAAATGTAAAAGGTTTTTTTCTTATTACATTTATACGCGCAATTTAATATGAATCATCTATGAAAAGGGTAGAGTCTAAACATATGCGGGTAATTTTTATAGTTATGGCATTTGTATAATAAGTTTGAGAAAATAAATAACTAAATATAAGCCCGTAATTTCTAATAATTGTTTTTAGCAGGGACTGAAACCGAACCCAAACGGGTTCAGGTTCGCTGTTTATAAAAACTGTTTATAAAACCCGAACCCGCTTTAACCAGGTTCGGGTTCAAAAATATAAAAAAAAAATATTTTTGCTGTTTATGGCGTGAGAAAAGTTTGATAGAAACCTCATAAAATATATTACATTTCTTGCATTCCAGTTTGCAGTGCTCCACACTATATTTAGTACTTTTAAGAAAATACTTGATCAATGCAGAGCGAACACCAAAACTTTCTTTTTTAACTAAAAAGCTAAACTTAGAAAACCCGTTCTAGACTGTCAAACTATATGGAATTCCAGTTTAAAAATGGTTCAAGCCTTATTGGAATACAGAAGTTTTTGTTCGGAATTACTGGATGCTCCTCTCACAATATATTTTCCATTACTGACTGTAGTTTATTTAAAAAGTAATACCTAGAGTTTGTTTTTAAATGAAAAATCAATTCAAATTCATAGAAATATGTTTTTTAACTATTTGCAGCAGTCATTCAAAAACAAACTATATAAATTTACATACATTCAGTAGGAGTTCATATTTGCTGTTAAAAATAAAATTTTATGTTTTCTGTTTCTAAAAATATAAATTCATATAATTCCTTTTTATTTTTTACCAAAATAGTTTGTTTACATAAAAATTTATTTCAATAACAATTACAAGAAATTATTCAAATATATTTACACACATAGAAAATAAAAATTTATACATACATCTGTGTGTGTTGTGTTTTGTAAAATTACATACAAATAAAAAAAAAAATTCAATTTGAAAACAAACCACAAAAATCGTTTTTTTACGTTTTGTCAGTTAAAAATTGATGCTTACTTTAAACGACTTTCGATTGCTTTTACTACTTTTGTCAATGATTGAAAATAAACAACAAAATGGGCGGAATATAATGAAAAATCAGTAGTCCTCTTTTTAATTGTATTTTCGATAAATTTAATATTATTTTTAACGAAATAATATTGTGAGTATATGAATGATAATATTTGGAATATTTGTGAAGAATTCGTAGACGTTTTTGAACCTGTTACAAAATTAACGCTGAAACTACAACAAGAACAGATGACTTTAGGCGATTTTTATAGAGTCTGGATATTTAAATATTATAAAAAGAGAAAACTACTTTAAATCTTTTGCTTGAAATTACGGGTATTAAAGATTCATTTCCATTACTGTAGGTTGGATTTAAGAAAAAAGAGGATGATACAAAAAATATATAAATCTTTAGGAGAAAAAATCTAAATTCGCTCTATAGTTTGAAATACTCCAGGATTGTGAATTAAACTTAATAATATTATAACACCCAGGGCAAAGAAAAATTACCAAATTTTCAGAAGCATAGATTCAATAGTTTCTCATTTAATAAGTTCATTCTATGGAGTAGTATTCTTTTGTTTGAAAATTTCTTACTTTACAAAAAATTTAGTACAAATTTCCACTTACTATAAAACTAGCCTATACTCTTTTATATTGTACTCAATATTTTAAATCTCTACTAAAACTATTGAAATTTATATCATAATGACGACAGCATAAACCGGATTCAAAGTTTGAATTTCAAACCACAATAACGTCACCATCGAAAAATGTTTTATCGCATTTGAAATTGCGTGTTAATATGGAAATCCCATAAAAATAAATTTTTATGGCAAATTTTTGCAACTATATTTGAACACATACTGGTATTTAAAGCAAATTTGTATTCAATAATTTTGCGATGAATCATGTGCGTATATTAACAGTATCGGACAAAATCAATGAAATTATAGTTGTATGCAACAAATTTTGGACCGTTTCGAAAATTTGATTTATAACTACATTAACTAACTCCATGAAATAACTCTTCACTAAATAACTCCCTAAAACGAAAATGAAAAATGTCCCCAAAAATTTAATAGAGAACAGCATCAATGATGATTGGGGAGTTATTTTAGTTTTAGGGATTTATTTCATTTTGAAAATTTGGGGATTTATTTGCAGAAATAGAGAAATTTTTTATTGCATCAATTTTAAGATTTTAATTTTTTTTCAATATTTCTCGGTGTTGTGGAGAGCCCAAATCAAAAATTTGATAAAATAGTAAAATTTAAATTTTTTATAAAAAAAAAATATTGAATTGATTGTAAATCGGTTGGAAATGAAAGATTCAACAATTTATAGGTATAAAATTAAATGTTAACTTTTCAATGTATTATTACGATTTTGTAATTTTATTTTAGTTTAGTTTTTTCGGGTTCAAGATTATAATTAAGAGAAGATGGAAAAAATTGTGAGGATCATTTCTAACCGATATACGAGTACAATCAAATTTTATATTAATTTTTTATCAGAAAATTTTAACTAAAATTCTAAAATAAAATGAATAATAGTTTTCGCGCAATCAGACTGTTTATATCTTAAGCACAGTAAGTTGTTTCTTCCGTAAAAAAACTTCAATTCAATGGCCTGAAATCGTAACTTAAATTGAAGAAATTATAATATTATTTTTAAAAGGAAGACACAGCCAAAAAAAAATCAAAATTTCACTTTTTACAGGGATAATAATAGTTTTGCATATTAAATTTGCGTGAAAACAAATTGTATTAAATTTTCAAGTGAAATTCATTTACATGAATAATCTTTTTTGTTTTTGTTTTATATAGTGTGTAGCAGTTTTTTGTAGCCCGAACAACCAACCTACTGTGTTTCTAACGACCAAATAATGTGTAAAGTAATTTATAGCCATAGGGAGCGATGCAATATTTTACACTTCACTTCATTAATGAATTTTACAGCCGATGAGCCTCAAGGTAATGTGTGGATGGGAAAGTAATGTTTCTAAAAAGAGATATTCATAAAAAAAATTATTAAAAAAATATTACAAATATTTCAAACGTTATTCTTTTTTTAAATACCAACGCTCAGGGGATACCCTACTAATACAGTGCATTGCGTTGGCGAAGAAAGTTAGGTTAAAGGCTGAGGAAAGGGGGAGTAGTGCCAGTGGACATTTGACTTTTTTTTCACTAAGTTGTAAGTGGTAGGAAATACCTCTGCTGGAAGTTTATTCCACATACGGATAGAACAACTAAAGAACGAATTATCTCTGTAATGCGTTGTGCGGACCACTGGAAAATCGACAACAAATAGATTTGCCCTATTAGATAAACGAGTATTTTGAAGAAAATCCCTGACCCCTCCATGGTAATATCGATAGAACACCATAATACAACCCACGTTCCGACGATGCCCCAATGAATTTAGCTTTTTACCGCAATATCATTGATAAGAGCCAACGCCCTCTTTTAACCACGGTCCAGAAGCTGCAAAATATACTTTGAAGCGCTCACCCAAATATGGGAGCTGTATTCTATTTTTGGAAGAATAAAGGTGGTATAGATAGAGAGAAAATCGGATGAGTGCATGTTAGATTTACCAACAGAAACTTATTTGGAAAATCGTAAGCAATATGTTCAAATAAACTGTAGTAAAAGTTTGATGGGTAATGTGGAGTATGGAGTACCTCAAGGATGTGTTTTGGGGCCGTTACTAATTATGTTAATATAAATCTGAATGATATAAACAACCTTGGCTTGCATGGAAAAATTTGTATGTATGCGAATGATTTGTGCATTCTTTGTCCATATAAAAAGGATTTAGTTTTCAAAACTTTTGCTGAACGAGATGCTTCTTTAATTTCAGAATTTTCCATATGGAACAAACTGATGACAATTCATAACAAAACTAAACTTGTAAAATGTAAACCTCAACCTCAAAATTTTTGTGGATGGAAAATAAATTGCAGATTTTAAAACTGTAACACTTATCTTTGACGGCACCCCACAAATAATAGTCCAACGGTGTCAAATCGCAGCTCCGAGGTGGCCAAACGACATCAGCTCTGCGGCTGATAATGCGATCTTCTAAAACAGGGCGCAAAACATCGAGTGTAGCCTCGGCTGTGTGGCACGTAGCGCCGTCCTGTTGAAACCAAATGTTGCCAATATCCTCCTCTTCAATTTTTGTGAACAAAAATTCGTTCAACATTGCCCGATAACGATCGCCATTGTCTGTAACGGCCACTCCTTGCTCATTTTCAAAGAAAAATGGCCCAATTATGCTTCTGGACCAAAATCCGCACCAAACAGTGACTCGTTTTGGGTGCATTGGCTTTTCAATGCATGCGTGCGAGTTTTCTGTGCCCCAAATGCGACAATTTTGCTTGTTTACATACCCGCCAAGATCAAAATGAGCTTCATCTGAAAAGATGACATTCTGCAACATTACCATGACTATTGAAAAAAAAAAAAGTTAGATGGCGGACCCTATATTAAGGAATGTTTTGCAAAGTAATTCATCATGGCAGAAACATATTCAGTATGTGCGGTCTAAGATATCCCTGCACCCGGAATTATATGTTAATTAAAGTATAAGCTGAATAAAGAAACTAAATTTGTCATATTTCAATCATTAGTCAGAGTCACCTCAATTATATAACACTTATCTATGCACATAGAAGGAATGCTGAGCTAAAATAGAAAAAAGGGAGGAAGTGAGTGAGTGAAATGAGTTGGATTCCAGATAATTTACAAGATGGTAATTAAGCATGCTCGTCATACAAAAAAACACACACAGTAATAAGTCTAAAAATAAATTTGTAAAAATATATTAATTATTACTTTACATTGATGAATCATGCAATACGTTATTAATTATCGGTAACTCATTACTTTATGCTTGCAAATTATGCAAAAGGTAACAAACTATTATTACAAGGCAATGCATGAGAATATAGCACCCATTACCAAAGTGTTGCAGGGAGGTATACTTCCCTAGGTTATTTAGTATTAAAAGTATATAATAATTCAGCAAGTCAATTCATTTTGGTGAGCGCTCTTTGTAGTTCAGTTTATTGTAAAGAACTAGTTTGATTTATTGCCCAGTATTAAAGATATAAAATGTCAAGTTTTCGTAAATTTCTTTTAAAAATGACATTACCTATCCCTTGTGTATAGCCCTTAAAAATGCCGTTAATAATTAACTAAATAGGTACATAGTTTTGTTTTAACTAAGTTCATTAACGTCAATTTTGTCCACCACTGTTTGTACGAACAAGAATGTACTTTTCTGTCTATCCACTTGAGTTTGTGTTTGTCTTAAATAAAAAAAAATTAAAATATAAAGAAAACAAACAACTTCATTCATATTTCGTATTTCGGTTTTTTTTTATTTTTTTTTTGGGAAGTCGGAAATATTTTTGTTTGCCAGCAGTTTAAAAACTAAGTAATTTGCAACATTGTATAATATCTTAGGCAATAATCGTCAATTATGTGTAAATTATGAATTAATGAACGGAAAGGTAGCGATTTGTGCTAAAAAAGGAACACCAGACAAAAAAAAAAACAAAACAATTTACGAAACCAAAACTAGTTGTAAGTAGTTAAGGCAAATAAAAACAAAATATGGTATTGCATATACAAAAATTTTCATCCGTTATTGGGTGGTCAACGCCACTAGGAATTGGTGCTGTGTGGTGCAAGTAAAATGTATTTAGCAGGTACTATGCTTTATTATACATATTCTATGGTAAACTACACGGATTTGGTAAAGATTGGTAGGGAAGAAGTTTTAACAAAGTGCAAATATGTATGATGTAGCAGACAATTTATTTTGTTACCTAATTTTATATGTAAGAATTTTTTTAAAGATGTTGAAAACCAACAGAAGTATCAATATCAGATTGGGCTTGCTCGAAGAATTCTCGAATTTCATCCTTCGCCATATGTGTTTAATTTTTACGGAATATGTTGATACTGGTACAATAACAAAAGAAGTCCAAATTTGAATAAAGACACTCCATACAACTGACTCATCAGATCAGACCACTCTTTTACCTCAAGCACTCACCACTTTTCCCGGGCTTGCGAACGGCTGACTTCAGTCAAGACAAGATATAAACAAATTTGAAATTGTTTGAAAGAGGATGGCTGAGCAAATTAACTTCGGAGTTGAATATGTTATTTACTCACCTGTTAGTAATTATATTATAATAATACAGACACTCACTGATGAAAAGTGAAATTTCTTACATGTTAGTATTTTTTTTAATAAAATTGAAACCAAGAAATTATATAAAAGCGTTTTTTGTAATTTTTGCAAGTCATGAAGCGGAATATTAAAGTTTGTGATCTAAAAGAATTTCGAAAATTTTTTTGGATTTTTTGAAGATGGGTATGGGGTCGCGGAAATAGATGTTATGAAAAAAATTAGGTTATTTAGAAAAATTTTTTATAATTATTTTTTTCTGGTGCGTTTTGAGCATACAACTAAACAAATCCCTTCTTAATGATGCGATCCCACGAAAAAAAATTATTTGTGTGAAAAATTATTATATTAAGAACCACTCTGATAGCCTTAAAAGTACAAAATTATATTTTTTCTACATTTCAAACCTCAATAACTTTAAAAGTTTTTAACATTTTTTCAAGATGTTAAATGCTATAATTTAAATACCTTTAAGATAATTTAAATACCTTTATTTTGGTATATTTAAGTTTATATCTTACTTGTAGAAAAATATTCAGAAAAATTAAAAAATTAAAAATAGAAAAAAATAAATTATTTTTGAATTCACACTTTTTGAATTTTTAAAACACTTGAATTCGGCGCTTTTTTAAAAGTAGGTAATTGACGAAAATATACAAAATATACAAAAATAAAGAAAAAATATTTTTAGTTTTTAATTTTACTCTATATGAATTTAAGATACTTGAAGTCGGACTTCTCAAAACTAGGTAATTGGCAAAAATATTTAAGATTTAATTTACAATTGCTATACTGTAGAAAGAAAATAATCAAAGCATGGGTAAGTAAAATATATATAAAACTGTTTTCTAAGTTTAAGCAAAAAATCTCCTCTATAAATTTTTTCAGATGTTAAAAAAACAGTACCGCAAACAGTTTTGGCTGCTTGATAAAACTACTAAAAAAAATCTCGTATCATGAGTTACCTTCTCAAAATATAGCGCTTAGAAGGCTACTGGTCGCAGCATAACAAAAGAAAGGTTGTGATAATCCATCTAATAAAGCTATCGTTAATTTGAAAGAGATTTCAAAAATATAAATTCATAATTTTGTTACCTCAAATAGTAAAAGGGGTTTTGATGAATTAAAATTGCCCACTTTCTTTTTTTCGAAAGATACACATTTATTGGAAAATGATGATGATTTTGTTGTTGCAAAGAAAAAACTAGAAAAACTATGTATTGTAAATGATTTATAAGAAAGAGGCGTGGCGTCAGCTACAATATACAACAAAAACATTGCAAAGAATGTGGATGATTTTCAAAACTTATTGATTAGCGTTGATAACAATTGAAAAAATATACCTAATGTAAATAAAAATATCATTGATAAGCCTGTTAAGAAACCAATTTGAAAATACTACTTTAGAAAACTATAATCATGCTTTCTCGATTTTCTATATAAAAAAATAGAATTTTTACTGGATACATGTTTTTTCCACATTTAATATTTTATGTATTGTAATTTTAGATACATATTTAGTTTTTAATTTGTTCATTTAATATGTTGATTTTGTTTATTTAATATATTTTGAATTTTTATGGGAGTACAAATATATTGATGAACTAAATTTTTAAAATTTTTATTTAAACAATGTATTTTAAATGCTTTTTTTACTTAACCAAGAAGGAAACTTAATGAAATTTTTTTAATTTTCATAAAATTTTAAAAATAAAAAAAATTTTATCAAACTTTAATTTTTTTCTGACATTTTTCCCGCAAGTGAAAATAAATCTATATACCAAATGAAAGGTAATTTAAACCTTTCTAACGCATTAAACATCTCGAAAAAATATTGAAAACTTTTAAAGTTATTGTGGTTTTAAATCTACAAAAAAATAATTTTGTACTTTTAAGGTTATCAAAGTGGTCCTTAATATACAAATTTTTCACACAAATAATTTTTTTCCTGGGATCGCATCATTAAGAAGAGATTTGTTTAGTTGTATGAAAAAAACGCACCAGAAAACAAGAATTATAAAAAATTTTTCTCCATAAACTCATTTCTTTTATAAAATCTATTTCCGCGACCCCATATCCATCTTCAAAAAATCCAAAAAAAAATTCTAAATTCTTTTAGATCACAAACTTTCATATTCCGCTTCAAGAGTTGCAACATTTTTTTGGTGAAACGCCCTACTGTATCTATATATATATACTTAAGTATGTTAGTTTTCTGCCATTTTTTTTATTGAAATTGTGTCTTCAGCAAAAACTTTACCTATATTTTTTTTTGGCGATAAACTAACTTTATGCTAATTTTTTACTAATTTATTTTGCTAAATACATTGTAGAGCTTGCAGTACAGACAAAAAATAACACTAAAAATTCAACTCTTCCAAGACATAAAAAATACAACCGTACAAGATTGTTGTATCTATCTTGCAACGTTCATAAAAATAGTGTTTGTAATTTTTTAGGGGCATTCACCCAATAATAAGTAGAATACAGCATTTTCTATCCAACAAATTACAAAAATATTCGCAACTGCATTTTTAATCCTTTTTTCATAAAATTTCTCAAATTGCTACATAAATAAAATAAATAAATTATAAAAAATGGTGATGTTGATTTAATTAAAACATAATCGTCATACGAATACTTTTACTATTCGTGGTAATAAAATGTCTTTAAAATGTTACGTTTCCACTTATACTTCTTAGTTAGGTTTAAAAATAGTTTTTTTTTATCATGTTTTGAATTATCATAAATAATTAAATTCATAAAATCTGCAAAATCTCATTCCTCTACGATTAACGAGTCAATCGTTTACATAGTTTATTAATCACTAACAATTTATTTGAGAATCAAGAGAATTTAAATAAGAAAGAAAGCATAAAACTGAAAATTAATAAATTGTTATTTTACGGTTATGCATGGCATTTTTAATTAAAGGATTAATAGGAAAAATGTGCACTTTAAAAAAAATTAAGAAATTTGTTTTCATTCTACCCAATATCTGTTACAAAATTTTCAGCAAAAAAAAAATTAACTAAAACAAAAATTTTCTACAAATTGTTTAATAATATTTAGAAAAAAATAAAATTTAGTAATATTTAGCAAAAAATAATTAATTGGAGTATTTTTTTTTACAATCGACTAAGGCTAATGTCAGAGTGGCCGCTACAAGCGAAGGCAAGTTAGATGCTACAAACCATTACACAACCTGATTTATAGCACACACACGCTTCTAGTAGCTTCGCTTTCACTCTGGCATCTTTCGAGCTAGCACATAAGAAAACACTTGCGGTAGTTTATAGCGAAGTATTATAGTATCGAGTAGAGTGGTCGCACTCAGACATTAAGTCTTGAATTTCTTAATTTTTTTTTCTAAAATCAGCCCGCTGATTTCTCCAACACGACTTATTTATTACAAGCACACTTCTGTCTAAAAAAGTTCAGTGGCATATCTTAGATTAGTTATGTTATATGTATATCCTAAAGGCTCATTCAATGTCTCCCGATGATATCCTATGCGAAAAATAGCCGTTTTGTTTTAGAATCAAGATCTTTATATAAGAGTTACAGATTAGGTTGTCTTAACAACTGGACATACGAGTGCGATCCCAAAATTAGCCAACCAGAGGCATAGATGACGGCAGTAGTTTAAAAAAAAATTTGGTGAAAAATGGCAACATTATAAAAGATATGTTTTAAGATTCAAGGCGCCACTTTGTTTTATATTTTTTTAGAGCCATCAAAATTCAACGCTCTCTGTGATTTTGTAAACATGAAAAAAATTGGTTTCATGAAAAAAATTCCAAAATCAATTAATTAAAGTTCGAATTGCTTCACCGTCAGATTTAGCTTCCTCGGATTATTTTCTATTTCCAAGAATGGAAAAAAATGCTCGGTGGGAAAGTACTTCCGTTTGACAGCTATTTAAGGGGCAAGACAGTTATTACTATAAACAGGATCTCGAGGCTATTGATAATCGCTTGGATAAGTGTATCGAGTAGTGTTTCCAATTCGGTTAATCGATTAACCGATTCCTCGATTAATCGCCTCTGTTTCGGTTAATGTCGAAACAAATCATTTAAAACTCAAATAATTATTCGACCCAAATAATTAATTAAAATAGATTGATTAACTGGTTAAATATTTAATATAAATTTTTCTGTTACTTTTTTTAAAACATCCTAATTTTCCTAACTTTGTCAAGAAAATTGTAGAAAAAACATCAACTATTCTAAAATACAATCAAATTCTTTTCAAATCGACTAAATCAAAGCAAATATTATATAGCAGTTGCGTCCAACCCATATGCACAATGTGCAAGCTTTTACAAAAGATCTTTTTCACCTACAGCGAGCTTCGACGGGAGCTTCACATATAGAGGATGGAAATTTTGAATTTCGAAATGTTATAAGTTGTATAATTAATTTAAGCCAAAACACTTCTTTTGAAAGATCTTTAAAAAAAAGCCATCTTCAAAAGGCTTGCAGTGCTTTGCTAAGGATAGAGCAACAACAAAAAGAATATTTTCTTTGATATTTTTTTCATATTGAAATTGGTTGATTGACAAATTTTTCTTTTGAAACTTTAATATCAGTTCATCTACTAATTTGGCCCTATCTAAATTTTTATTCAAAAATCTCTTTTGGCATGTATTATAATTCCTTTCAATGGTATGTTTGTGATTGCGTTTAGCATTATAACAACAAACCAAACATACGGGATCGCCGTCATTGTTTTCAATAAACAAAAACAACTGTTCCCACGCTTTATTAAATATATATCTTTTAATATATTATTCCTTAAAATCGAGTTCAAGATCCTTTTATAAAAAATAATAATAATGATTATTTATTATTTCTTTCTTTCCAAAATTTCGTCACCACATTGGAATATTGGAAAGAAAGAAATAATAAATAATCATTATTATTATTTTTTATAAAAGGATCTTGAACTCGATTTTAAGGAATAATATATTATAATATTGAAGATCGAATAAAGGAAGATAAATATATATCTTTTAGTGAACATAGACTGATCCTTGTGTGTTTGAAAATGTTTCTTTGAAATTTATTTTTAAGTTGATGGAAAAGTACTAACGTACTGAATTTTCCGTCCCTGAAAAAAAAGCTCTTTACTACAAACGCAAATATCATAGTATTAGTGTTTGGACGCAACTGTTATATAGGCTTTAGGAAGTATGATGGACAATTTATATTTTTGTTTCAATTTCTTTAAAAAATAAATTTTAAATAATATTAGATTATATATTCATGTCCAAAAAATTGAAATAGAGCTTTCAACCTCCGCATACATGTATTTCGAGCTGATAAAAGATATCATCAGAACCCGAAGTTTTAGAAAAGCTAGAGCCTCTAAGCAGAGCTTTAACGAAAAACCTATTAATTATATATTTTTCTCCTAAGCAATGAAACACGTGACTAGGTATATTTCTAACAAGTACTATGACGTTACTTATCTTATAAAATAATAATATAAAATTGCTTTAAATTTTCTAAAAAACATCATTTAAAATTTTATGAAAAAATTTATAAAAACTAAAAACTAACATATTGTTTTTAATTGATTTATCAACAAATTCTAATTTGATTTATCAACAAATATTGATGAAGTAAGAACTTCAGTAGAATAAAGTTGTTTAGTACAAAATATCTAAGAAGTCGCTTATTCTTATCAGTGAGGACTTGTCAGGAATGTGCGTGATTTTTATATCTTTTCTAATAGATAACCTCCTTAACTCTAAAGCTTAAACCAGGTACTGAAAGAGTCAGGGAACAGTGGCAGTTCTATCAAACTTTGTTTGCGAATTTCACAAAAATTATTTGTAACATATTTTTAAGAATTTTTTATTGATTTTTTTGACAGTGTCATATTAAGAAAATAAAAACCAACTTTATCGATAAAATGTCCGACTTCGGTAAAACACTATGTACACTGCGTTTTTAAGGGTTTACTTCCACTGAATACGTCTCACATTTTCTTTTTAACATTTTTTAGATTCCACTGAAGATACACAAGATTTTAGGACATTAATGATTTTCTAAAAAATGTCAGGATGCTTTTAATTGTCTTAAACAAACACTTTAGAAACGAATGCAATAGACATAACTTGATATTTCAGCAAAAAGCAACACCTTGTGTACTTACTGATTAAAGAAGTACATTTATTTAGAATTAAACGATTAATCGATTAATTGTCAATTATTCCGATTAATCGACCCGAATAACCGATTAATCACTTCTTCATCTTTCGAATAATGACCTAAACGATTAACCGGCAGGGTTAAACAATTGAAAACACTAGTATCGAGCTAAAAAGAGATTATGTTGAGAAATAAAGAAAATTCTTCCCAAATTTGATGTGTTTTCTTTGTTAGAAATCAAACTTGTGCGCTCCCATATAGGTTCGAATTTTACCGTCAGTCAAGATTTCCTAAGAGAACATTTGGTTTACTTAATTATCAAGCATGTCTTAAACCAGGCTGGTTATAACTTACGATATAAGAGTTATAAGTTATAAAATGTATTAAGTTATAAAAACAATTTCTTAAACAGTCTTTATGCGATTTGATTACGTTTAAGTGTTTCTTAGTTTGTATTAAACGTATGGACAATTTCATTTTATAGTTTATTTTTTTCGTACTCATATGTATGAAGTAAAAAAATAAATAAATTAAACACACATAAGTAGCATACAGATCTTAAGCAGTAATACTTAGCAGCAGCAGCAGTAAAGAAAGAAGTAAAAGCAGAAGAAAACGGAAGTTCAACTAACTCATTTCCGTTAATGAATTTAAACAAGCGCACGAGAGTATTAAAATAAGTACGAGTATGAATGACTGATTGACTGACTATGTCATTCGCACCATTCATGTTGTTCTTATGCACGAGTTTCGTTTCTAGATTGGAACATACACATTTTTGTATGTTTTTTTCCATTCATTTGCTTATGATTTTTCGTAAAATGTTCTTAATAAAGTTGTAAGCGTTAAATACGTACTGAAAAATACATAATAATTTCACAAAAAAAAAAAAGAAAAAACTAAAGACCACAATTGCGTCGTTTCTTATTTTGTAGTTGCTGTTTTTTTTTTACTTTTATTCGTTGTATGCTTCCGCTTATCTTTAAGACGATTTTAAATATTTGGGTCACACTCATTTACTCTGTCGACGACACTACTTGGTATACTTGAGACTTTTGCCTCCCCTTTGGTTTTTGTTTTAGTTGTTGTTGTTGTTGTTGTTGTTGTGTCTTAATGTTTATGTTGAATTTCAGTTCAGTGTAGTTCAATTCACATTCATTCATTAGTTGATTTTCATTGATACATTCAAACAGGAGAAACAGATAGACAAACTGATGAACGAACGGATGAATAGACGGACAGAAAGTTTCAGTAGAGTAGGTACTTGTTATTTATTATTTTATGTATACATACATATGTTGTTTACTATTTCTGAATATGTATTACATATTGTATCAGTATGTGTAAGCTTACAATATGTAATTCAAATTTGTATACATATTCAGCGGATTCATATTATGTTGTATATACATAATACACATATTTTTAGCACATTTTTATCGACAATATTTTACCAACCCTGGGAAGTTTGTTATAATTTTTTTTTTTGCATATTAATTTCCATGTTTATTTATTTTGATTATTCATCATAAACTACTATATTTTATAAATAAAGGAATAGGTTAGGTTAGGAACAAGAGGAATCGAGGGAGAAGATACTCTTCCTAGCAGACTCAGGTCCAAAAATAAGACATACACTTAAGCCCGAAAGTCGGCGAGTTGTGCACTGTTATATCGCGACGATAACCGTCGCTATGTATTCCAAGAACTCCGTCCGGTTGAAGAAACCTCTCAGTCTCATCCAGCCCATTCTACTAAAGTCACCCAATGTTTCAATATTGTCGTCAGTGTTCTAAAGTCTCTCAGCGTTGAATGCCCGTTAAGAATACTTACTATCTCACCAAGTTACCATTTACTGGGTTTTCTTAATTTCTCCCCTAAATGCGCCTTCCCATAGAATTCTAGTGGTGTCACCTACTATCGCGGTGTCCCATAATTTTCTATGAGCAAAAACAGTCCTTTAATGAGGTTCTGCCTGAAATGCTTTCGCATTTGACTGCACTCAAAAAAGAACATTATCTGGCCATATCGTTGCTCATCTCCCATATTATCACAATACTGCCCCTAATTGAAAAGTTTTTGATTTCCTCTTTGCATCTGAGTTTAATGGCCGCTTCGCTATACATAATGATTTCAATAGGGGGTGGTCCAAATATAGGCATCTCTTTAAAGTATATGTTATTTTATCACTGCCAAACCTTTTTTGTTCGACAGTATCATACCTACGCGGAGAAAAATGATTTGCTTTGCGCATGAAAAACATTGAGAAATATATTGTATTTTCCAAAACGAAAAGAAGCATCATCCGCGAGTGCTGTTCGCAAGTTTGTGCGAAAAGTTCGTGAGACTGGCTTAGTAGTGGACAACACTCACTAACCCGTCATTTCACGCACCAGAATGATGAGAATTTTGCACAAAGATCTCGGCTTATTCGCTAACAAAGTCCAATTGACTCAGCAATTGAAGCAAACGAAAATTCATAGAAGCTCCAATCACATATCGAATTTGGCCGAAAAATAACATTTTCTGACGAGACACATTTTCGAGAAGCCAATGCAGAGTAACAGTTTGGTGTGAATTTTGGAGTGGTGGCATAATTCGCCAATTTTTTGAAAAATACTGATGCTAAAAGCTCAATTTCAATCAACAGCGAACGCTACAGAGCCATGATTACGGACATTTCATGGGCTGAAATGAAAGATGTCAACTTGGATAGTATGGGTGTTGCCAATTGATCACTTTGGAGCAGCAATTTGACTCCATTAGACTTGTATAGAAGTAAATACCTGGATTGTCTCTCAAGAGTGTACCTTCTAACCAGGATTATCTGCTTGGTTTTGAAAAATATTATTTTACCTAGCAGATAATTCTGGTTAAAAGATACATACACTTTTGAGGGACAATCCAGGTATTTACTTCTATACAAGTCACAAGAAAAAGTCTAATGGAGTCAAATTGCTGCTCCAAAGTGACGGATGGTTCGAATGAAATGACTGGTGGTAGCTTCTATTATTGCGATCTATCTGTTGAAAAATGATTTTACGCCCAGTCCATAATACTGTCTTTTAGGCAGAGATTACGAAAATTATGGAATGCATTTAATTTATTAATATTCAAGGGATCTCCGGAAATAAAGGTGATCCAAATACAAGTATCTTTATTAAAAATTAAATCCTAAACTTTATTTCCTTTATATTTATACATATTATAGCTTTATTAGAAATAACAAATATTACCATTATTTATGTTCGTCCGTGTCTTCTTTAATACCATAATTATATCCTTTGAAAACTATTCTTTTATTCTATTTTTCTTCGAGAACGAACAAGGTACGTGCCTACAAATACGCAAGCATTACACGTTGTGTATCTATATTGTACGTATCTTGGGTTTTCTATATATTTGAGTACCCTCATTATGATTTTCTAGATCAAGTCATTCTTTGATTTAAATCACACATACTTGGGAATTTTTTATTACCATTGAAATTCCATTACCATTAGTTGACACTAATGAAAATGAAAAAAAAATTCATTTCATTAATGGTAATGGTAATGAAATAACACAAATGTATAAAAAAATAATTATATTTTTTAAATTTTATCAGGCTCGAGATCATAATTTAATGTTACTAACGAATAGTAAACACTGATTTTTATTAAATGCAAAAAATTGTAAGGATCGGCCTGTTCAAAACCATGAGTTATTTGTGGTCGCTCAGGACGAAAGTGTGCACTCCCTCTAGCGCTGATCCTTACATTTTTTTCCATTGAATAAAAAATTAGTTTTTACTATTCGTTAGTAACATTAAATTATGATCTCGGGACTAATAAAATTAAAAACATATAATTAAAACAGACAAATCGAATAATTTAAAAAATTTACAGTTAAAAAAAATGATTATAATTCATTAAAAAATCATTTGTTTACAAAAGTACAAAAAATAATAAAACAAAATATAAAATATACAAATATTAATCCGTATAAATTAATTTTAACATAAATATTGACACATAAAATGATGATTAATAATGCTAATGTTTTATTTTAATTAAATCATTAATAATAGTAATGAAGTTCAGAAACATTGTCATTGATCAATGAAATCAGATCCTAAAATCAGTATCATTAATCCAAACATTGGTAATGAAATTTATTTTATTACAATTGTTATCAAAGTAATGGTAATGAAATCATCAATTAATTAGTCCAATTGGGGACGGGTTGGCGCGAAAGGGGAGAAAATATTCCAAGGAACAATGCAGCAGAATAAAAAGTGGGACGAAGAGAAAGGATGTTAAGAGACAATGGAGATATGGTATGAAATATTTTATTAGGACCCTATTAGGCATAGGAAAGGCTGACCTTAGAATGTATTGCAGGTTTGGGGGTTGTGGTGTAACGAAAATCGCGTTTGACAGGTGCACAGAAGGTTGCGAGTTCGATCCCCAGCGATGGCAAATGCTAATGCCATCATAAAAATTATTTGTATGGCTTTCTATCCCTGATATATATTGCAGCGCCCACCTTCGGTGTTCCAATAACACTTAACCCCACCGAAGTAAAGTAACAAGGAAAGAAAAAAGTTTCAACAAGTTCATTAACTCCCCATCAGAAGGCGGGCAACAACAACTGTCCTAATATATAAAATTTCCAGGGTTGCCATATTTAAAGACTTTTATCACCTTTCACCATCTTTCATCTCTCCTCTATCCCATTCCGAAGGAACCAACACATTAAGACTTCTTAAGTGCGGCACAATCGCGAAGCCCTTTAAAATCCTTGTTTCGTATTTCTTTCAGGGTATAGAAAAATTAATTGATAACAACCCATCGTAAATGTCAAAAAACATCAATATGATCAAAATAAAGGAATGGAATAAACTGGACTACGGATAAGAACTCTTGTAAGCACAATTTATACGAACTGCCACAAGACTAATCCCTATATTGTCGTAATTATTAGGGTAAAATTCAAAGGACTAGCAAAAGAAGTTTTACTGAATTCTCCTAAATAACACAGTTTGGGGACATGTCCTTGAATATGTTACAGAACTAATCTATGACTTGTGACCAAACTGTGTTTTTTAGCTGGCTTTAGTGACATGCTCTATGTTAGTTTTGTAATATGGTACAAGTGGTCAATACCACCTCCTCTGATAACGTCACGTTAAAGTGACATGTTGTATTTATGCACGGATATTGTAGTATTTCGAACAAATTTGAGCTATTTACACACAAAACAATTAAGATTCTACCATAAAACTTTCTTGAAATGTTAAAAAGGATTTATTAATAAATATATTTTATTTTGTTATGTTTCTCAAAACGATACTTTTTCGAAAAATGGACATTGGAAGTCAAGGCCTCAGAAAATTACCTTTGACATTCTGATTGATGTAGTCAATTAAATTAAAATTAATTACGAAATTTAATCGTATAAAAAGTTAGGAGCAATTTTGTAAGAACACTTTAGCCCATCGATGACCATAAATTTCGGCCGAAGTAAAGACAAAAACCGATTTATTTTTAATATTCATGATCTGAAACCTAGTAACACTAGACTAGAATGTCTTTGTGTATGAATATAAAAAGTGGAATTTTTTCAAAATATTTTTGTCTCTTAAACACGAATCTGAATATTCGGGTGTTGTGAGCTATTCCTTTTTTTAAGTTCTAAACCAAAAAAAAAATAATTAATTATGACTCAATATTGCGAAGAAGTTCTTAAAATTTTTTTGTTTCTTTTATTACCATTTATTTGGGAATAATTATGTCGATAAATGTACAAGGGTATTTTAAGAAACTCATAAAGATTTCAAAAATTTGCTATTTTTTAATTGATCCCATTAGGATCTGTAAAAATCGGATTTTTACCTGATTATTTATTTATTCTAAGAAATTTTATAGGTTGTTTATTTTATGAAACAACGTTATTAAAATGAAATTCTTCGCTTACAGAGACGAAACTGATTCCTTATAAATAAGTTAACTGATTTTATCAAAATAACACAAGACTATTTACGATTACTTTTCGATGGTCATAAGTTGGAACCTCGTAAATTTCAATATTTCTTAAAACTTTAGTTACACGCGGGTTCTCTATTATACAGAAATTTTTTGGAATCTTTATCTGAAGTTAAACAAAAAATCGTTAGTTGTCAACTTATGAATATCAATACTTATAGTTTTTTTATGAGGAATTACTTAAGATATATTCTGAATATATTTATGTACAAATATAATATATTATACTCGTAAAATAATGAATGCATGCGATTTTTTCATTTGCATATACACTCACAAAAATGTTTGGTTCATTTTAACCGAAACTGCTTCTAACTTTCGATCAAAAATTATATTTGTTTAAATTAAAAAAAAGCAAACCCGAACAAAAAATAAGTAAATCTTCAAAACTTCTGACAGAATTGTCTTGCATATGGATTTTCTGTTAAAATTTTGTGAATTTATTATTTTTCAACTGAAAAATTTTTTAAATTTATTGAACATCAAACATTTTCTGTTAAATTGCAAACGTTTTCTTTTGCAGTGTACTAAGATAAATTTTCTTTTCTTAAACATGTAATTGCTGGGTCACGCTATAAATATAACTATTTATAAATAAATAACTTAATACTAAAGAATGAGTTCTAGCTAATTGAATGATATATTTTTGTTGTATTCAATTGTTAATTATTTGAAAGTTGATTTTTATTTCTTTGCATTGTATTTAAATCTACAATAAATGGAGAGGAAAAAAACTTACAGACAAAGAAAAAAAATTGTTTATGCAAAATAGTTTTTTTGCAGCTAGAAAAATATATTAATTTTCACTAAAATTCATTCATAAAATACCTTGTCGCAGTTCCAGTGTTGCCGTCAGTCAAAAAATTGTATAAATCACATAAAAATTATACAAAGAAAAGTATATTTAATAATTTCATTGGTAATAATTATTTTCAACATGAGGGTGTTGCCAACTAAAAGATCCATTTCACTCATTAGTTTACGTATAAAATACAGTTGGAAAAGTAACAAGTAATAACATATTTCTCCTTCTAACCAAATTGGTTTCCATTATTCCTTACTGGCTTTGTCCCTACATATTAAGGAATTTAACCCCAAAATTGAGATTTCTTGCTCCAATTGGCAACAGATTTTCGATAGCAGGGATTTGGGGATTTCACGAAGAATTGTGAATAGAGTAGATTGACAAATGAAACTAATTTTGCTTAAATAGTAACATCCCCTCAACCCTTATGACGACTTTGATTTATTATTTTAGACATAAATATATTTGATATTGGCGAATTGACCCAAATTTTGGGCATTTTTTGGGGGATTTCTAATAATTTTTGTATATCTTACCACACTTTACATTATTTTTACTGTAACGTCGATAAAATGGGATATTGAAACTTGGAAATTTATGAAAAATATTTGAATTATTAAAGAATAATTTATAAATCTTTAATTGTAGACAAATTTCTTAAAATGATATATATATATATATATATTATTTATTTATTTATTTATTTATTTTATATTAACCATATAATTACAAATTACATCCTAATACCCTAAGCGAGCATTAGCAACGAAGGCTATCGGCACGTTGTAGCGAAAACAGACCAGAGCCTCTGGTGGAAATCGAACCCACGACTCCCGCACTGATAAGCTAGCAAGCTACCAGCTAGCCTACCAGGCGCTCTATGCCATGTTTACCTTTAAAATTATTTAAATTTAAAATAATACTAAAATGGGAACCAATTTGGAGGTTCAAAAAATTTCTACGAGGTATCTTTGGGGATTTAACTTCACAAATTAGGAACATAAGCTAAAACCTTTCTGGCAATGCTATGCACCGTATAGCATGAATAGGCACGTTTACCAAACACTCAACTGCTACTTAAACAAAAATAAATTAAGCATAATCACCAGCTAGAAGCAGTAGCGGATTTCTGTGCTAAGCCTGCCCAATGATTTCATAAAGTTGTTTTTAATGGTTGTTGCTTTAACTAAATACAAAGCAATGATTTCGAAACTATTAAACTTTCGTTAAAAGTGTGATTCAATTTCGAAAACTTATCCAAAAATACTTGGCTTGTCGTTATTAGCGTTATTGAATGCGTTGAGTGGGAAATTTTTATTATGAAACAGTGTATTTCACTTTGTATCCTATCATAGACAAACAGCCAATATACAGATTGTTTCAAAACAAATTTTTATTAACCGTTATATATTTGCAAGATGGAATGATTCAATTATGTTTCTTATTAATCATGGACAATCACCATGCACAGACCAACTCAAGTATGAAAAATGCTGGTATTTTTTTATTAACCAGTATTTTATTTTGGTAAAGTATACAATATTTGATAATTATACTGCTACTATACAAGTACATAAACAAGTCAAATATACTAAGAAGACACAAGTACTGCCAGATAAATTAAATATTTGAAATACCCAAATACCCAAGAAAGCTGTTGAATTCCCAAATACCCAAGAAAACTGTTGAATCCCCAAATTTGCTCTTAATTTAATTTTTAATAAAACCCCATTAAAAAAATACAGGGACTTGTTTCTATATTTCTCGCATCGATAAAGTTTTCCCAAAATACATGTAAACTGCAGTTAAATATATATTAATCTTAACAACATAATAATGCGCTTTATTTAAAGGAAATAATCCCTATCTAATAAGAAATTTTACAAAATTAAATGTGTCTACAGCTTTAGAAGTTGAAAGCTATAAAAAATTTCAAGTAAAAATGAAAACAACTTTATCATATATTAAGCCACTTTCTATAAAGTAGGGTGACCATGAATTTCTCGATGCGAAAACTTCTCGCATGAGATACAGAAACGGGGTGCAGGTTACAAATTTTGAGCGTTTTGAAATAACGATTCATAATAAACTTTATGTAATATATGGGGCTTTTTACAGGGTCCTTGTTAAAGCGTCAAAGCCCCTTTCAATAGTTCATATATTTTAAGATTTTAAACATTTTGTTGTTAACGATATGAGCCTTTCAAAGAGAGTGGTTAATGCACCAATATTCAAGGAAAATTAGTTAATCAAAAAATAATTCATATATGACTTTAGAATAAATAAATTCTAACATTTTACAAACAATATTAAAAAAAAATCTTAAAAACTTTGATGGCAAACGTTAAACTTGTTAAGCTGTTATCTATGGTATTAATTTAATTATAGCACCACTGTTTCTCTTTTTAGTTATTTTTCAATTGTATCAAATTTTTCAAATGTATCGACTTAATTTTCGTATCATTTCTAAAATGCAAGAAAATAATGTAGCTCTGCGAAGAGATATTTCTGATTGCAGTTTGCAAGTTGGTGTAGATTTCGGCTCACTGAATTTAAATCCATTTTCAAAATCTTGCTATCACTTTTCCAATTTTCAGAAAATCGCTATTTAAATCCATATTTTATCACCTCACAATAAGATTGGACTTTGTTTTTTATAATTGACCGAAAATATTTTGAAATTGTTCTACTACCTTTATATAGAGTGTTGTTGTTAGAGGTGTAGAACTTTTTTTTGAAATAAAAAACTGACTATAAAAACTTTTCTTCACAATTGAAAGAACTTTTAGAGTATATTTACGCTCTGGCATACATTATTGTTAAAAACAAAGTTAATTTAGTGTCTACTTGTTAAATGTGTTGTTAATTTTTCTTTTAGGACTCACAGGATACTGCAGCATACGTTTTAGGAATATCTCTCTAACTCAAAAAGTAGGAAATTGATTTTTATAAAATTAAGCACAGCTAATATACTCGGAAATAATTGTAAGCAAAACTAATTTAGTTGAAATTTATTGATGCATTATTTATAGCAAAAAACAGAAATTATTTGATAATTGGATTCTATGACTCGTCTTTAAAATTTATTGTGCTATATCGTCTACACTCACCAAAAAAGTCTGTAATGGCTAATTTTAGCAAATCAGTTTTCAAAAATTTGTAAAACGATTTCTGAAATTAGCAACAAAAAGTTGTAAATATTCTGTAAAAACTCTGTAATTTGTAAAATGTAAATAGCAAAAAGATTTGCTAAATAATAATTTTTACTAAAAGTAAATACAAAAATAGTAAAGTGAGATTGAAAACCGTTTACAAATTTTTCTACTAACTTTTTTTCTGAGTGTAAATAAAGTGATTAATTGAAATTCGTTAATTTTTTTCATTATTTGGGGTTAACGGTATATTAGTTAATTTCGTTTGGGTATTTAAGTTTAAAAGGTATTTTAAGCCAAAAAGCGGTTGACAGATTTTACCACTTAAATAATATTTTTTTATTAAAGCAATTACTGTATATGGATAGAAAACATAATTTTCTATTGGGTATACAAGTTAATAATATCGATTTGGACAACAGATGGCATAACTAGCACATATGGTTTGTATCAAGAATAACAAATATGGTATTTTGGAGGGTAAACATCTGTTATTTTAACTCAGTATTTGATAGACGCCAAAGTGTAAACACTCATTTTTTTCAATCGCTATAATGTCGAATTTTGTGCCTAAAAAAGATGTTTTGCGGGGAAGTCTGATAACATTCTTTCATTTGAAGAAAACGGCTGCTGAAAGTTTTCGATTGTTGGTAGAAGCTTACGGTCAATATTCACCAACTCAAAAAACTTGTAAACGATAGTTTGCCCGATTCAAAAGGTTCAATTTCGACACAGAACACAAGGAGAGGCCTGGTCAGCCGAAAAAGTTTGAAGATGAGGAATTGGAAGCATTACTCGATGAAGATTGTTGTCAAACCTAAGAAGAACTTGCATTATCATTTGGAGTCACACAACAAGCCATTTCCCTACATAAGGTTTCATTTAAAAGCAAGGAAATTGGGTCCCATATGAATTGAAGTCGAGAGACGGTGAAAAGCGATTTCGCATGTCGGAAATGCTGCTTGAACGCTTAGTCAAATCAACCCCGAAGCCAAATATCCATGGCCGGTCAAAAACTATTTTGAAAACAGTGGATGGAAAGTTTTAAGACACCCAGACCTTGCCCCTTCTGACTACAATTTGTTTCGATCGATGCAGAACGCCCTTACTGGAATACGCTTCACCACAGATTTATTCTTTACCTCAAAACCGCAGCAGTTTTTTTGGAGCGGAATCCATATGCTACCAGAAAGATGGGAAAAAGTAGTGGCTAACGATGGACAATACTTTTAATAATGTATCAATTAATTTTGTTATTATAATAAATGCATTTTTCAAGCAAAAAAAATCGACATCATTAACTTGTATACCAATACATTTTCTGCCTTTAAACTTTTATTTAAATCTAAATTTGAAGTATTTTGGCAACTTTATAGCTTGTAGGTCTAGTACAAGAGAAATCAACTTGGTTAAGGAGAAATGTGTTATACCCGTTATTTTTTCCCAACGTATTTTATATGTAATCTGACGAGTGAGATGACACTTTAAGTTTAAATAACGCCCGCTTTGATGGGAGGGATCTGGGTTTCTTAGAAATTAATGCCTTTGCCAGTTAATTTTTTTATATAACCTAAACTATTTTAAAGTTTCACTATGCCTACTTTTTTGTTCTTACAAATGTAAATATGAAAATAAAATCTTCTGCTTTACTAAAAAAAAACAAAATTGATTTAAGTAAGTTACTTTTATTTTTTAAAAATATTTGTAAATATAAAAATGATTTATATTACCAAAAATTATGTTCTTTTCTATATAAGTTAATTTTTTAAATATTCTTGAAAATAAACCCCTAAATAGTTTTTTCCTCCAGCTAATTTTATGTTTTCGACTCATAATATTTTTTTTAAAAAAATTGTAGAAAAATGATTTCAATAACCAAAAAAAAAATATGGTCTTTTTTATATTAAGTAATATTTTAAATATTTTTCAAAAAAAACCCTAAAATAAATACTTAAAAACATTTAGATCAAGGAGAAAAATATGCTAAACTAACAACACTCGTTGCACGTGATATAAATTTTCATCTCTATGTTTCTTTATATATTTAATTTGCTTTCCCGTTCCGTTTAAATACATCCGTTACTATTTAAACATTCACAATTCTCAAAATCAAAAATTATGTTATTTCAAATTCTCTCTTCTCACTATCTCAAACCCTAAACATTCGCTTTTAAATGACAAAACACAAACAACTTTTTGTTCTTACCTTTTCTTTCTTGCCAAAAATTTTCTCCGATTATGTGTTTAACACTTGTTTGAATTCGAAATGAAGGCATGAATAACAAACTTTAAAAACAACGACTATTTACAACAACAAAAACTATAACTAGTTATATTAACGAAAAAACTTGACGAGCAATTTAACGAAACACAAATTATAAGAAACTAAATGCCGCCATTAAAAATTCATTTAGCATATTTTTCTCATATTATTTTAATAAAATTCTTTTGTAACTTTGAATTTTAATAAATATTTTTGCTTTAACTTTGATTTTTAACATATTTTATTAAATTTCTTTATTTCATTATTTATTTTCTTGCAATTTTCTTGCAACGACACTGCACACATAAAAGGAAACATATTTACCGACCGGCACTATATAATAATTTTTTGATATAAAATTTTACTATGTATTATTTTCTTTTATTTATTTAATTATTTTTAAAACTATATACATAATTCTTTTAAATAATTCACGCGCCTTTCGTAATAGAACAGATCTTTATAAAATTCTCGCAAAAACTAAAAGTGTGTGAAACAGAAATAGAGAAAAAACTTTAATATAGAGATGCAACCTGTAGGTGCCTTTATATTTTAATATGTCCAACTTCACACAGAACAAAATTTTGGTGCGGCAATTCTTGTCATTTCTCTTTCAAGCTTGCCTTAATGTTTATGCAATTTTCATTTTCCTTTGGTTTAAAATTAATACCAAGTACAAGCAACTCCATACAACTCTTCTTTCCCGGGTCTCCCACAAACTCAAGAGTTGCCTAACAAAATTGCTCTCTGTGAAATTGAACTTAGTTTTGCAGGATTTTTAAAAAGATTGTTTCTATTGTTTTGGTCAAGTGAATTAATTAAAATAATATTGTTATAAATAATTTTCAAAATAAGTAAATACTTTCAAATAAAACTTTAATAACAGTGTTTCTTTTTGGGTAAATAAAAATAATGTATGTATAATTGATAGAACTAATAAGTTACAGCAAAGTTGTTGCTGCCGGTCGGTCATTCTGTTTCGATGTTTTTTCTTTTTTTTATACAAGAAAATAATTGTTGAAATAAAGAAGATAATGTTAACAAAGCAAAGGTAAGAGCATAGAATTTGTTTTTTTTTTGTGATTAAGAAAGAGTTTTTAAGAGTTTATGTCAGGGATGGTAAAGTTGATACAATCGTACTATGTATATTTGATACTATTTAATTCTCCCGCGATATATATAATATACTCACGGATTTTCTCCGGTTTCTAATTAAACCCACAAACTAATAAATAAATAAATCGTGATTTCAAAATTAAATTTTTAATTTCTTCACTAAATTTTTTTTTTCCTTAACTAATCAATTATTTTTTAAATTAAAAATTCAATTTTAAGGTTTTTTTTTAAATTTTTATTATTCTATTTTATTTTTTTTAACCTTTTAACAAAAATGTTCGCAATGAATTTTTTTAAAATAATTTATGGCAATAGGGTCATTCCATGTCAAACTGCACAGCATTCGGATTTGTCATCTACGATTTTAATGAAATTCGCCAGAAATATTATAAATTGGTAGTGTTTATCAAATAATTAACCTTTCGACCCCAAACCCTTTCGGTTTTCGAAATATGACGTCAAGAAAATTGGCAAAAACGTCAAAATATCGAAAAAGTGTCCATACAAAGTCGCCCATAACTTCTAAACTATATAACCTCAAATTTTTATATTAGTACCATTTTAAAGGTGAAAAGATTACCTTCAAAATGGCATCCCAAAAGTTTTTTTGTATTAAAAGGTTAAAGGTAATTTTTTTAAGTTTATACTTCAAAGACCCATATCTCAAAATCCAAATTTTTTAAAATTCTGAAAAAAATATATGTTAAAAATTAAGGCCTCTCTACACGTCTACTTTTAAAAACCATCAAATAATTATTGCAATGTAAATTGAAAAACCCAAAAAAAAACTAAATTTAACATTCGATGCTCTTTAAAATTTGTAAATAATTTCCGATTTTCGATAGGAAATCAGCTTTCTAAGGACTTATAGTGATGAGGTATTCTTTTGTTTGGCTTAGAATTGATAAACTATACCAATAAAGTAGTCTGGCATAAACAAAATTTTAAAACTCCATGCATATGGCAATCTGTTCCGATTTTCTATATCCCATACATTTTTCACCCTTGGCTCCATACTTGATACACTTATTTACATAAATATGATACAGAAATAGGTTCATCTATAAGATATAATGACCACTATTATATTTCAATTAAAAAAATATAAAATACTAATAATACTTCAAATAATTTTCTTAACGTCCCTATTTTTATTCACATTAGGAAATTATAATACTTTTTAATGTTTTTTTTTTCAATTGCAATAACAAAGTTTGAATTGTTGCTTAAAATGAAGAGTTGTTGTTGTACTATAATCTAAAAATAATATTGTTAGTTTCTTCCCAAAATATATGTGTGTTTTTTTTAAATACAAAAATATCAGTTAGAAAATCGTTACATTGAACATGATTTAATAACTACTGCATAATTTCGGTAAAAAAAAAAATGTACACTATCAATAATATTAGTTAATTGTTACTGACATTGACTGCAAATTTGAAATTGTAAATGAATTTATAAATTTTCTCCCTGGAAATCGAATTTCCCAACCAATTCTCGTATTCAAAAATGCATTTTTTATTCAATTCAAGAGTGGAAACTATTTTAACAATAATTATAACAGTTTAGTCCAAAACTAAGCAATACCAATTTCGAGAATGTTTTACAATCCAACTTTACCCAATAAGAATTAGAAGTATGTCTTTCAAAGCACTTTTTCTTACAATAAGAAGACAATTGTTGCCGCAAAAATTTTTCTTCTAGGTACTACGATTTGGGCTATCGCTTTCGTATTGCCTTGTTTATACATATATTTTGTGTTTAAATTTATTAAAAAATAAAATTTTTGTCACATAATTTACGATGCATACATTAATTAAAGGTAAGTTTAATTATAACGAATTTTGCGAATTTAACGTATAAAGATGTTTTTAGAATTTTTCGTTTTTATTAAGAATTTATATTGGCATAAATTGCATGCAGTACATTAAGGGGAAATAAGTGAAGCTGCAAAAAATGAATTCATTCACTTTCAATTGCTGTTACTTTCCTTCCATAAAAACCCCAATAAACCTAGAAACAATACAGTATCATTAATAATATCATATTTTTTAAAATATATGATACCATTATGATATTTAAAAAACCCAGAAAAACTTTGGTAATGGGTGCGATATTCTCATGAGTTACCTTGTAATGATAGCTCGTTACCTTTTTCACTATTTGCAAGCATAAAGTAATAAGTTACTCATTATTTATTACATAATATATGATTTATAAATGTAAAGTAATAATTGAAAAATTTTTGAAAATCTATTTTTATATACATTACTTTGTGTTTTTTTGTAAGCAAAAGGGTAATGTATGTTTGTTTTGATAACACTAGCGAAAAAACGAAGCGCAACAATTCATTTAAGTTTAAAGCAATTAAATACTATATGCGTCGATATCTCAGTGGGAAGAGTTCTTGGCTGGCAACCAGATTTCCCTGGTTCAATTCCCATCTTGGTAATGTGTGGTCTTGCTGGGTTATTTATTTAGTTTTTTTGAAGTGCGTTGCGTTGCTGGTTTTTTGTATGTTGTGTAGTGATAAATTCCAAAGACGAACAGAGTTTACATGAAATTGATATTCAGAAACAAGCGAATGATGTCTAGGGAGTATTAAATTCTTTCCCCTGTTAGATCTTTTTATAAATTTGAAAAATTTGAATCTTAATAAGGGCGTATGTGGGCTCATTATGTACAAATTGCACAAATTGTACATTTTTGTAAAAAACGAACCTAAAGCTTAAAATATAAATTAGATACTATGATGATTTCGTTATTTTATCACTAACGAAAGTGTAATTTTCTCCACAGCATCTATTAGAAATGTATCGTTTATGATATCATTATCGGCCAAACTTATTATCTAAATTATATCGTTATTATATCAAAATAATATCGTTTGGTTTGTTCGGACTTCATCAGAACCTAAGATTTTTTCCTGAAGAATCACTTGTTTACAAGATAAAGTTTTCCAAACCTTCGTAAGTACTTCGTATCTGAGTCATCGAGATTTTCAAATAATTTCCATGAGTAAAACAATTCGAATTCTATACCATTCTGTTGAACCCATAGATTCTGAGGAATTTTTCCGTTGAAAACCTATATTTTTCTACACTTAAAAAAGTTTGTAAGTTAAAATAACTGAAAATATCATTTAAAAGAAATGATATTTCATTTAAAAACCGGTCTACTTAATTTTCATTTAAATTAAATGCCATTTGTTATTTATTTTTAAATGTTGATTAATCAACTGACACATCCGTAAGAAACAACTGATATAATCAGTTAAAATAAATGCCAAAATTTTACCTACCAATCCTTTAAAAATAAATGTTTTTTTCATTTATTTGAAATTATTTCCTTTTTTGTATTTTTTGTTTTTTTAATATACTCGTACAATACAAAATGTATGTATGCATATGAAGCTATAAACACTTTTTGTGTGAAATTATTTGTGTATGTATGTGTATTTATAAAGTTCTTGTAATTTGTACTGAAAAATTTTGTATATATACAACCAACTTAAATAAAAAAACAAATTGAAATTTTTTGAATACTTTTTTTTGAAACAGACAGCAAACAAAATTTAAATTTGTAATAACTGTTACGGACACAAATAAACCACAAGTTTCCGTTTTGTGGGTAATTTTTTATTAAATTTCAAACAAATGAAAAAAATAAATGAAACTGAAAAAAATCGGTAAATGATAGTAAATTATTTCGAATAAATGTATAAAAAAGTTAATAGAGATATTTCTTTGAAAAATAAATGTATTTTCCTTTATTTTTAAATGTAACAGAAAACTTTTTCATTAAACTACAAACAGTTAACTACATAATATTCTGAGTGTAGAACTTTTTCCTGTAAAAATTCATCAGATTCTCTCGACTTTTTCTCTAAAAAAATTTAATTCTAAGAACTTTTTTTGTGAAAAATATTCTGTAAAAAACTGTTTTTTTTTTTGTAAAAACTATCAAATTCTAAGAACTTTTTCTATGAAAAACATTTAGATTCTGGGGTCCTTTTCTTTATAAAACCATTAAATTCTAAGGAATTTTTTTTTTCTGTAGGAAAACCGCTTAAATTCTGAAAACAATTTCCAATACAAATATCCAGAGTTTATGAGGACATTTTTTTATGGAAAAACCCACAGATTCTAAACAACTTTTTCAGCAGAAAAATATTTGATTATGAAGCATTTTCGTATAGAAATTTACTATATTTTCCATACAAAAAACCTCAAATTCTGAGCTTTTTTCATATATAAACCCTCAGGTAATAAGGACATATTACAAAAAACATTCTTCAGATTGTGAAGGGTTTTCTACCGAAAAAAGTCCTTAAAATGTAAGGGGTTTCTTTAGGAAAAAGTTTATACGTAGAATATTAGAGGAAAATTCATACGGAAAACTTTTCTACAAAATAATTTTTTAAAAACCCTTTGATGACTTGATTTTTCAGAAAAATTTTTATATTCTTATGAGTTTTTGCTAGAAAAACACTCTTAGATTCCGAATATTTTTTTAATAGAAAAACATACAGATTCGGAAAACTTTTTCTATGAAAAACTTTTAGAATTTGAGGACTCTTTCCTAACCCCCCGATATCACATACAAGTGCCAAAAACTCACTACACTCATACTTTTTTACTACCACACTCACACTTATGCTTGTAACTCAGCTTGCAATGAAATATTGAAGCAAGTGAATTTTTGACCGCTGATGCAAGTAGAATGACAAAACGAAAAACAGAGTTGCCGAGTACTTAGTTTTATATTGATTTATTTGTTTCAATAGGAGTTAATATTAAAGCGTATTTTGTGCACATATATAATAAGGATAACGGGAAATGATATAAAGTAGATTTTTAAAGATACATTCAAATAATAATTTACGTATTTATAAAAGAAATATAATAACATGATATATCCCTAGGTACTGCAGTGTGTTAAGTACTTGGCAATACTGTAATTATTTTAAGACAGCCATTTTGGATAACACTTCTCCTGTTGACTACTTTTTAAAAAATGAATTTGCACTGTACAGTGTAACCACATAACAAATTTTAATTGTTTTTCGTTGATAACACGTACACTCAGTTTACTGTTTGTAGCTTAATAAAAAAGTTTTCCGTTCCATTTAAAAATAAAGGAACATACATTTATTTTTTAAAGGAATGTCTATATTTGCTTTTTTATACATTTGTTCGAAATACTTTACTATCATTTACCGATTTTTTTTTTTAATTTCATTTATTTTTTTCATTTGTTTGAAATTTAATAAAAATTTACCCACAAAACGGAAATTTGTGTTTTTTTTGTGTCCGTTACAGTTGTTTCAAATTTTAATTTTGTTTGATGTCTGTTTAAAAATAAATATTCGAAAATTCCAATTCGTTTTGTATATAAATTGGTGTCTTATACTTATACAAAATTATTTCAATTCAAATTAACTTCATAAACACACATACCTACAGAAACACATTCTCACAAAAAGTGTCTATAGCCATACATACTTTTTGTAGATTAAAAAAAAAAAAAACAGCAAATACATAAACAGAAACAATTTCAAATAAATCATTTACTTTTTAAATTTCAACATTTATTTTTACTGATTAATCATTTATTTCTTACGGATGTGTCAGTTGTTTAAAAAATGTAAAAATAAATAACATAAGCTATTTGGTTTAAATGAAATTAAGTAGACCGGTTGCAAGTCATTACTTGCATGTGACAATGGGGGTTAAAAAATATTTTGTGATTATTTCGTATGTTTATTTATTACTACACAGAGAACACAGATTATTATGACAACCGAATTCCTAGCCAACTACATGGTTTACTTGCACCAACTGAATATTTTGGTTGCCGCAAAAAAAGTTTTTCTTGGGCCAATTTAAATATAGTGTTTCAACCGAAATTCTGTTGTAATAACCGAAAAAAAATTTCTGTCCCTGTTTTTTTTGTTCTCCTCATTTAGATCGAAGGGAACCCATCGGGATATTATAATTGTAAGGAAAAATAAAAATCTTTTATTGGCCCATAAAGCGTTAATCCTAAAATAATATAAGGCTTCACTAAAAAGATGTTTCACAGTATTTTTGAATGATTTGATTAGTACTTCTCTTCTAGACTTGTTAGAATATTTCTTTAAACTTCACTGTTTCTTTTAAACTTTTTTCAAATATTAAAAAAATGTTACTTTTGGAAAATTCAGATTAATTTTTGAATATTTATTTGCATAGAGCACTGAAACTACTTGTCAAAAAACACTCTTCACAAAGTTTATTTGATTCGCTTTATAACATATTGCTAGCTGATTGATTGTAAGCAGATTGGCTATTCTTGGGTCGATATATAGTATGCCTCCGATAAAAATCCTAAAAAAAAAAACTAAAAAAATAAAATAAAAATTTTTGAAACTGTAATGTCAAAGTTTCCTTCATACTAGAGTAAAATATCTATTACGTATATTTGACATTATGTAAAAAACACAATCTCAATAAAATGACGATTTTTCTATATATTATTTGTATATTAAATTTTCATTTGAAATTCATTATTGAGAATTTTTTTATATGGATTATAACAGTTTTTTTCATAAAGGCCTCATATATTATGTATAGTGTGTAAAGTTGGTATGTATAATTATGATATTTATGTACTTTTCAGGAATAAAAACTGTACTCTTTTATGTCATCGATACTTTAACCCTTTTCAAATTTATTAACAAAAAAGAAAACGTTTTTTTTTTTCAATTAAAACTAATAATATTTTAAAGATTGGCAAACTTAAATAAAAACATCTGCACTAATAAAGTAAATTAAAACGCGTGCCAAAGAAAGGGTTTTATCAAATAAATGTGAAAACTTATATGTAGCATGCTCCAAAAGTGTGTAAACGAAAAAAAACACACTTTTGAACTGAAATGAAACTAAACCCTTTTTCTAAAAGAGCAAATAACAATTTGAACAAATATTATAAAATTTTTAGAAGAAACACATTAGACATACTTTTGACAACAGACACACACATTGAATTTTATCTATTGTTCAAATTAAATAAATTATTGAAAATTTTCAAATATTTTTCATTAAAAATATCAGAAATTTTAACCCAAAAAAAGGGTAAATAAAAATCATTACTGTTGTCGAACGAATCTATAATGTAACAAATCATTAAATTCGATGACACAAGGGGTTTAATGACTCAAATGAATTAAAGTAGCAGAAGGCACCCATCTATCTACAGTGAAAAGCAAAAGTGTGCAGGCTTGACCTTGTTTAGTATTAAGCAAAACTAAGGCAACAAAACATACGTATATTTTAAATATTTATTCATTCAAGACGATTAGAATTAGGATTTTGATTGGTTCTTATATACTAATGTATAGTACATAAAAAATGTATCAAAATGAATATGTCAGAAAAGGCAAACAAAAATATGAAGCTGGCCATATAAAGCTGTGAAAAATAAGTAAATAAAACATTTTATGGAAATTGAATTGAAAGTGAATTTTCTATTATTTTTGTTTAGAATCTTATGTTGTAGTTTTAAAGTGTGAGATTACCCCTGTACACAAATTGGATCTGACCAGATCACATTAGGTCTGATTGTACCAGATCTAATTAGGTCTCAAAATTGGGAACAAAGTCCCCAAAGTCGAGTATCAAACTATTTAGCGATCTCAGGATGCACCCAAGTTATGGACAGTTACCAAAATCAGTGGCGAAAAAGGAACAAAATACACTGTATAGGGTGGAGTACTCCAGTAGTGTGCATCAGCTACTACCTTCTTCTCCAGTATATCCAAGAGAATAAGATACAGGAAGATACCCAATGCATCCGATAATTTAGTAACCCCGTGATGCTCATTCAGGCCATTCTCTGTACCATTTGTTAATATTTCATATTCAGTTCCGGCTACCAAACAATGGCCCAAACAAACAAAAGAATAGGGCGAAATAACGCCGTGAACCTTTATGTAACCCAGCTTCTAGCGATCCCCGATGGTCCACTTGCAAGAGCACATGGAAATCGGCGCCCATAATTTTACTTAAAAAGCAGATTCTTGTCCAAAATTATACCAAAACGCTTGGATCTGTCAGAAAATTGGAATTTCACAACGTCCAGGGACAGAAGCGGGATCGTGGGAGATTAAAAGCCCAGTTTTGTTAGGATTTATCCCAAGACCACAGGCCCCTTCCTCTGAGCTATAAGCATAACATACCTCAAGCTGGAAAGAAACTTCTCTTTACCACTAGCTCTACGTGATTAGTGTAGGCCACCACATCCCTACCATCTCTCTTAAGAAGAGAAGTACAGTATTAACTGCAATATTCCACAGAATTGGAGATAGGACACCCGCTGTCAATCATCCTATCCAGTGTTTTTAATAGAAACGATGATAGACAAATGGGTCTGAAGTCGTTAGGGACCATATGTGATATCTTCCCAGTTTTGGGAATGAAAATCACTGTTGTGTTCCTCCACCTCAGCGATATATATGCCCTATTTATAAAGCCAGTGTTAAACCTCATCAAAAACGGAACTATTAGAAAATTTTCTTTGAATTGTCTTATTTTTTTTTTTTTTTAGTTGGGAAAATTGTTGTAACTATATTTACGATGCTAACATTTTAAGTAAATTCAGAAGTATTTTTTGGGGTTTATATCTGACTATTTATATTTAGTATTTCCCAGTATTGGGAATTAGATTAGATCAAAAGGTTCCTATGCACCGCAAACCAAAATCTATATTCTGTGTAGCCTCATTTTACCATAAGTATTGACGCATCCGTTGAAGCCAATCACCCTACTAGGCACGGATTTCCCAATTGCCAATGGGGATAGTGAATATTTACTAAGGAATTGTAGTCTCCTACCCCGAAGCCTAAGACATAACCAGAGTATAGGTAGTATAGGTTCCGCAGTATCAGCGTCCAATTCGCAGAACCTGCAAGCATTCCATTCAGACAGGCCTGTAGTCCTTAAGTGGTACCTGAGATTACAGTGTCCAGAAAAAAAAACCTGTTAACATCCTTAAGTCCTTCCTGTTCAAAGAAATAAGTCTCCTGGAGTTTCCACTCGATGGAGATACGAAATTCCATGTTTAAATTTTGTTTAAATTATGTTTTGCAAATGACATTTCTATCCTCAATACTGGAAAAAGATAAATATAGGTAGACAGAAATGGTTAACTTCTGTTAATCTCCTTAAAAATATTTTAATTGGGTTACTTTTAATTGTATTTTTTTTTTATTTCGAATTTTGTAATAAAGGGTGTCCCAAGAAGAACGCAATTTTTAAATCTGGCAACATTCGAAGTGTCATTGTTTGACATTTGAACAATTGTTATTGTTTGCTAGTAGAAGGTACGAGGTTAGTAAAAATGGAGCGCTACACGAATGAACAACGCATTCTCATTGTGAAATTGTTTTACCAAAATGGTGAAAGTTTTGCGGCTACAGTTCGCAAATTGCGATCAATTTGGGGTCACAATAATGCTCCAAAAGAGTCAACTGTAAAGAGATTAATGGATAAATTTGCAGAAACTGGGTCTGCTAGTGATGTAAAGACAACAACGCGCCATCGACCAGGTCGATCGACCGAAAATGTCGCAGCTGTACGTGATGATGTCGCTCCATCCACCTCAATTCGACACCGAGCTCTGCAAATTGGTGTCTCCAAATCCACTTTGCAGCGAATTTTGACGAAAGATTTGCATCTTCATGCATACAAAGTTCAATTGACTCAGGAACTGAAGCCAGCTGACCATGGACAGCGAAGGGAGTTCGTTAATTGGGTATTGGAGAGACAACATGAAAATGCTGATTTTGCCGATAAAATCATCTTCAGTGACGAGGCCCATTTTCATCTTGATGGCTTCGTCAATAGGCAGAATTGTCGCATTTGGGGTGAGGAAAATCCCCGAGTGATTCACGAGAAGCAAATGCATCCTCAACGTGTCACTGTGTGGTGTGGTTTTTGGGCTGGAGGAATCATTGGACCTTTTTTGTATGAAAATGAGGCAGGTCAAGCGCAAACAGTCAATGGTGTTCGGTATCGTGAAATAATAACCAGTTTTTTCTTGCCTAGAATTAAAGAAATGAATGTGGAGGGCATGTGGTTCCAACAAGACGGCGCCACATGTCATACAGCCAGAGAAACAATTCAATTGCTGCATCAGTCATTTCCCGGTCGTGTTATTTCGCGTTTTGGAGATCAGAATTGGCCGCCTAGATCGTGCGATTTAACACCATTAGATTTTTTTCTTTTGGGTTTTTTGAAGTCGATGGTTTACGCGAATAAGCCGACGACGACTCTAGCCTTAAAAGAGGAAATTGGACGCTGCATTAATGAAATACCGCAGCATTCATGCAAAACGGTCATTGAAAATTTCATTAAAAGATCGCCAGCAAAGCCGCGGCGGCCATCTGCACGATATATTGTTCCATACATAACCTCATTCTGTCTACTTTACGATATAATAAAGTTTCACGATTTTTTTTAAATATCTGTGTTTTATTTAAAATTTAAAAATTGCGTTCTTCTTGGGACACCCTTTATATCCAAAATTCTAAAAATTCGTTATTTTTTACGGTGTCCACAAATTATCAATAGAATACCAAGAAGTTTCACTGTTTAAGTCAAAGACTCCTTTGTGTGTCTTAAGGTCCACAATCAATTATTTATATTCATTTTAAATTAAATTGTTAAAATTTTTTAAGCCCTGTCTCCACCTATAGACTTATGGTGACATATGGCATCACTTGCTAAAAGTGTGTCAAACACAAAAATTTGTTATGTTTTTTTCTTGATTAAAGCTGTTTTTTAAGCGACTTTAAAAAATAATTTATAAAAAATATTTTATAAGCAAAACGGAATATAAAAATCTCTTTCTATTTATGATAGAAAATCCTGCAGCTGTCTTATACGCCTAAAACAAAAAATATAAATTTTGTTGTTGATACACAATTAGGACATGGTAATAAAATAAAATATTATATTTACTTTTATACTAGTTCAAAATTTAAAAGAATATAACTGTAACACTTTTGCTCCTCACTGTATGTATACACATATACCAGCAGCACCCAGTTAACAACCCTTTCCTATTGTTGCAACAAAAAAGACGAAAAATAAAAACTGTTGCCATTAAATTGAAAAAAACACAAATCTTTTATCTAAACAAAATGTAAAAAAAATTGTTAAAATTTTTTATAGAAAATGCCAAAAATTCTTTATCAATTTTCCACCACCTTCCAAGTGAAAGAGTTATTTTTCAATTTTTCATTTTGCAATTTTTTGACATTTTTTTTTTGCAAAACAATGGGTTACGACGACGCTTTGCCAACACAAAAAAAAAAAGATTGAAAATTGTGTTAAATAATAGAGAATTGGCATTAAATTTTCAAACCCTTAAATTGTTTGTAATCCGCGCAAAAAAAGGGTCACATAAAATTTCCGTTGCGCAGTCTTGCATTGTGTAAACAAAACAAAGGATAAAGGATTCGCTATGCGTCATTGCAGTAAGTGAAAAATCTAAACAAAACATCAAAAAAGGAATAAACTCATTTAGGTGCAAAAAATCGCATTTATTAATTACAATTTTTTTTTTAGAAAAAAAAAGTTTGCAATTCTTTTAGAATTTCTAAAAAAGGGAATTAAATTTTTTTGGGATATTTAACCCAAAAAAAAACCAATGATTTTAAAAAGAAATCCTATCCCATTAGTATCCCATAGTAAAAAGGGGTTGTGAACCCTTTTAACAACCGTTACTGACCTGCATTGTTACTGATGTCGTTGGGTCGGTCATATGGGTCATATGTTCGCGATCCGTGTTATTAAGGATGAGCACAAATAAATTGCGTTCATATCAATGACCTAAATTCATTAAAAATAATAATAAATGATCAATTTTTTTTATTTTATGACAGACATTAAACTTTAAAAAAATGTCACTTTTTTTGTAAAAAAAATTGCAAAAATTGTATAAAGGTTTTTTCAATAATCCTCTTAAGGCAGCTGTTTAAATTTGTTTAGTACACTTAAAAAAGTTTGTAAGTTAAAATAACTGAAAATATCATTTAAAAGAAATGATATTTCATTTAAAAACCGGTCTACTTAATTTTCATTTAAATTAAATGCCATTTGTTATTTATTTTTAACTGTTGATTAATCAACTGATACATCCGTAAGAAACAACTGATATAATCAGTTAAAATAAATGTCAAAATTTTACCTACCAATCCTTAAAAAATAAATGTTTTTTTCATTTATTTGAAATTATTTCCGTTTTTGTATTTTTTGTTTTTTTTAATATACTCGTACAATACAAAATGTATATATGCATATGAAGCTTTAAACACTTTTTGTGTTAATGTGTTTGTGTATGTATGTTTTTATGAATTTCTTGTAATTTGTATTGAAAAATTTTGTATATATACAACCAATTTAAATAAAAAAACAAATTGAAATTTTTTGAATATTTTTTTTGAAACAGACAGCAAACAAAATTTAAATTTGTAATAACTGTTACGGACACAAATAAACCACAAGTTTCCGTTTTGTGGGTAAATTTTTATTAAATTTCAAACAAATGAAAAAAATAAATGAAACTGAAATAAATCGGTAAATGATAGTAAATTATTTCGAATAAATGTATAAAAAAGTTAATATGGATATTTCTTTGAAAAATAAATGTATCTTCCTTTATTTTTAAATGAAACGGAAAACTTTTTTATTAAACTACAAACAGTTAACTACATAATATTCTGAGTGTAGTTTATTGTATAATTTTTAAACAGGGGTTGATTTTTCGAAAAATCTTAGAACAAATTTGAATTATCCTGAAATCATAACACTGAAATATTTGACTCCTGTTTTCGTTTTTTGTACTTTTCACCCTCCTTAAAAATTTGTTTTAATTCTTATTTATTTTTTAAGGAACTGTAAGAATCTTAAAAAAATAATGCGCACGCGTGACTGGAGTATACTTATTTAAATTGGATATTTTTCATTTTGGCACGCGCTATATGTGTTGAAGAAAAAATAAAAAGGTCAAAAAAAAACCAAACCACTCAATAGAACTTATGAAAACCACAATTACAAACACATTTAGGAAGCTAAAAGGTTCATTCACAATTCGGGAGTATTTCATGCTACAGAGTGGAGGGTATTAAAATACAGATGTCATGATACAATAATTCTGTAAGTGCGAATGAGAAAGGAAAAAAATCCACTCTGCAGAGAGGAGTACTCCATAATTGGTCTTTTATTCAAAAATATTAACAATTTAAACGGTCATTATACAAAATCATACAAATTTTTTTTAAAAAGGTCTATGTTTCTATCCACCCATATCTAACATTTCTCAGTATGGAAAATAACAATACTGAGAAATTTTAGATATGGGTGGATAGAAACATTGTGAACATTTGAATTAATCTTTATCTTTCAGATGCACCGTACAAATTTTTCGGTTCAAGCCGCTGCCGATAGTTTTGGGCTTCAGCCACAGATGACAATTTCGAAAAACCTGCTTCCCAAATATCTAAGTCGTCGCTCCCTCGATCCCAGAAAATGGCAAAGCACTGTTGGACTGTTTCCTCATCGTCGTTATAATAATCCGTACAGGGGTGGGGACAGTGTCAGCCTTTAGGTATATTGCTTGCAGTCAAACAGGCTTCCATAGATAATATAACTAAAATTGGGTCCAAGATATCCAACAATCGTTCAAGATATTTTTTACCTCCTCCTTGTTTACATAGTTCTTTTTATCGTTCCTCGTTACTCCAAAGTGTCCTGGAACCCATGTCCCCCTGACTGAGTGCCGAAAAGTTTATCCAAGGGATATAAGAGATGGATCCAACATACGTTGTGCCATTATTATCAGCGCGGCTTTTTTAATTGCATAGACTTCTGCCTGGGAAACGCTACAATCGTTTGGAATTCTTATGTAGACTCAAATGTCCAGTCCTCATCTTTAAACCATCCATAAAGGCAGAGATTTTACCACTGGGAATAACAGGGTCGTTAAGTGGAATTTAAATCCTTAATCCTACTTTAATAGTGCTCCAAAAGCTACATCTCATCAAAAAATATTGAGTTTCAAATAACACGGTACAACGCGAAAACATTTCATTACCGCCCTCCCTCTCTTTAGGGGTGGTTTTTGAGGTGTGTATTTCACATCATAGATGTGAAGAACACATTGTTTCATATACCGATATGCTGCACGAACAGGCTAAAGGGGGAAATTTTAACCTCCTCCCCTTAAATATAGCTCCAATATAATCTTTCAAAACGCCGATACACCTATATTTTTTTGCTTCTTTAACCAGAATCCATTGTGAGAACCCCGTAATTTTTCAAAAAGTTCGAAATCGTTGCACAGTGTAATGAACGTGTTTCATGTTTCTGAAAAAAATAATTATATATATATATATACATAAGTTCATACTTTATTTACGGTATTTTTTAAGTGATCACCTTTTGTGCATGAATTGTTTAAATATATTTTTTAAAACAACATAAAAAAATATGGCTTTATAAAGTATTGCCCAACATACCCATATAAAATTTAAAATAAAAAAAAAATATTTCTTTTATCACATTTTCAGTTTTTAATTAAATTCTTCAAATTTCCTTTTAAAATGAACAAAAAAAAATAAAAAATTCCATAAATATTTTTCTTTGTGCAGAATCACTATAGTAGTACATGATGTTTATGGTACAATATGAAGTATGTTGGCAAAAATTTTAAAATGTTTTCATAAATCCCCCATCCAAAATATTTTCACAATTTCACAGACACCACCACGATTAAAATGCTAACAGAGAAATTATGAAAATGGTCCAGAGGTTACACAAAAAAAATTAAAATATTTTTTACATGTTTCCAGCTCCTCTTTTTCCTTTTACACATTGTTTTGCATTACTCGACAAGGATGCAAAGAATTTTATTGATTTTCAGTAATGGAAAAAATTAAAAAAATACATATGAGTGTATAAGTTTTAAAAAGTTAGTATGTAATATTACAGTCAGAAAAACACAAACGGGAAAGTGCTGGCAAGGCATTTTAACAGGTGGTACAAGTAACACCAGCAAAATACAATAAGGGCCGGCTATTAAACTAAAAAATTAAGTTGTCTCTATACACTAGACAGGGTAAAAAAATATAATGGAATGGGGAACGAGTGGAATTGAATCACTAGGCAACGAGTGGAATTGAAACATATTATAAGGAGAATGAAATGGAATGGAAACGGGAATGAGTGTTAAAAAAATAATATATATACAAAAAAGAGTTTCTGAAAATTTGATTAAAATTCAACAAAAAAAAAAGAGATACGTGAATGCTAAAATTTAATAAGAAATAAAATATGTGAATTTGACAACCTATGCAATATACACTCACAATATTATTTCGTTAAAAACAACTTAAAATACATATTAAATTAATCACAAATACAATTAAAAAGAGGACTACTTATTTTCCTTAATATTTAAACCATTTTGTTGTTTATTTTCAATCATTTTTTAATAATCGACAAAAGTAAAAACGAAAGAAAGTCGTTTAATATAACCATCAAATTTTTACCGACAAAAAGTTAGAAAAAACTACTTTTGTGGTTTGTTTTTCAAATTGAAAGTTTTTTTATTTGTATGTAATTACAAAACACAACACAACACTAACAGATGTATATATTTTTATTGGCTTTGTGTGTATGCATATTTAAATAATTTCTTGGAATTTTTATTGAAATAATTTTGTATATATACAAACTATTTTGGTAAAAAACAAAAAGGATTATATGAATTTCTATTTTTTGAAGCAGTAAACATAAAATTTTACATTTAACTGAAAATATCAACTCCTCCTACTAAATGTCTGTAGATTTTTACAGTTTGTTTTTTAAATGACTGATTCAAATAGTTAAAAAATATATTTCTATTCAATTGATTCTTCATTTAAAAACAAACTTTACGTATTACTTTTTAAATAAACTACAGTCGGTAACGGAAAATATATTGTGAGTGTACTTTTCCATAAAAAGGACAAAAAAATTTAAAATTTTTACAGCAGCAAATTGAAAAAAAAAATAAAAAGTGCCGAAAAAGGTACCACACTTGCTATGGGTCCTTTAGTGTTAAGGCCTTTAAAAGCAAAAAAGGCCCATTTTAAACCCCTTGAAATTCCGTGATGTCTCAAATGTCAAGATCTTAGACTTTTTTGTTCCATCACATACTTAAAGAATGTTCTTCAAGCCCGATAGAACTTAGGAAATAGTTTACAGTCATACTGCGCTAACTTTGTGTCATTTATGATCAGTATACTTTGGCACATCATCATGAATAGATTGACGCTTCAACAACGCTGCTTAATTATCCAGGTCTACGAAAACGGACAGCAATGCTCGAAATGTGGCCCAAAACTGCCATATATTGATCTTCCGGTTAAAAAAAAAATTGGATTAAACTTTTATTTTTTGTGTATTTTTTTCACAATTTAAAGCTTTAAACAGCCTTTATAAAATAACATAACTCAACATAGTTTTTGCACAGAGTTTCACTTAAACTATTTAAAGTATTTTCGTCTACTAACCCAAATCTGAAATCAAAAACGTTCCATCAAATAACTTTTCGGAGTTTTGAGCCATTATTTTTGTTTAGACCCTGAGCCAGAAAACAAAACTTAATGAATAAAATTTCCACATAAAATTACGTAAATTTTGAGTATAAAATCATATCTGTACAATTTTTCCATGTTTTTCTTAAATTTATTGAAACTATTTATTGTATATTCTATATTTTGTAATAAAAAAATTTCATCTAAATATTATAGATACTCTCAGTCGATTGGAATACTACACGGTGGGTTTAGGTTCAATATTTTTGGTAGTTACAAACATCCGCACAAACTTATTATACCCACTCCACATCGTGTGTTAAACCCTATACACACTGATCCCTAAAATACGTATTTTCGTTTTTTTCAAGTTTTTAAATTTCAAATTCCATGCAAATTTTAAATCTAAAACTTGAAAATACGTATTTTGGGGCTCAGTATGAATGGGCATATATAAAATTTATAGTTTACATACATATGTAGAAAATTCAACAAAATGAATTTTAATTATATTGACTATATGTGCTCGGCTTAATAATTTAAAATCGTAAAAATAGTACTGAATGTCATCGAAGTTACAAAATAGATAAACTAATTTATTGACAATTCAAGTAATTTTCCATATTTATTTTTTTTAGACTATACCACGATGTCCTGGTTACGAAAACTACAATATATGAAATATAATACGCAAGCTTGCAAATATAAACCCCTGCCAGATAAAGATAGAATTTTTACAAATCTTTATGGTCGCCATGATTGGCATCTTAAAGCTGCAATGTCTCGCGGAGATTGGTATAAAACAAGAGAAATAATTATAAAAGGCCCCGAATGGATTATTACAGAATTAGATAAGTCCGGTGTACGGGGAAGAGGCGGTGCTGGATTTTCTGTGAGTAAAAAATTAAGATTTATTCAAAAGATAACAACTGCCTTGCCAAAATATGTGGTTGTTAATGGAGCTGAAGGAGAACCGGGAACGTGCAAAGATCGTGAAATAATGCGTCATGAACCACATAAAATATTAGAAGGTACATTATTGGTTGGATGTGCAATAGCTGCAAAAGCTGCTGTAATTTTTGTCCGTGGAAGATTTTACAACGAGGCATGTTGTTTGCAAATGGCCATTGCCGAAGCTTATGCGGCAGGTTTATTGGGTATAAATGCATGTGGTAGTGGCTTTGATTTTGATATTTTTATACAACGTGGTGGTGGAAGATATATAACTGGTGAAGAAACTGCTTTACTCAATTGTCTTATGGGTAAAGATGGACGTCCTCAAAGGAAACCACCATATCCATCGGCAAAAGGTATTTACGATATGCCTACAACTTTACTAAATACCGAAACTGTATCTGTGATACCAACGATTTGTCGTCGTGGTAGTAAATGGTTTATGGATTTGGGTTGTCAACCTCATAGTACGGGCACAAAACTATTTAATATATCTGGTCATGTGGAAAAACCTTGTACTGTAGAAGAACGTCTGGGTGTACCACTGCGTACAATAATCGAACAACATGCTGGTGGTGTACGTGGTGGTTGGGATAATCTATTGGCCATTATACCAGGTGGATCATCTACAGCAATGATACCTAAAGATTTTTGTAATGATTTAAGACTTGACTTTGAGTCTCTGAAAAGTGTGAATTCTTCACTGGGTACCGGTGGCATTATAGTACTGGATAAATCTCATGATATATTTGAAGCTATCGTACGCATATTACTGTTTTATAAAAAGGCTTCATGTCATCAGTGTAAAAGATGTCGCGATCAATCATTATGGGCTTATGAATATGCTGAACGTTTTCGTATTGGTAATGCTCAGCCTCAAGATATTGACTGGCTGTGGGCTATAACAGAATGGGCTGAAGGTCAGACAATATGTGCATTTGCTGATGCTAATGCTTATGCCGTCCAAGGATTTATTCGTCATTTTAAGAAAGTTATAGAAGAAAGAATGCATAAATATGCTAGGGCATAAAATTGGAACCACATTACATTTACCTGTGACATTGCCTAATAAATAAATAATTAATTTAATTGCATTTATTTACAATAATATTTAAATTTTTACTATTGTTGAGTGGAATTTCTTTTTTCTTTTATACAAACACTTTTATTTGAAATAATAAAATACAACAATAAATGTCTCTTATCAGTCATCATAATGATAAAAAATATAATAAAAATTAAAACTCATACGACTGCCTGATTATAATTTTATATGCCTAGGTTTAGTAAAATATCACCTGCCCATACACTAGTAGGTTTTATTTTCTCACTCATACACACATATTCTCTCTCTACTATAGTTAAATGTAACCCAATATACCATATAGCAACCAAACTGCAATACAACTTGAGAATAAGCTTATATAAATAGTGTGTTTTAAGCTTATCTTAATTTCATTTATTATAATGTTTATAAAATGTGAATTCACAAGCAGTATTTAATAATCCTTGAGAAAACATTATTATACATAACATTTTCTAAAATATGCTTATAAACAACGCATTATGACGATTGAAATAGAAATATTTTTCAACATATTCTAGTCTTGTTGTCATTGTTCTACGCTTATAATAGGTGTGTTCGATGTACCTTACCGCGGGTGCCCGCGGGAACCCAATCTTACCAGAAAGCGTTTCTTGTAACAAAAATTGGGTAAAATTAAAGTTAAATAAAATTTACTATAAAGAACTTTTCCTTCTTAATAATGCAAAATACATTTGAAAATGTAAAAAGATATTTGCCATTTCAAATATATTCATTATTTAAGCTGTTTTTTAATACGAATATATTTGACGTTTATTTTTGGGTATGAAATGTGGTTTTGTGCGTTCGCAGTATTTTGGGCATTTTTATGGTTTTGTGAGAGAATTTTTTGCTTACTCTCATTTTACCAGACTTTACCCAAAATTACCTCGTACAGACCTAATGTATACAACAAGTGCCGTTACTTTTTTCTTTTTTTTTAATTTGTCAAACGTGTTTTGCGTGTACGTACATTTGGTTGTAAATTTTATGAAGTGAACGTGCAATTGCATATTAAATTTAATTATTTTTTTAATCATTTTTATTTATGGTTAAAATTAATTGTTATTATTTATATTTAAAATGAATTATTATTTTTAAAATTAATTATTAATATTTATACTTAAAATTAAAATAAATAATAATATATTATATGTGAAGCTTAATCTACAATTATGTAAAAAAGCTTATAAAAACATTAAGTCAAACAAGCTTTTCTATACCCAAGTTAATACAATATTATTTTTGTAAGCTTATTCTACAATTGCAAGAATAAGCTTATAGTAATCATTTCACGAGGGTTCCGTTTTGATTTTTCTACAATTGTTACGATAACCTTTTTCAATATATTCTCAAGTCTTTTTCAAGCTTAAGGCTTGTGTTTGTATATTAATATTTTTCTCAAGTCATTTGGTATGTTGGGAAAATTTTAAAAATTTTCTAAACAAAAAAAATCAAATATCGTCAGGTGAAATGCCAAAATAAAGTAACTAGCTTAGATTTATAAGGTGTTTCCTCACGGGCTATTTGGTTCAATAATTGCTTTTATTTGTAAATAAAGATCAATTTACTACATATTATTGCTCAACCAGCACTTTGATATTTTTTTTTAAAGGAGAAACAAATTTGTTTTTAAAACTCAAAATTTTGATGATAGAACGATAGTAGCTGTGTTTATACGCCAAGCTATCAAAGTGGGATTGTATCATTCTGATACAAATTTTACAGAAGTAACGTTAAGTGTTAACACTAAACGTTAGCTTATTTTAAATTTGTATGGGAATGACATAAGCTTGCCGCATAAATACAGCCAATATTTTATGGATAATGTATGGAACATTTGGCCGAAATTAAGCAAATAGTTCGTGAGACTGGTTTGCTAGTAGACAGCACTCATGATCTCCATTGTCGTACGGATTGTACCGACTAAAATGTGGCCGCATTTCACGCACCAGCATGATGTCAATAATCTAAGTTTATTGCATCTGGGGTTCGGAAAACTCGCATGTCATTGTCCAGAAGTCAATGCTTCCACCGAGAGTGACAGTTTTGTGTTGATTATGGAGTTGTCGCATCATTTGCCCATTTTTTAAAAATGCTGCTGGAAACGCTATTTCAGTCAACGGTGAGTGTTACAAATCCATGGTTACGTTCTTTTTATGTGCTGAAATGGAAGATATGAACTTAGGTAATCTTTGGATTCAGCAGAATGGCGCATCATATCGCACAGCTCCTCAAACAATCGATCTTTTGCGCATTAAATTCGGTAATCGTATTATTAGCCATCGTGCCGATGTCGGTTGGCCGCTTCGGAGCTGCTATTTGACCCTTGAAACCGTCAATAAAGTCTTAGAAAATTGTACTAATAGAATGAATGGAAACGTGTTTCATTAATAATGGTAATATTTGTTATTTCTAATAAAGCCATAATATATCAAAAGATTTTAAGTTTTTTTTATTTTTTTAAAATACAATACTTGTTTTGGACCACCCTTTAACTTAGTCAAATAAATCATAAAAATTTAATTCGAATTTTCTTATTTACGTAGCTACGATCACATACTTTTACGATTTTTCCCAAATGTTTCTCCAGTTATAATTTACTGAAAATTATATAAAATATTTACATTCGGGAAAAAAAATTCATCATATTGATGGAACCGATTCATCAATCGTTTACCATGAAATGATGAATAAATATGAAAAAGTGTTTCATAAAAATTTATGATAAAATTTCATAAATCTTTCATTATTTCGTTAAAAAAAATTATAAAAATTCTCATTAAGTTTGTATTTTTAATTACATTATTATTTTCAAAAAAAAAAAACAAATTAAAAAACTTTAAAAAATATAGGATGAATTTAAATTATTAAATTTCGTTGATGTTAGTCTAATTGTATGTTATTTTCGGGTTGGTTAATTTGTTTCCAAAAACTCAATATAAAATAGATAATTATCAAAGGATTAACCCATTAAGGGCGTGGATACTGAAGAGGGTTGTGTAGCGATAACCGAAAATACTAAGTTATTAATATAATTTTGATATTTCTTTGCAATTAAAAAAAACAATTTATAAAAAAAGTTTATGATTATATGATCTAAAATTCTATTAAAACCATTCATTTATTTAAAAAAAATCATCACATTGATTAAACGTCTTTCTAAATAAAATGAAACTTTTTCATAAATAAAGGGTGTCCCAAGAAGAACGCAATTTTTAAATTTTAAATAAAACACAGATATTTAATAAAAAATCGTGAAACTTTATTATATCGTAAAGTAGACAGAATGAGGTTATGTATGGAACAATATATCGTGCAGATGGCCGCCGCGGCTTTGCTGGCGATCTTTTAATGAAATTTTCAATGACCGTTTTGCATGAATGCTGCGGTATTTCATTAATGCAGCGTCCAATTTCCTCTTTTAAGGCTTGAGCCGTCGTCGGCTTATTCGCGTAAACCATTGACTTCAAAAAACCCCAAAGAAAAAAATCTAATGGTGTTAAATCGCACGATCTAGGCGGCCAATTCTGATCTCCAAAACGCGAAATAACACGACCGGGAAATGACTGATGCAGCAATTGAATTGTTTCTCTGGCTGTATGACATGTGACGCCGTCTTGTTGGAACCACATGCCCTCCACATTCATTTCTTCAATTCTAGGCAAGAAAAAACTGGTTATCATTTCACGATACCGAACACCATTGACTGTTTGCGTTTGACCTGCCTCATTTTCATAAAAAAAGGTCCAATGATTCCTCCAGCCCAAAAACCACACCAGACAGTGACACGTTGAGGATGCATTTGCTTCTCGTGAATCACTCGAGGATTTTCCTCACCCCAAATGCGACAATTCTGCCTATTGACGAAGCCATCAAGATGAAAATGGGCCTCGTCACTGAAGATGATTTTATCGGCAAAATCAGCATTTTCATGTTGTCTCTCCAATACCCAATTAACGAACTCCCTTCAGCTGGCTTTAGTTCCTGAATCAATTGAACTTTGTATGCATGAAGATGCAAATCTTTCGTCAAAATTCGCTGCAAAGTGGATTTGTCGAATTGAGGTGGATGGAGTTTGAGCGACATCATCACGTACAGCTGCGACATTTTCGGTCGATCGACCTGGTCGATGGCGCGTTGTTGTCTTTACATCACTTACAGACCCAGTTTCGGCAAATTTATCCATTAATCTCTTTACAGTTGACTCTTTTGAAGCATTATTGTGACCCCAAATTGATCGCAATTTGCGAAATGTAGCCGCAAAACTTTCACCATTTTGGTAAAACAATTTCACAATGAGAATGCGTTGTTCATTCGTGTAGCGCTCCATTTTTACTAACCTCGTACCTTCTACTAGTAAACAATAACAATTGTTCAAATGTCAAACAATGACACTTCGAATGTTGCCAGATTTAAAAATTGCGTTCTTCTTGGGACACCCTTTATTAATGAAAAATTTTCAAAAATATAAAGAAATATTTGCTAAATCTTAATATTTTTTTCAACATTCTTCATCATATTTAAGAAAGGTTTCATAAATATGAAGAAACATGTCATCAATATGAATTTTTATGAAACAGCGAAAATCTATGAACTTTTTCATCATATCTATGAAATTTTGATAAATATAATGAAACTTTGTCCCTAAGCTGTAATTTGATATTTGGTCAAACCGCAAAAAAATAATGAATATCCCATTATTTTTGGTTCGATATAGCTCACTTGAAAGCAATTGCTTCGATATCTAACATGCGCTTCATCCACAGCTCTAAATATTAACACTGCTTTTAATAAGTAAATTTTATTTTTATTAACGCTTTCGCGAAGCGATAAAATGTGGTACATAAAGCAACAAAACAGTTCACACTATTTTAACAATTGAAACACTTTTTATAAAAAGTGGATTCCCGCGGTAGCGCAAGTGAAATAAATCTAAATTACAAAATTTTTTCAAATATTTATAAAATATATACAATACAATAGTTTATTATTTTTTTTTTTTTTTTTTGCTTGTTATGGGATTGTAGTGAATGTAAACATTAGTAAAATTGAATTTGTTCCATTTGGAGATGGTTCAATCATTAATCTTATATGTTCTAAAATAACTATCCATAGAGTGAATCAATTAATTTTTTTACTTAAAAAAAAATTATCCTCTATTAAAATGTAATTTTCTAAAGGAAATCTAAAGTCAAGAAAAACACATTAAATAATACAAAACGAAACCTGCGCATTTATTTGTAACAATCAAATTTATTTCAAAATAATTACTATTTACATTTTCAAACTAAAAATCACCATTAAACTTTTGTTGAAAACTCCAACACCTTGACATATCCCAAACGCATGCCCTCATTTTACTAATGCCTTTTAATACTGTTTGGAATAGTTTATATATATTTTTATATATATTTTTAATGCATGTCATTAGTATAAGAAATTATTTCAAAACAATTTGTATATTTTTCAGTTCAAATCATAAAAAACAACGAAATTAGAAAAGTTGGGGTGGGGGTTGTTAAAATATTTATGACACGCGCTTTATTACGAATAGTTACAAATTTTTAAATTGATATCAAAAAAAAAAATAAATTTTTTTTTGGTATGTTAAGGTTCGTAGAATGATTAGGCATATGTTAGAAATACTAAAATAAAATAAAAACACTGAAAACACCAAAATTTACAACTTCTATTCAAAAACAAAATTTTTGTAATATGTAAAATCTATATCTCATTATTACTGCAGTTACTTTCACAATTGAACAAACTTCTGTAAGAGGATATGCGAGCATTTATTCTTATTCTGAGTCCTGAGCTTAAGTTATTTGATGTGTAAAAATTGTTTACACAACTACGAAAAAAAACTATGCAAGCTAGATCAAAACTGACAATTTTTTTTTTGTTTTTTTGGAATACATATAAAAGCATGCCCTAAATATATATGAACCAAGTTCGGAAAAGTTATAGCGATCCCAAAAATTCGATTGATTGATTCAATTAATTTTTGCTAAAAACTTGTACCTCTGTTTCTGTAGAACTTGTATTATTTATATATGTCTGCGAATCAATACATTTTAAACAGAAAATATTCCTATTTTTGAGTCTAAATTAAAATCTGTTATGATTGAACTGTAGTTTTACCACTACTTTTGCTAAATTTTATTTTTCAAATAAATTTGACAAAAAAATTTTAATTTTAACAGGCTCAAAAATAGACATTTTTTCTCTTCAAAATCGAATGATTCTCCAGACACAACTATATTTTTTTAATATACGCTCAATTTTAAGTGTAACTGTTCATTCATATAAAATTTATATCAATGTTAATATGTACGTATTTTAAGTTACATATGGTGACAAATAAAAATACATCATATTACAGTTTGTATTTTTGTTTATAAACGAAGGTGTCCTTAAAATTTCACATTAACGCACATGTTGGTGCGTGTCATTGTAAAATCGATTAAAAACTAATTTTTGAGTTCAAAATTATAGGAAAACAACTAATATAATTATATATTTATATCCTAATATGTATGTTTAAGTAGAATTTATGATTTAGTTTAATGTCAAAGGAGGTTTCCTTTAAACGCTTAAAAAACGGATTCGTGCTAACATACAAATTCGTTGCCAATCGAATGGTTTGTTTGTGGTAATTGAATTTTTCATTTGTTGCAATTAAAATAAGTTAAGGCAACAGTACGCTGGCACGAAAATAAATTGAGTTGCTTTACCCAAATTTCGTTTTTTAAAAAAAAATATTAATTTAGCGAAATTGCATCTTAACATCAATGGAAAGTTGATATATTTCATCTATCAACTTTCATAAAAATCTGTCCAATCGCTTCCAAATTACTCCTTTAATTTTCTCCTATTAGGAGCTAAACTTACTTTTTCTGAAAATTTAATGTTTTACAGTTTTGATTATTTTGTAAGATTTTTAAACACCCTGCTTTGTACCATACCCAAGTAAGATTCCCAATGTTATTGCCTATTGAGAAGCCAATGCATCAACAACGAGTCACTGTTTGGTGTGGATTTTTGGCTGGCGGCATCATTGGGCCATTTTTCTTCCAAAATGAGCACGGAATCGCCGTTACCGCCAACGGTGAGCATTACCGTCCGATGCTTAACGAATTTTCGTTTCCAAAAATTCAAGAGAATGACATGGACGATATTTGGTTTCAAGAAGACGGCGCCACATGCTTTTGAAAATCAAATAATCAATTGGCCGCATCGGAGCTGTGATTAGAACCCTTTAGATTATTTTCTAAGTGGAGCCATTAAGAATAAATGTTACGCAAACCATCCAGAGACAATTGAAGCGTTGAAACATGAAATCGAAGTTGCCATTGAAGAGATTCAAGCTGAAACAATCGAAAATGTACTGAAAAATTGGGTTGATCGGTTAAGGTACTGCCGAGTCAGTCGTGGTAGTCATATGAATAATATTGTGTTACACTCAGAATATTATGTAGTTAACTGTTTGTAGTTTAATAAAAAAGTTTTCCGTTCCATTTAAAAATAAAGGAAGATACATTTATTTTTTAAAGAAATATCTATATTAACTTTTTTATACATTTATTCGAAATAATTTACTATCATTTACCGATTTTTTTCAGTTTCATTTATTTTTTTCATTTGTTTGAAATTTAATAAAAATTTACCCACAAAACGGAAACTTGTGGTTTATTTGTGTCCGTAACAGTTATTACAAATTTAAATTTTGTTTGCTGTCTGTTTCAAAAAAAAATATTCAAAAAATTTCAATTTGTTTTTTTATTTAAATTGGTTGTATATATACAAAATTTTTCAATACAATTTACAAGAACTTCATAAACACACATACATATACAAATACATTCACACAAAAAAGTGTTTGTAACTTCATATGCATACATACATTTTGTATTGTACGAGTATATAAAAAAAAATACAAAAACGGAAATAATTTCAAATAAATGAAAAAAACATTTATTTTTTAAGGATTGGTGGGTAAAATTTTGACATTTATTTTAACTGATTATATCAGTTGTTTCTTACGGATGTGTCAGTTGATTAATCAACATTTAAAAATAAATAACAAATGGCATTTAATTTAAATGAAAATTAAGTAGACCGGTTTTTAAATGAAATATCATTTCTTTTAAATGATATTTTCAGTTATTTTAACTTACAAACTTTTTTAAGTGTACATTCTTAGATGACAAAGTTCAACGTTTCCATTAAAACCAGAAATTTGAAAAAATAATCAGTACTTTTTTTATAGCCAATTCAAATTTTAAATGACCCACTCTGTATTTACAATTAGTTTAAAAAATTAAAAAAGGGAGTTGTTTTAATTGCTTAACATAGGCTGTATTATAAAAATGCATCTTTCGGGATCTCTCCCAGACCGGTGTATGTTAATACTTTATGAGAACAATAATTTGTCCGTTGTGTCATATTTCGCTTATTTTCCAAAATACTGGATATTTTAAAAAATTACCGATATATTTTAGAAACTAAGCGATATAGTGCAAAAGGACCAAATTTTGTGCAAGATCGGCAAAAATGGATCGCTCGGAATGTAACCCGGACCTGGGCTATCTGTATACATCATTAGTATTCTAAAAGAGCAAAAATTTTATACGTTTTACCCTATTTCGCTTAGTTTTAGAGATACTAACACAAAACGCAAACTATCAAAATTTTACGCAAACTCGGTACATAAGATGTTACTTGTAAAGTCATTACTTGAAACGTGTTGATTTACTCCCCTAGGTAATAACTTATTTTACTCTTTACAAGTAAGTACTTATTTTAACCTCTTTTGCTAACCAAAGACTTCCTTAATACAAGTAACTAGTTACTTCCGTACTTTCTTAATAAGCCTATGCTCGTAAGCTTTAGGTAACAATTTACGGCATTCGTGATCAAATGAATTCGTTCGAAACTTGTTTTATAATACATAAATACAATTATAATACTCATAAAAGGAAACACCAACTTTAAATTTTATTTTCAATCTAGGACCGAACTACAATATGCCTAATGAAGAAAGTCTCGTTTAAATGTTGTATTTTTAGAAATAAAATAAATACTTTCGATCGATAATCAACGATCACGAATTCGACCCCTGGTTCCACGAGTACCACATTCGTACAAGTTATGCTCCACTATTTCATTCATAAATTGTTGTTTGTAAATTAGTTCTATAACTAGCTCCAAAGTGTCAGTAAAATGGCAATTGTCTACATGCTAAATTATAAAGTTGTTTGTATGAACTCGTATTAGTAGTTATTATTAAAATATATTTTTAAAAATGTATTTTTTAAAATAATTACGTACGTACATCCCATCCCTGATTTCCGAATTTTAACTCAGTTTTAACGATTTTTAAAAATCTTATCTGCCAATTGCAATTATTTGTTTTCAACTATTTAATTGCAAATCACAATGGAATTTATAAAACATTATCATTAATCAATGAAATTATGTATACACTTAAAATCATTATCATTATTTAAAAAATGGTAATGAAAATAATTTCCATAAAATTGATATCAATGCCTTGCTAATGAAATCAATTAATTAGTCCCATGTATGCTCGAACAAAACAAAATTATACAAAATTTACTAAATTAAATTATCTGCTGCTATTAGCTTTAATTTCTAATTATAAAATAAACATTTGGTTTTAGCAGTTAGAGGGTTAAGTAAAAGCAAACTGTTAACAGTAATTTTGTTAACAAAATCCGACACCACTAATTGGTCAGAGTACGATACAATAAATTTGTGTTGATATTTACAACAAACAAAAATATCACACGAAAATCCACCTTAAAGCAAAACTAACCTGATTATTCCCGTTTTAAATTTATACAGGGTGGCGCAAAAATAACCTTCCGATGTTTTTTGGCTGTAATTTAAAAAAAAAATTAAAAACTTTGATTCTTCTTGTGGATTATTTTTATTTGGTCTTTTAATTTTTTTTACATCAAGTCGAGAATATGATGTCATGTAAATGGTTGTCATTTGAGCCCTTTTTATGGCATTTTCCATCACTTTGGCCAAAACTTTCGGCGATAGGTCCTCACATTCTTGACGGATATTGTCTTTAAGAGCTGCAAGAGGCTTGTTGACATAAACCCGCTACTTCAAAAAGCCCCACAAAAAGAAGTCTGGAGCGGTCAAATCAGGCGATCTTGCTGGCCAGTGCAAATCGCCAAAACGGGAGATAAGGCGCCCGGGAAATGCATCCTTCAGCATATCGGTTGTGGCACGTGCAGTGTGTGGCGTTGCACCGTCCTGTTGGAACCACATGTTTTCCAATCCCAATTCATCAAGTTGCGGCAAAAATAACTCGTTGATCATTGCTCTGTAGCGCTCACCATTCACAGTAACCGTTTGGCCCGCGACGTCTTCGAAGAAAAAAGGTCCGATGACTCCTCCAGCGAAAACAGCACACCATACAGTGACTTTGAGCGGGTGTAATGGCTTTTCGTGGGTTACACGCGGATTTTCAGTGCACCAGAAGCATAAATTTTGCTTATTTACGTACCCGCTAAGATGGAAAATCATCTTTATTATTGCTCAAATAAATAGTCCCCAATATTCCGCGTTCTGGAGCAGTGTAGCGTAACATTGTTTATTAACGTGTATTTCGCATGTGTTTACTACACAAATGTCAAAACAGAACTGACATTAGGGGCCAATCGCAAAATTTATAGCATTTTCTGATAGGAGGATTACTTTTGCGCCACCTTGTATATACATTACATTTTTTTTGTTACATTTTTTCTTCTTTTGACTATATTGATATGAAAAGTTTTTTTTTACGAATAAAACAGTGTATTACTCTTTTAAAGTTGTAAGATGAAGGTATCAAAGATTAGTTGAATTTTATTTTCTACATTCACAATATTAGTTCGTTAAAAACAATCTAAAATACACATAAAATTAAACGAAAATACAATCAAAAAGAGGACTACTAAATTTTTTATTATATTCAGCTCATTTTTTGTTTATTTTTAATGATTGTTTAATAATCGAAAAAAGTAGTAAAAACAATTGAAAGTCGTTTAAAATAACCATCAAATTTTTAACTGAGAAAACGTTAGAAAAAAAAACGATTTTTGTGGTTTGTTTTTCAGATTGAAAGTTTTTTTATTTGTATGTAATTACGAAACACAACACACACAGAGGTGTAAATTTTAATTTTCGCAAGCTTTAAATTATTTTTTTCATTATTCCATGTTATTTTTAAATTTTGTACTGCATATTTGTAGTTATATAATATTCTATTTTTTTATGTATTTTTTTCTTTATTATTAAATATTAAGTATTATTTTATTTTCTTTAAATTTAAAAATCACTAATAGATTGTATCGTTATAAGATCACATACTGTATAATAATAAATAAGTAAATATTTTTACGGACTCTCCGATACGAACGAATTCGTGAATCCGGCTTGTACTGCACGTTTACGGTCCGAAAATACGTATTCGTCAAAGCTTAAATTTTCGAAAACAATACGTTTTCACTTCGATTTGGCGTATCCATTTTTGTACCGTGAAATACGGACTACTGTTTTTCATCAGTTTTTCTTGTATTGCTTTTGGATTTGTTTAGTTATCAAAAATGAGTACTTAAATATCCATGAGGTAAATATTTATGAAATTTAAAACAGTTTGCCGATGATGTGTGCAAATTTATGTAAATTTGCAAATAAAAATATTTCCTGACAGTTTATTCTAGATTTTGGGAGAAAATTCTCAAATTTGCATTGTGTGCTACATCATATCGTAAGTACCACCATTTACATCAATATTAAATTTTTGTTTTATTTTTTTCATGATTTTTAATGAGCGCAGTCGCAGTGATTTATGGATGCTAATTGTGCTGGAGATAAATATGGTATTTGTTTGTTATTTTGTTTGGTAGTTGTTGTATTTAGTTTGTAAAAGTTTTGTTATTTTATTTTAAATATCTTTGTAAATAAATTTAAAGAAAAAAAATAAAAATTTGATATTTAAAATTAAAATAATATGCATATACACAAATCCGTTTTTTTTGTTGTTTTTGTTCGGTCCGTCATTGACGGACTTTTAACGGCCAACTCCGTTTTTCATCCGATATATCGGTCCTTAAACGGTCCGTCATTAAGAGACTTTTAACGGAAAACTCCGTTTTTCATCCGATATTTCGGTCCGTAAATCCGTTTTTTGGCCCGTTTACCAGAAAACAGTATGTAAACGGAGTTGGATTCCGTTTATGACGGACCAAAATCGGAACGTAAACGGAATGTATTGTTTGTTGGGTGTGTATGTATATTTTTGAATAATTTCTTGTAATTTTTATTGAAATGATTTTGCATTTAAAGAAATTATTTTAATAAAAAAAAACAAAAAGGAATTATTTGAATTTCTATTTTTAGAAACAGAAAATTTTACATTTTGTCTTTTGAATAACTAATTCAAATAGTTAAAAAATATATTTCTATTGATTTCAATTGACTCTTCATTTATAAACGAACTCTACTTATTACTTTTTAAATAAATTACATTTGGTAACGGAAAGTATAATGTAAGTGTAGCCTTTAAGGAATTTGCCCAATTAGCGTTTACCTTAGTAAACAAATTTTCGTTTACACCCTTTAGAGATAGAGAAATTATAAAATTTGGTGTGAAATCCTTAAGAAATACTTAAGTTTTTGAGAAAAATCAAAAATTTTAATTGTTTGTAAAAAACATGATTTAAATAAACACGTCTTGAACGATGATTTTGATTTTTATTGTAAAATTGTAAATATACATATTCGTATATTTGGTATTCCTATATTTGGATAAAGGTTCGTTTTGACTAAACCTGCCACCCCAGAAAAATTGTTTAGCTATATAAAGTTTTTCTTAGCTAGCAAAAGATTAAAATATTTCTATGTCATAAAAAGACATCAGCATCAAAGAAAGTCACAAAAGTTCAATTTAAGAAAAACAATCAAAATAATCTAAAAGTTTTTTTTTTTTGCTATGTATTGATTTATCCTTATTAAAAATCAAATATATGTCATAATTTTCTTACTTCTTGATTTATCAAAAAAAAAAAAAAAAATGAAAATATCACTCCCTTTTAGATTATTGGTTTTTAATATAAAGTACGAGCAAAAGGGGATGCAGTCGAACATCTCATACTTAGAAACTTAAGGTAAAGTAGCAAACATAATACAAGGATGTCTTTGATACTTAAATTGTTGGAGTAGTTACTTAAATATATACATACTGACTAAATAAAAGCACTATGATCAAAAAGAAGTTGGTGAATATAAACTATTTTTCAACTCAAAATTTATAAGCTACAGTAGAGTTGCTTCACATAACTTTTTTTAGAAGTTTGAAATATTGGATGCCAATTGGATTGTGTTGCAAAGAAAACCTTTGTCAGGCTTTTGTTAACATAAATAATTAAATTTTCGCATACTTTTTGACCACTCAGCTCTATGTACTAAACGAGTAGGTACATATCTCATGCGTTGATGCCTGTCAAAATCACCAACAAAAAACTACTTCTATTTTTGTGACAAAATGAAAATCAAACTTACATATACTTCCCCCCCCCCCCCTCCAAATAAAATGAAACATTACTTAGTATGTAGTATTTAAAGTGGTGATATAACAAATACTTGACACAATCAGATTAAATAAGGTACCACTATACAACACATACAATCTTCACTGTACAAGATACACTCAACTGTAAAAGTATGCATTGAAACTTTATACCTGACAATGGCAGATATGGTTGTTAACAATAAAAAAAAAATTAATATAAAAATCTCTTAATTTTCTTAAGGGAAAAAAATCTAAGCTGAAAATTGTTTAATGCTATTTTTATTCTCGTATATATTTTTTTATGCCAACACTGAGATTTTCCTAAAAAAAAACACCGTGTAATATAGGGTGAATTTTCAATTGTTATGGTCCTTTTAATTGCCGAGTTGGTTAATAAAAAATTAAATGATAAGAAGTGGGTAAGAATTTATGATAACTTCTATATCTTCCCTTAAAATACAATGAAGAGTTCTTCTAGATTTAATGCTATTTCAGGTACAATTACTTTAAACAAATTATCAAAATTACCAACTAATCAGATTCTTAAAGTTCTAAAAGTACTCGTATGAGCAGAATAAGCTTCCATAGGCGATACTTTTTTTAAATTAAATTATGTTTTCCAGATTTTGTTTAAAGTATACAAAAATAGCTAGCTAATAAAATGTTTAAGGAGATTAAATAAACATATTTATGTTATACGTTCATATCCCTGTCAGCGTTCGGAAGATATCATCCTAGAAAATATTAAATTAATATTTTCCATTTGAAAGAAAAGTTTTCAGGAATAATTGGGAAAAATATTTTTATCATCTGGAAGATAAAGACAAATTCATTGAAATGTTTTGTTATTTTGAAAAAAAAGAAATAAAATATATACATATAATTAAGAGCGGGATTATGCCGAAAATGCATGGAATAGGGATATCTATCGTAATGCGTGCAACCAACGTATCCAATAGCACCGTTAAAATCAAGATTTGTGATATATATTTTTGAATTTTACTCCAAAATTTTAAGTGACATATTTTTCTTCAACATATTTACACACGGAAAACAAATTCATTGTAACAACCGGATTTCTTGCCAACCGAAGGGTTTGGTTGAATCCACCGATATATTTGATTGTCTCAACCGAAATTCGGTTAATGCAACAGAATTTCGGCTGAAACCAAAAATTTCAATTGTATCGGGAAAACATTTGGTTAGGACAACTAAATAATTCGGTTGCCGCAACCAAAATATTCAGTTTGCCGAAAATTCGTTTGTCACGATGAATCTGTTTTCTTTGTGTAATAATATAATATTTCTTCTTTCTTACAGACGATAATTTAACGATAAAAAGATATTCTAAAATGTCGCGGCTTTATCTTTTAGACGATAATTAGACTATAATTAATAGCAAACCTAATAAAATAGCACCGATTTATCTTTCAGGATATAAATTACACTCACCAAAAAAAGTCTGTAATGGCAACTGGAAAATTTGCTGTTATTACGTGAAATTTTGCTAATTTGAGCCAAGCGGTATTTTTTGCTAATCTTAGCAACACATGTGTGCTGACGCGTAGTTTAAATGAAATTTGTAGAAAAATTAGCTGCCGCTACTTAATTTTAGTAAACTTTTTGTAAAGTGGAATTTAAAATCTGTTTGCTAACATCAGCAAAAAATACTAAATATTATTAATTTTAGTACAAAATTAAAAAATTTTTTTTATCAACTAAAAATTTTATTATTTTATTTTTTTTTTTTTTCCCAAAAAATATTTGAGACAAAATTAAAAAAATAAAGTCTTAAAAATTGTAAAAACATAAACAAATTTATGATTTTGTTTTAATTTTTTTTTTTTTTGAAAAATATTTTAGTCAATGTTTTTTTTTAATTTTAATTGTTAATCAGCCCTAAGATTTGTTTAATCAGCCCTAAGATTTGTAGAACCAAAAAAAAAAAAAACTTTTTAGTACTATTTTAAGTAGATGTCCTATTTTTATAGACATAAGTTGTTATATTCACTTCCGATCCATGTTTTAATCTATGCAACATTTTAAGCCAATTTTAGTTTGTAGGTGTAAGTTTTAATTAGAAATAACATTTCCTTCAATATAAACTTTTTTTAAAATAGTAATTTTGTTTGCTAATTTTAGCAAATCAGTTTTCAAAAACTTGTAAATGATTTCTGAAATTAGCAACAAAAATTTGTAAATATTTTCTTAAAATTCTGCAACTTATAAAATGTAAATAGCAAAAAGATTTGCTAAATAATATTTTTTTTACTAAAATTCAGTACAAAAATAGTAAAGTGTTATTAAAAACCGTTTACAAATTTTTCTACTTACTTTTTTTCTGACTGTAGGCGGGAAAAAAAGTGTTCTAAAATATTCTCGCATTTATCTTCCAGACGATAATTTGGCGATAAAAAAATTGTTTAAAATGTTTCAGATTTATCTCTCCAATGATAATTTGACTATAATAAATGTCTTAAAATGTCAAGGATTTATCTTCGAGATGATAACTTGGCGTTACAAAAGTTCCTAAAATGGGACAGATTTGTCCTTTAGACGATATTTAATATCTTAAAATGTCGTGAATTTATCTTTCAGAAGAATTGCTTTCATATTGTTTTAGAGCGGCAATTTACTCTGAAAGAGGGGAGCTTTGGCAATACGAATATGATTATTGCCGCAATAAAATTTTTCCTTAATGGGATTAGATTTCGAACAATTTTCGTATTGTAATGTTTGCAGAGATTGTATACATTTAAAAAAAAATTAAAAAAAAAACAGTAAAGTCAGCTCACCGACTATATAATACACTACATCTAGAATAATATGAATTGGTTGAAATTTCTGCACGCAGTCCAAATTCCAGAACAGGTCCTCATTTTTCCTTTATGTACAGGTCGAAAAATACATAACGATATTACCTTAAAAGTTAATTTCAACATATGAGGACCAGATTCAAATATAGGCCAATTTTCTTTAAATTTGAAGGCACGATTTAGACAGACATAATATTTACAACATAAATCCCAACTAGTTATCTACTCTTTTGTGCGTCTAAATATTATTTAAACACAATTTAGATAGAACCTTTCTATGCCAGGTAGGTCAACAAGATTCTTACGTGCCCAGTGAAAATTTTTGTACCAAACTTTATCCACACTTCTACATATTATCGACTTGTAGTTATGGTTATGTGTGTTTAAATAACTGAAGCCCAATTCAAGTAGGATTTTTCTGTGGAAGGTAGGGGTTCATATGTACCGATTGTAACCAAATTCGCTTATGTACTAACTTTCACCCAAATATCCTTATATTTGCGACCTATAGTTTGATTACAAGATTAACATGACTACACGGACGGACAAACATCATTAAATCGAATTAGGAAGTGATTCTGAATCAGTTGGTATAATATAAGGTGGGACTCGAGCCGTTATTTTTTGTAGTTACAAATATCGGCAAAAACTCATTATATCCTGGCCCTACTACGTGTCCTGCGGGAAAAAGGGGTCAGAACCCCTTGGGTTCTGTGATATGTTCTTCTGGGTTAATTGTGTGATATGTTCTTTTAGACCAGTTCTGTGACATGTCTCTGAGTGCAAATGACCATCTCCTTAGACAAGCCCATGTTAAAGTGGCCGGTCCTTTTCATATAAAAAACCGGTCCCGTGACCAGTCCCTATCGCAATGAAATGGTCACGTGACGTGTCCTGCGATAGGTTCTTTTTCCGCAGGGTGGGTACAAAAATTATCAGATTTTCATAAATATTTCCTATTTCGATTAAAAAATTCAAAAATAAACCAGCAAAAAGTTGCAAAGTATTTACATCAAAATCTGACCATACATGGGACTAATTAATTGAGTGGAATTATTTGCAACTGCAATGGAATTATTTGCATTACTATTTTTTAATTAAAATAATGATTTAAGAATTTCACTGATTTATGAAAATCGTTTACCAATGCCAATGCATTACCAATTGTAATGCACTAATTCAAAAAACACAAAATAACGTTAAAATGGAGAAAACTTACTAAAAAAAATCGGTTAAATCGTAAAAATATGTGTTAAACTCGATAAATATTACCAAATTATCGTTTCAATTTAAACCAATATTCCATTCGTTGGTTAACATGGAAAACTCCTTGGCCTAAGCAGTTGTCCATTGTCCGTTTCATTTCTCCTAAAGCGAAAATGAGGATTCTGAACTTACCTGTCCCTAAAGTCCCAACTACAGTTGGCATAAGTGACTTTAGGTCGGTATTGGTATGGAACGAAACTTTTTAAAATTTGGTATTATACTAAAAAAAGTTTAAGTAAGGTGGGTTTGAAAATTCGAATTTGTCTCAGGCAGCAGGTTCATTATGGTGCCGGAAATTTTTTTATCATAATTTATTTTATGAGGCAAATCGGGTTGAAAATTTGGGACTTTTTCTTTACAAATAGGGGCATCTTATCTTTTAACTAATTAGATCAAAGAATTTTTTGTAAGCTTTTCGCGGACCACCTGCCATGTTGTTACTGACATTCATATGAAAAAAAAAATTACTTTACGCATTGTTTAAGATATTTTTGCCGCTTCTGAATTTTTGAGAGATTTTTGAAAAATTTCAAATTATTGACATATGCAGAAAACAAGGATTTTGTGGTTTAACTATGAAAAATATTATTTTCACATTAAAATTAAGAATCTTATTTAAAACTATTTATTTTAAACGTGTAAAGTATGATCTCTAAACCTTTTATGTAAAATGTGATGTGGGTTTTGAAAAACTGCTTTAGTAAAATAATACTCGTATGTATGATATTTCTATACCTCATACACATCGAAGGGTGATCCAACCATAATGCACGATGGTAATTGTGAGTTACACCTTAACGTCAAGTTTTTTGCCCAACTTAATTTGACATTTCTTCGTTTCAGTGTTTGACAAATTCAACCATGGAGAGGTACACAATTGAACATGGCATTTCGTGCACTTCGTGATTTTTTTGGTCACCATAATCGACCAAATATGTCCACAATCGGGAGAATTGTACGTAAATTTCAACAAACCGGGTCTGTAGGAAATGTGAAAACACCTGTGCATGCTCTCCCAGTTCGGAAAACATTGCTGTTATTCGCGATAGGGTGGCAGAAGAGCCGTCAACATCGACTCGTCGTCGGTATTCACTATTGCGCGATGATAACGGACTTCTTGTGCCCAGAAATTAAGGGTATGGACCTGGACGATATGTGATTCCAACAGGATGGTGCCGCTTGCCACACAACCAACGAAATAATGGCTCTTATGCGCGATGTGAATTGGCCGCCACGATTATGTGATTTGACACTGTTGGACTTCTTTCTTTGGGGATATTTAAAAGAAAAAGTGTAGGTCAATAAGCCAAGAACAACACAAGAGCTAAAGGATGAGATAAATTGTCACATTAACGACATTGAACCTCAATTATGTCTCAGAGTCATTGAAAATATGGACCATAGGATAAAGTTATGCCACCGAAGCCGTGGCGAGCATTTGGCCGATATTTTGTTTCACACATAATTGTTATACATCCTTCTATCATAATAAAAATTTTAAAATAATTCTCAGAAAACTTTTTGTTTTATTTACAATTGGCCTCGTGCATTATGGTTAGACCACTCTCCATATGACGTGCAATATTTGAGGCCATTCATCTTTCACCATCTTTCATCTATCCGCTGTTCACTTTTCAAACAACACATTAAGTATTGGGAAGGTTTTCCTTGGATTTGCTTCTCTAGAAAAAATTGGTGCATATGGTATGTAAAAAAAATTATAAAGAAAATACAGATTTAAAAAGCAGTAATCTTGTTCGACGTTAGACTTTTACATAAATAATTGTTGTTTAGCGTATTTAAAATAATAAAATATCTAAAAGTTAATATTAAATAGCTGTAATACTGGTAAAAACACAACTTTTCGGATGATACTGGCAAAACTACTGGATATTGGTTCTAGTGTAAATTGGATTTAAGAAATGAAACAAAATTGAATTATAGAGATTTTGAAATAAATGTTTATTGAGGGTTTTTGTTATTTTTTATTATTTAAAACACATTTATTTGATTTGTATTATATAATTTTTGATAAATGTTATAATTTATTTTGTTTTATATACTTATACATAAATTTTTCATTGAAATAATATTTTGGTTTAAGTTTTTTAATAACTTTTGTTTATAATTGTATGCCATAATATTTTTTTTTTTTTTTGTTTTGAAAATGTTAAATTTATTTTAACAAATGCAATTTAAATTAATTTTGTTTTGAATAATGTAAATGTTATCTTCTTGTTTTTTAAATATGTTTTTTTTTATTTATTTGGTTACTTAAATATAAATATTTTGAATAATTTTGATTTTTGCTCATATATATTTTATTATTTTTGAAAAGATAAAATATAAAAAAACATTTAAATGTTTCAAAAAAAGTTCTAAAAAGTAAAAATATTTATTTTGCCAATTGGGTTTTTGTTTTAGTTTTTGCCAATTGTTTTATAATATTTCAATTATTTTTAATTTAAACTTAAAACTAATTTTGATTTGTGGCTCAAAAGGGAAAAAATTCTCGATTGAATCCAATTTGATTTTATGCTCATTTTAATAGGTACTTAAAACAAATGTTTAAAATTTATATATATATTTTTTTTTGAAAAAATGTTTTGGAAAATAATACACAGTTATAATGTTTTTAATTTATAAATTTTATTTAAAACTAAGTTTGGAGTAATCCAAAAATTTTGATTTTGTGCTCGTTTACTTAAAAACTAATTTTGTTTGATTTCAATACAATTATATATAATAAACTTTGTAAATATCAAAACGATAAAGAAAATATTTGTAAGGTAAAAAAAAAATCCATTCCAATTAAAACTTATTTAAACAATTTTTAAAATATATATTGTTTTTTGCATAATGTATTAAAATAAAAACATTATTATATAATTCACTTACATGCATAAATATTTGTTAGTATTGTTCAATTTCAATAAAAATCATTAAAATGTTAGAATAATAAAGAAATCCACCACTTATATTCAACTGTACTGTGCAAAATTGCCGAAAATTAAGAAAAACCTTCTTCAAATAACAATATAATAAATTACAAGTATGCATAAAAAAAATGTCATTTTTCATTAGTTCCTTGTTGCAAATTTTTCCTTTTTTATATGGATAGATTACCATTTAGTATTTAAAATATAAAACTTATGCATTGTACTCTGACATACATAAAAATTGCATTATGCTAATGTTGTAATGCTTAAAATTTGCATACCATTTATAAGAACTGCCACAATTTACATGTAGACAGAGGAGGATTAAAAATGAAAAAATGTCAATAAACTGATTCAAAAATATAGAAACTACATATTTTAATATACTACAGAGTCATTTATTTCTTATTACAAATTTTGGGTCATAGTCCGAAATTAAAGTAAAAAAAATGCATAGCTTTTAAATCCAGGGAATGCTGAAAGAATAATATAGAGATCATATTATGATATCTAGGACTATAATAGTAAGATAATATTCTTATCATTTACTCAGAAAAATATTTATTAAATATTAAGTAAATTAACAAAATTTTAAGAAATTCAGAAATGATTTGAAATTTTAACTGACAAAGAATTTACTTAAATTAAGTAGTTTTTTTTTTTTTTTAAAGTAAGTAAAATTTCGTCTTTTTACTTAAATTTAGTATAAAATTGTTTTTAAATTTAGTAGAAAATTCTTATAAACAAATAAATTTTTATTAAATTTTAAGACACTTAAACTTGTCCTAATGCAGAATATTTTTTTGTTTTTAGTTTATAAAGTATAATCATATTGTGTATATATTTAAAATATACGTATACAGAATCATTTGTAATTCTCATTAAGATCAAACTTTCAAATATACAAGTATTTTAGTTTGCCTTATAAAATCTAATTAATCAATTTCATTATTTAACGAAAATTATCATAAAATGTTTTTACGCCAATAAATACCTACAAATTTTTTCAATTTGAATTCATAGACTAAACTAAATCAGTTATCTATCTATATATATTAAAATAAGTTGCGTAGTATTAAAAATTAATGTTCGCTGAACCGATTTTGTTTCTGAAAATTTTGCGCTAAATACTGTATGTATTGATTTATGAGTTATAAGCATTTTAGTTAGTATTTGTGCGTATATGGTGTATATGGGGAAATATTTCAATGAAATGGAAAGGAAAGGCAATTAGTGAAATAAAAACACTAGACAAGAAAAACGAAATGAAACAGAGAACGAGTGGAATTAAAACACTAGACAAGGGGGACGAAATGAAACGGATAACGAGTGAAATCGATACACTAGACAGGGTAATATGCTTTTTACACTGAACAACATCTTTGTGAAGCATGGAAGATATTGAAAATGTGAAACAGGTGCTTACATTGGCAAGATCTTTTATATGTTATTTACTCAGCTGTCAGAAAAAAATGAAAAAGACGCATAATTTTTGTTAAAAATAAAAAAATGGACTTAGAGAAAGCATTAATCATTGGAGTAGTTGTTGCTTTGCAAGAACAAACCCGAATTTTAATGCAGTACATTGAAATATTAAAGGCCATTCTGGAAGAAGATGATGATGAAGAAGAATTTTTGGTAGACATAAGTATGAAATTCTTATATCTGCCGCTCATTTTCCTTTGTTGAATAATTTTTTTTTCTGTTTATTTTCTGCAATGCTAGTGATGGCACAAAGAAAATCGATTTTTTTTTTGTAATTTTTTATTGATGACACATAAAATAACGAAAGATGTAAGATGGAACAAAATGAGAAAGGATAATCTTTTGTAGATGTAAAAAGATGTAGAATTTTTAGCCTGTATAATTCTTATGGGAAGATGGTAAAACATCTTTGCAAATTGATGAAAGATGTATCTCAGTGGAAAAAGCCCTGCGGGAAAAAAGGGGTCAGTTGGGAATTGGGACCTGTCCCGGGATAGGTGAAAACTGAACCGGTTCCGGAAAAATATATCACGAGATAGGTGAAAAGAGCACCGGTTTCTAAAGGACCTATCGCATGACCGGTTTAAAAGTCGCGACTTGTCCTTTTAGACCAGTCGTATGACATGTCACATGAGGCAATTGACCCCCTCCTAGGACAAGCCCATGTTAAAGTGATCGGTCCCGTGACCGGTCCCTATCACAATGAACCGGTCATGTGATGTGTCCTGGGATAGGTCCTTTTCCCGCAGGGAGGCTATAAAGAATCCTAATGGAATGGTAAACGAGTGGAATTCAAACACTAGACAAGGAGAAATAAATTGTCCATTCCAAGGAACGAGTGGATGTTTCAAACATTGGACAAGTAGAGAAAAATAGAATGAAAAGGGAAACAAGTGATATTAAAACAGTTAACTTTCCAGTCCCCCTTCAATAACCTATAAATAAGAAATTCAAAACTTTAAATTTAAACATCCGCTTCAAAAGATAAAACAAATCTACTTAAAGAGCAAAATCTTTAGAAGAAATAATAATATTTTTCTCTCAACGTATTGCGATATTTAAAACTAACGATAACGAAGTATCGGGTCTTTAAGCTGGTACAATATAAACTATAAACCAAATAAGAATTGTAAGGAATGCTTAAGAAAATATTTCCTTAAATTAAAGAAGTTAACATATACCTGTTTTAAAAATGTTTGAAATGTTAAAATGTTTGAACTAAATTCAAAGAAGTGTATTTTCATACAATAGGCATGTTTTCTTTGTACACTTAAGCTAGCAAGTTATTTCATTTATATGGAGAATTAAGCGAGTACTAAGCGACTAGTTCTTAACTCGCTAAATTCTCCATATAAATAAAATAACTTGCTAGCTTAAGTGTACAAAGAAAACATGCCTAATATGAAATTTGCACATTTTTTAGTTTATAAATTCGTAACATTTAAGATTTTTTACTAACAAAAACTGAAATTCTTAACATTTTTAAAGGAACATTAACCCACTTCAAGAAAGGAAAACCAAGGAAATTGTCTCACTATTATTGAATTAATAAAATTTTTCGTAAATAAAAATAACATAAATTTGCATTGTTTAAAAGCATTTTTTATTAATTTTAAGAAGAAACTGATAGATTTTATTTTAGTAAGGTGTAAACTTACATGGTGTTTCCTTAAGACGTTCGTCGCGAAACGAATGCATGTATTTTGTTATTGTATATTCGTTCGTCTAAAGCAAAACGCCATCTGGAAACACCACCTTTAATGCATGACATTTTTCTAAGTGTATATAAGAAAATTGTAGCAAACTCAAAAATAATTTTTAAAATTCATCTATTTGTTCTTGGATAGTTTTTTAAATTGTTTTTCTATCTGTTGTAAAAATTAATTGCTCATTTACTTGAAAGCTGTCATAACTCAACAAATGGATTTTGCAGAAAACGCATTTAAAAATTTTAAATTTAGCCTAACTACTGACAAATTATAGTTAAAACTAACTGTATAACCTGTCTCAAAATAACTTGTACATCTCGGTATTATAAGGTGAAAAAGGGGTTAGACTTTATTTTAGTAAGATGTAAACTAAATTTTAATTCATAAAATTTTTTGAATCTCTTTTAATCATACTGTGATAATTTAGAGATCATATTATTATAAAAAGAGTAAGACCATGATTGGCACAACCATTAAAAATTATAATTGTTGTAAGCATAAACCGCAAAATATATGATGCTCTTCGAACATGGTCAACTTAACTATATTTAGTTGCAAAATCAAATATTCACTTAATTCACACGATCTAGTGTGCTTTTATAGGGATTAAGTATATTCATGGGTATAGCGCGCTTGATTATTACTAGAAATTTAAAGGCACAGAACATTTTTTCAGAAAACTTTCAAACAAAAAGTTAATCAACAAAATAAATTGAATAGTTTAAAAGATCACAATCAAGTATATTGGAATTCTAGAGGTGTCCTGACATTTTCACTCAGCTGTTTTGATCTGCTAAACAAATTTTAATAATTTTTAATACTGCATGATATTTAAATACTGCACTCAGAGAAAAACAAGGTTGGGGCAATCATAATCGAAGAGCATCATATATTTTTGGGATTATGATTATGTTAACCATAGTCGTACCATAATATAGGTATCATATTATGATAATAAAATAACCATAATTTTACCATAATATGCTGCCTAAACTGTGAAAAAGTTCTTTAAATTAAAAAATATTTCTTTCAGAAATGTTTTTCTAAAGAAAAATATTGATATTAGGGACTTTTTAAGAAAACTTCTTTGATTATATGAACTTAAAAAAAATACTTTAAAATAAATTTAAATTCTAAGGACTTTTTTAATAAGAAACATAATTGCTAATAGAAAAATTCTAAGATTCTAAGGACATTTTTAATAGTTTTCTTAGATAGTCCTTAGATTCTCAGAATTTTTCTTTTAGAAAAAGTCCGTAGAATCTAAGAATACTTCTACAAGAAAGAGTCCTTAGAATCTAAGTATTTTTTATGATAAATAGTCCTCAGAATCTAAGAATATTTTATTTAGAGAAAGGCCTTAGAATCTAAGTTTTTTAAGAATATACGAATTAATAAATGAATTTAAAAAAAAAAATATTTTATTGTTTTAATTAAAAAGAATTAAAAAATATAAAATCTTGACATATAATATTTTTGACAATGAATTTGTTCGGCAATGAATAAGTGTATGCCCAGAATATCGTAAGAACGTGTCATTTCAACGAAGGAAAACGCGCCCAAAATAACGACGTATGACGGTGACTGCACAACTGTCATATTTATTTTAGTGTGAAGTGGACCGTAGAGATTCATCACTCTCCAGTGTCTTCTTTCCTAATTAACGATCCAATTTTCTTTTTGTTTTTACATTTTAATTTTATAATAATAATAAAAACGAATAATTATTTTAATAAATATTTAGAAACGATCATTTATGGATGGGTTATAGTACGTTGTTTATTCGAGTATACAAAGAGAACATAAGAGCCGCAGAACATCGTATGCTTATTCTACTCATCATATGTTTTTTTGTTTCCAAAAAACTTTTAAAATGTGTGAACTCTGTTAAGAGAATTAGAAACAAAAAACAAGAGAATAAGAAAAATCGTTTTGATTATCAATTTGTATGGAAAAATACATCACGTTGTTATTCTGGGTCTACACTAAGGCATTTTAGAAAATGGGTGACTAAACTGATACAATTTTTTTATGAAATCAAGACAGTATTATTACTGTAAATGTCAAAGTCATGTTTTATTTAATTTATAATCATTTATTGATTGTTGTAAGCATTTTATAATTCCGTGATTATCAGAATTTTTGTTACCAGAGTATGGTTGCAGCCAATCACGTTATGAAAAAGAAATTGGCAATGATGAAATAATAAAATATTTACTAAAATAATGATGGTAGCAATTATGGTACCAATAACTTGATTTTGACAATCATACCCGAATGCAACTAGCTGTAAAGTACAGCAGAACAACATTGAGTTTTAAATGAAAAATACATACAGGATCAGTCTCGTATAACATCGCAATTTTGTTATAGTCTAACAGCTGTAAAGTCGCTAGGGAGCAAGATTATAAGACCAAAAATGAGTTAGGCGTTGTTGCTAAGTTCTAATCGAGCAACAGCATAGTGGATCGCCCAAATATTCATGCCAAGCCGCCTTGCAATAAAGATCACGTAGCTTGGTCTAGGTCTACTATATAGACAAATTAGGATTCACTTTGCCAAACTATATAAAAAGAAATATAATTAAAATCCAGGTTATAGACAGACAGATGCAATATGGAAGCCAAATGGAGAAAATAATTCGATGACTCCCTTACCCAGGCTTCTGAAACGTTCATATGTATGAAAAGCTCTTCAGTTCCCATTAAATATTAAGTGTTACTAAATACAATCTTGCAAGCAAAGTATTTGTAGATATATTTTTGATTTTAATTTTTAAACTGCATTTTAAAAAACTGCGAATCTTAAGGCTATCGAAAATTCCTTTTCTAGAGGTTATTCAGAATGGTTTTGTGTTATATCAACCTTAAAAAAAATTTAAAAAATAAATTTTTCAAACATTTTTGTATATTTTTTTTTACCGATAATTGATTAATCGTGTAAAATTATACGAATTATGTGTTATTTTGGCATTATAAATAATTACAACAATTATTTGATTAAAATGTTTGAATAATTAAATAACGATTAACCGATTGAATACTCTAGGCAATACATTAAAAAAAAAACGTATTGATACTCTGAATGCAAAGGAATTAGAATATTCTGTAAAATATATTTTAATTTAAATAAAATCAATTTATGTGTTTTGTTTATAAAGGTAACCTTCCCCGACAGTACTGCTAAAACTAAATTGCATTTTTAATAATTTTCAGTGATTTTATATTTTTTTTTTTTTTTGATAATTTTACCTTATAATTTATGGGACTCAAATTTTGCTATATATTAAATTCCAATATTTTTCTTCTATCAGAAATTTGCAAACCAGAAAAAAAAAAAAAAAAACACCAGTATTTTTGATGGTGTTGAATTTTTAAACATGCAAATTTACAATAGACGATTATTTTTAAAAACTAAAAAGGAATGCACCCCTATATGAATAAAATAAGCCTAAGTTTTCAGCATACAAAACCCACTGTACTAATGCTAGGGCAATAAAAATTTATTTTTGAGGATTACGAAATGAAAAACTATTAAAAATTGGCATAAATTCTAAAAAAAGATTTTTCTTTTATTTTGGGGTTTTTTCCCTGTCATGTGTGAAATGAACTTTCAAGACAAAGGTCGTTAACGTATTTTTATGAATACAGAAAAATGAAAAATAATGGAAAACTAAAATCTTAAGGGTAAGTTGGGATGCAAAATATAGTATAATGGGATTTTATTACAATATTTTATTTTGTTTTTTTTTTTTTTGTGAAAAATTGAATTGTATAGTATCGAATATCTGAAAATAATAATTATTATTATAATTGTTGTCATGGTGATTAAAAGGAAAGAAAGAAATTTAATCGAAAGAAAGAATATTCATGCATATGAAAATTTGCATTGACACGTGTTGTTTAATTATATGAAAAGCATCAAATAGATTTTATTAAAATTTTTGTTTTACCATTAAAAATGCCAACCCTTAACTTATATAAGTTTGTCATTTTATTAAATTGTAACCAAATCTTTTTTTTTTGGGGATTTTTTTAAGTGACCATTATAATTTTACAAATTTGTTTATCCCCCGCAAAAAATCTTGATTATTTTGGATAAAAACAAATTGATATTTTTAAATACTTTTTTATCTAAAAAAACCAAAACATATTTATTGTATTCCTTTGTACGTATTATCCCTAAAGTAGCCTTATAAAAAGACCAGCAGCTGTTTTTCAAACTATTTTGCCTGTTACCATTTGTATTATTTCCTATTTCCTCTTGTTTACAAAATTTGAATATAATCATTTGACCGTGTTTGTATACAAGTGTGTATTTTAATGGACATTTATATATATTTTTTTATAACTATCGATTGTTAACTTCACATGTTTTTTTTATAGGGGAGTTTTCTATTTTGATTTTCAATGTATGAAATATTTAAAAAAAAAACTGCAGATGCATTTTTTTATATTAAAATTCTATAATATTTTTCTATATATATATGTTTTTTATCTTGAGTAAATAATACAAAACACAGCAGGACCATGTGATTATTGTCGATTTATTTATTTATTTTTATTTTTGTGTAGTTTTACAACTGTTAAATCATTCTTAATGCGGAAGTGATTTCGTTTTTTTACATATTAACAACAGTAACAAAAATTATAATAAAAAATCGTACTACTTATGAGGGTGTTTATTTCGATTTTGTTCATGGACAATAAGGACAAATATATTCAATAGCTTGTATTAGAAATGGTAATTAGTTGCGTATTTTTTATTAAAGTATTTGGGTTTATTTGTTTTTAAGATTTTTATCCAAATCCCAATAAATCCCGCATTTTTAGATTTATTTACAAATTTTACAGCAGTTAAAAATGTATATTTATAAAATTTAATAGCCCGTTTAGGCGCAGATGAAAATGTGATTAAAGTTAATTCACTTTTTAATCTTTATTATTGACATATGCATTTTTTGACAGTTAACAGCTTAACTTGAAAAGTTTAACCTGTCCACCAATTTCTACCGTTTTCCAATATCAGTGATACAAATTATTAAATTTTATAAATATTCTTTTAAAAGTAACATTAATCCGACTTTTCCTAAATTAACGTTTCTGTATAAATTGGTTATTAGCGTTTTTTAAACATTTATATGATTGATATTATTGTTCAGTTATTATTTCGCGACTTATCGCTAAATTTTTAAGCAAAACTTAAGAGGTTCGAAAATTTTGCTATTTATCGCTCAAAAATTTTAAAATCTTGAAAATTTTATATTTTTTATGCAAATCTTTCGTTAGAATTTTAAACGTTCAAAAAAATTTACGATTTATAGCTACGTATTTTTTACAGATTTTTATACCCTCCACAATATATGGTGTGGGTATATGTATATCATTCCGTTTGTAACATGTAGAAATATAGGTCTAAGATCCCATAAAGCATATATATATTCGTGATCCTTATGCAATTTTAAGTCGATTTAGCGATGTCCGTCTGTCTGTCTGTCTGTTAAAATAGCGATCACGATGCGAAGACGCTAGCGAGGATGCCTATTTCTACCCAGATTATTGTACAACCTGCCTAGCAGTTTGGTATTGAAAATGACCAAAATCGGTCCAGCGTTTAAAAAGTTATATAAAAAGTTATTTTCCATACAAATTGGTGTATTTTAGTACAATTTCATAGTAGCGACTGGTATATAATATATTTTCTCATATTTTTTCACCAATTGCTTAGAAATTAATATTATTTTGAATACCTCAAATATTTTTCACCTTAAAAAATTTTTTTCACCACTAAAATTTTTTTTCATCACAAAAAACCAATCAACCAAAAGTGTTTTGTAATTTACCCAGCAGTTAGGCTAAATTGAAAACTTAATTACTTAATTATTAACTTAATTATCTCGAAATCACTTTTTTGAGTTATGCCGGTCTTCTCGCGAATGTGCATCCTGTCTTTTTTTAATTACAATTTAAATGGAAAAAGCCATATGAGAACTAATTGACATTAGAGTTCTAAAAAATTTTGATATTCTGATATTGAGTATTTGACACCGCCCGTATTTTTGAGTACTGAATACTTCAAGGAACCTATTTTTTTGTATGTAAGCATAATTTCGGCATAAAATTAAAGTCCTGTTTTTGGTATGAAAATGCAATACTGTTTTCGGTATGAAAATACCAAGGTTGGTAACCGAAACGAATAACGCTATTGGTATCGGAAACGGTATTTCGATATATATATATATATAACCTACACCGAAACATCAATAGCGGTACGTACCATTTTCACAATAAATTGTGTGAGATGATCTTAAAAAATGTTTGCTTTAAATAATTGTTTGCTGGAACTGGTTTATTAAAACTTTTTATAAAATAATGTAATTTTTCATAAAATTTTAGGAAAAATTTAATTTATCAAACATTTCATATACTAAATAAATTTTATTAAAACAAGTTTCAATAAAATTATAAAGCCTTTTTTCTTTTTTAAGAAATTTTTTATTCATTAGTAAAGAAAACTTCATTAGTTTACTGAAAAATTTCATAATAACTGTTCTAATTAAAATCTCTCTGTGTTAAAACACAATACTGTCAATTCAAATTAAAAATTGGTGACAGCACGTAAAGTTATCAATACTAATTTTAATTAAAAAAAAAACATGAAAAGCTTAATTAATTAACAATTTTACATGTTTAATATTAAAAAAAATTATATCCGAGCAAAGCACACGAAGGGTTTTACTAGTTACCAGGCTATTTACTCGCTAAATTAGTTTTCTTTCCGATGTCCCAAAATTCACGGGAGGTCATTAACCTCTCGCTTACATAAAAACGGAGAATACTGAGTTATAAGCATGGCTACCTACAGTAAATAAATAAGTGATAAACTACAACAATAAAGTAAGTAGTTACTCTTAATAAAACAATAGTGGACCTTACTCAAGTAAAATTTTCACACTTTAAGAAATCGATAAGAATAATTTGTATTAAAATTTATAAAAAAAAAAATCTTAAGATAACTACTATTTGTATTCAAAATTTTAAGTTTATAATTCAATGCTATTTCTAATTATAAAGCTTTTGAAATATTAAAATTTTAAAGAAATCATTTTACAGCAGATAATTTTCTATTTTGTTGAAAAGTTTATCAAAACAAAATAATAAATATAATAGTAAAAAAAATAACTACCAGTAAATCATTATTTTGCTTGTACATATGAGTACATCTTTCGCCCGTTTTTTTAAGTAATGCAAAAAGAAACGACCTATCATTACATGGTAATCTGTATAGTAACGACCTGTCATTACCATAATAAGAACGTAAAAACTGATTTTTTTTAAAACCGATTCAATACCAGAATTACGGAAGAATTTTTTGGAATACCGGTATTTTATGAAATCAAAACTTTCAATATTGGTATCGTTGTCGGTATTACAAAGATATCCGTTGCCAACTTTGGAAAATACAACGCTTTTTTGTATACATGTATTGATAGGTGTCGAGCCATTACTCGAAAAACATTGAGTAATACCGAGAACTCAAAATTATCGACATTTTAAACTCTAATCCCCGTGTGTCTTTTGCAGTAAATACAAGTGCAAATGTCAAACCAATCTATTTACATATTTCGATCAACTCGAACAATTTTTTGCTTACAATGTCGATTGTATTAGAATATACTATATATTTTTAATATATATTTGAAATATGTTACAGTCACAATCAATATTACCAACAAAAAGCTGTTGTTTTTTTTAAGATAAGCAACACACAGGAAATTCTTTCATCTAATTAATGTGTTTCTGAAAAAATGGATAGAAAAAGAGTAAAAGGATGGTGAAATATGAAGGAACATCAAATATGGCAACACTGTAATTTCGCGAGTTGATAATTTTGGTAACAATTGTTGCTCATTATCTGGAGACTTAGCCAAATTCTTAAAAGTTTTTTTTTTAGTTATAACCCTGTTGTATTATTTGACTTCGGTGGGGTTAAGTTCTATGGGAACACAGAGGAAGGACTTTGCAATATGCATGAGGAGTAGGAAACTTATACATATTATATTTCTAAATTGATTATGTATTATATTTCTAAATTGGTACTGTCGTCGGGAATCGAACCGGCAACCCTTTGTGTAACAGTCCAACGCGCTAACGATTAAACCGCAACGTCCCCTTAATTCAATAGATTAACGTGGGGCTAGCTTACATTGGCTTTTTCCCTTAAAGTTGTTCGTTAAATAGGGGAGCAGAAAATGCATTCCACTCTCCTTGTGTCGAATAAGTTTTTCTATGAGATGGGACCATGACCCATAAAACAATATAATTATATCTCGAGCTTCGTGGAATTTCGGACAGTTGGTAAAAACTTTGGTATTTATTAATAAAAATATCTTGTTTTCCTTGTTAAAATAGAACAATGTGATCTAAAGCCGAGTTTTTGGGATGTAAATTAAACTTGGTTAAGTTAAGCCGAAATCGCATTTCGTCAGCCATTTCCAAGTTTATTACATATAAATTTGTCGGAACAACTTTGATTTGCATATATTTTTGGTCTTCAATGAAATAAAACAAAATAAACCAAATTTCAAAAGCAGTATTCCAGTTACAAACTGCGATAAACTGAGTTTATAGATAATCTGCATCCTAAAAACTCGGCCTGAGTAGGCAAATTAACTTCAGTTCCTATTTATGCTTATTTTATCGCATTTGTAATTTAAATATCGTACAAAGAAATTTATATTTTGTATATCTTTTTTACTGATCGTGATTAGTTAATTTATCCCATTATTATTTTTTGTCGCATTATTTCTACTGGAAGAGTATTAAAGAGGCAGGGTTTGTAAAACTTTTTTAAGCCCTATATCCATAATGGACCGACAACCGGAACCGAAGATTTTCGCGTATGTTTATAGCACACGGCTTAACTTATATTTTTTAGAATCCTTGTGATGTCATAAGGCATCACTGGTTGGAAATTAGTCATAGTCAAATCGCCTTCCATCTCATATTTGCTATATTATTATTTTATGTTACCCGGTGTCAGTCTCAGAACCTACCTGGTTTGAGACTTGCTTAGTACTTAAGAAAGCCAAAGGTTTTCTTAAGAAATCTTGTTATAACTTCAGTCGAAAGACCGGTAAAAATGGCAAGCGTTTGAGGCAAAGGAGTGGCCCGATACTCAGTAAAATTCGAAACTCTTCCGATTCCTCTTTTTCGACCTAACCTGACCTGAAGTCATCATGGCAAGAGCCGAACATGCAATAAAATTTAAATGAATTGTCCTTACTTAAGATAAAATCACTTTGAGAATTGCTTGCTTGAAAATTTATTGCATGTGAAGACAACGGGTTAAGATTCAATAATCATAATTTTAAAATAACTGTCATCAATAACCACAAAATGTCCCCTATTCTTACACCACATATAAAATTAGTTTATAAATAACTTTAAAAAACCCCTTTAATTGAACTCTTGAAAAAAAATTAAGATATTTTTTTAAAAAAAAAGTATCAATACCAAAAAATCTCAAAAAATACTTATTAAGAAAATTAATAAAAAAAAAGAAAAACGCAAAATTTAAAAAACATGAACACCCCTTAAGATCTTAACCCTCATCCTGTAAAGAAAATAAGTAACGAATCTTGTATTTTGGGCAAATTTTGCCCAATACAATTTTATTAGGCTTATTAATTGTTATTGCAAGAATTGCACAGAATTTCTACACGGGAATGATTTTTACATACAAATAAGTTACAATTCATACATTTTGTATTATATTTAGTACTGTTAGACTTATTTTGACAGAAGTGGCAACGACCTCTCTTTATATTTTTCTCTTCTTGCGGGTGATGTAGCTTCCTGGCGACAGAACCATATGGCTGAGTTTTACGCTGCTGCTTTTCTTCTTCCAAAAGTTCAAATCCTAGTTCTTCCAAAAAGAGTCTACGACGAAAATGCTTTGATTTCTTCCACTCGGGATTTATTGCTGTCCATATCAGGAAAGCGTTGCATGCAGATACATCAAGCATGTTTGCAAATAGAGCTACAGGCCACCTATTGGTCTTCCGCTTACAAGTATAGGTGGCAACAAGTTGGTCGAGTGTATCAACCCCTGCCTTTGTATTGTTATAATATTCTATTATTTTTGGTTTCTGTAACTGGTTATCCCTTATTGTTGCGTCTTGGTGCAATGTGCTTATCAGATATACGCACCTATATTTTTTTGGAACATACGCTACTAACGTTACCTTATTTTTATGATTAAATAGGAACTCTGAATACAAAGCAGGTTTCATTCTCATGTCCAAAATATGTGGGGGTAGAAACACCTTATTTTTTCGGACAGTCCCAACTATAGTCATTTTCTTTTTCAGAAGTTCAACAGCAAGATCGTGTGAGGTAAAAAAGTTATCGCAAGTTATGTTTCGCCCTTTAAGTCCTTCTGACAGTTCCAGTACCACTCGCATGCCTTGATTCTTTTCAGGAGCGCAATTACGATTTCGTCCAATATATACTTGCATTGACCAGGCATAGTTGGTGTTAGAGTCGCACAATGCCCAAATTTTAATTCCGTATTTCGCTGGCTTAGAAGGAATATATTGCCTAAATGGACATTTTCCACGATATGCAACTAGCTGCTCATCGACTGTCACGCAGTCGTTTGGATTATACATAATTTTCAAATTATAAGCCCATTTGTCCCATAAAACTCTGATAGGTGCCAGCTTATCGCGAGCCCGCCGATCCGCCCTATCTGATTTATCGTCGAATCGAAGAACTCTACTAATATTTTGAAATCTACGCAGCGACATTGTTGCTTTGAATATGGGCCTTCCTTTCACATCGTCCCATAAGCATTCCATTGCTTCACCACAAGAACGATAAACGCCAGCTAATAACAGTAATCCAAAATATGCCTTCAAGGATGCATGGTTAATTTCCTTCCAAGCTTCTCCAAACACTTTTACACCTATGAAAGTAGTAATGTACATATAAATTAGTTTGTTATGCGCTAGTTTTTCGAAAAAACGATGAAAATTACCTTCAATATTTGTCATCTTTATAATAATAGTTTGCATTTCATTGGTCATAAACAACTCAAATGTGGATTTGATATCACTTACACGTGCAATTGCATACTGAGTTGGTCCTGGAGTAGTAGTAATAATATTTTCATCCCTTTTCCTACCAACTAATGAGCTGTCACATTTGTCGTACCAAATTGTTTTTTTGTCCTTAGAAAGAAAACCAGAAGATGGGAAATCTTCTTGCGCTGGAGCACAAAATTGCTGTGCATCGGAGAAAACACTTTCTCCTTCAGATATGGCAATATATGTCCCTGATTCTTGATCTGATGAAATTTCGAAATCTTCAGAAGAGCTTTCATGGCCGAGTGTACGCTCTTCAGCCTCATTTTCTGATTCGCTCAGCAGCTCTTCTATTTGGCGCTGAGTTAGCACGGCCGACTAATTGAATTTGAAACATATAGATATGTTTTTTATGGAAAAAAAACCAAGATTTTTATAACCTATACATACCCTTTTGGACATGGTGTTTTTCCTTTTTTCTTCTTGTAAAAAAATTATTTATTTTGACTTTCACACTTCACAAACCTTGACTGCAATAGAAGCAACTACGCACGTATACAATCGAATGTGCACTAATGAATGTCGAATGTTTTTTATCTAGTGTTTTTTGAGCAACAAAACAAGTGTACATAGGTTGGGATTCCCCAAATTGCCAAATACAAAACAAACAGTGCAGCCGTTATTGTCGCGAATGTTGCCACATCAACAAAAAAAAAATGTGTGGAGATCAGGGATTCCCGGAAAAACGAAAAATAAAACACACATTATAATTTCTGATTGCGGAAATAATGAAATTTCGTATTGGGCAAAATTTGCCCAAAATACAAGATTCGTTACTTTTGTTATGGGGGACCCTCTGGTGGAGCCACAGTATAAATTTTTAAAACGCTGCCAAATACACCTAAAAAAATAATTGTCAAGAAATTTCAGGCCAATATTATTAAAAATACGCTAGATGCGATGAGTTAAAATCGCTTTTAGGCAAAATTTGCCCAAAATACAGGATAAGGGTTAAGAAAGAAAAAAATCATTCGAAAAATATACAAAAAACATTTTAAGATGGTAGATATTTTTAATCCCTTTTATTATCATAATTTGCCATACGTAGTACATGAATGAATGGCAATGCCTTTTATAAAATATTCTCTTTATAAGGGGATTTCCAATATTTGCACAGTAGGTTAAGTTGAGATAAGGGTTTCTCTTAATTTATACAACTATCAAAAAAAGTGTGACCAACACGTGTAGAATAAAAAATTAAGATATACTTACAAAATATCAAATTACCAAAAACTATAAAAGAAAAACGTATGTAATAAAAAATTGTTTGTTATTTTTAGTCTTAAATAAATTAAGATGAAATTACCAATCGTAAAGCTAAAAATAAGTAAATATAAAAAAAATTAACGAAAAATTTTTAATTTTAACGGATTTTAAATCAAGCCGAAAATAAAAAAAAATGTTTTTTAATTACAGACATGCCCCTGATTATGTAAGGCGTTGGCGTAAAAAAAATCAAATTTTTTAAAACCAAAATTAACAAAACCTAAAATGTTCTTGAAAAATCAAATACCGTTTTGATGAAATATAAGTCTTACATGATTTAAGTTTCATCCCTACTTTGAAAAACGTCTTAACTTGGGTACGCCTTAAATAATCAGGGGGTATGTTTAAGAGTTCATAAAATAAATAAAAGAAAATAAACAGTTTTTTATTTTTTGAAAAACAAATAATATATATTTTTATTGTGTTTTTAAATTATATGTACTATAAAATAAAATTATTCAAAATTACAAATAATAAAATAATAAGAAAAAAAAACTTAACTAATATTTATATTAATATTAAAATTATACATTTTTTTTTTTTTTTTTGATAAGGATTTTAATAAATTAAGTTTAGCAATTACTATTAAGGCACGCAGCTTTTTTAAAATATAAAATTTTAAAATTGTTGATTTTTTTTAAATAGCAATTGCTAAAGTTTAAATTATTTTTTTTTTATTAAAATTAAGGTTTTAAATAAATAAAGAAATGTTATAATTTTAAAATCAAATTTTAATTTTTATATAAAATAACTAAAATTTTGTCAATTTTTTATAATTTATAAATTAGGGAATATTTGAAAATTTTACACGCTAGGCATGGATAAAATTAAAGAATCATTTGACTAGATTTTTGTTTAGGGGAAAAAAATTATAGAAATTTTTTATGACTAGGAATGGAATGGGTTTGGATTAATTATAATTTGAATTATTTTTAAATAATAATTAACATGAAACTTATAAAAAATCATTTATATTATTGTTTTTAAGTTTTGATTTTGAGGTAGTTATGATTTTAAATTATTTTTTTTTTATTTTATTTTTTGTAGTTCTTTTTAATAATTTTTTATAACAACTACATAAATTGTACTTTTGCCCTGAGAAAAGTTTCTTAATATTCTTTAGCTTGTAAAGAAATTCCTGATGTTTTTTATTTAGTTTTTCCTATTGAATTTTTTTGCTTCTATATACACAAAGTGCCTTTGTTTTAACACCTTTGGCCTTTTTAATTTTAATGGGCTTTAAGTTTTTATATTTTTAATAAATTCTTTTCTTTTTTTGTTTATTTTATAAGTTAGTTTTGAGCAAAGCAATTTTTGGGATATTTTTTGTTTGTTTTAATAAATTCTGTATAAATTCTTTGAAAAACCCTGCTAATTATAGATTTTGGTTTAACTACTTTTTTCAGCTATGGTTTTTATGTGATTTTTCTCCTAATTTACGTATTTTTTTAGAGTTTTATTTTCTAAATGTTTTTACTTAATTTATAAACTTATTTAAAAAAACGGTTTAAAAAAACTAATTTTTTATGATTTATATATTTTTTTTTGAAGAACAACATGTAGGAACTTTTCTAACCATCACACAGTGGAGTCTTCGTAAAAAGTAGTAATTTCTTATAACTATTGGAGTGGATTGGAATCAAATATGTAGAGGAGTAGTTCGATGATCAGTAAATTCTATTTAAGTATTTGTTTTTATTTTTTAATTTTTGATAGTTTTCATTTAAAAAATTGTAAATTTAGTTTGAAAAATATAAATATTAAAACTATATTTGGCATTTTTCATACAAAATTAAAAAAAAGAAAAATTTTCGTTTTAGTAAAAAGTTGCAAAAGAAAAATTTATTTATTTAGCTTTAAAATAAAATTTCTTAAAAATAGTTCTGAAGAGGGTGTACATAAAAATAGCCATAAAAACATTAAAATTTTTTACTTCCGAAAATGTTTTTTATACTGTTTTATATTGTAAAAGAACACATTTGATTTTTAAAAATTTTATTTGGAAAAATTCTACCAAACCTATACAACTTCTAATTAAATAAGTTAAAAATACTTAAAGTTTGTCAGTAGTTTAAATAATCAGGTTGCTCTTCTTCAAAATAAGCAATGAACTTCAGATAAAATCAAATGTATTGGCAATCGAATGGTACGCTTGTGGTTACCAAAATTTTTTGGGTGAGTACTTTTCGATTGCTATTATTATTTCTGTAGTCAAAACTAATCTGTGTTATATTAACACTTAAAAAAATATTCTTAAAAGATTATTGCTCATCTGGTATGGTCAACAATAGTTTCATTATAATTTCACGTTTTGCAAATCCAATCAGCCCTGCATTTGTTAAAAGACATCATCACTTTTTTTTACAAGAAACCACTGTGCATCACTTAACTAAAACAAAATCTCTAACTCTCTTTACTTCTCATTCAAAATTAGAATTAGCTTTAACCAGCATTAAAGATTAATATGTAAAACAATTATTTTTTTTAAGATTTTTTCAACACTCAGTCTTTTGAAGTTTACTATTTTCAATAATATATATATTTTTTTTTTTAATTTGTTTGTAAAAAAACATATGTTGCTTTTAATTGTTCTTGTTTGAATTAAAAAAAAAAGAATAACTAAAAACTTTAAACTGGCAATGCTAAATTTAAATTTGAATTTATTCAAGAGAAAGAGCGACAAATAAAGAGAACTCTCTTTCTCTCTGTTTGATAATAAATGAATTTGTAACCCAACAACAATTTAAATTGGTGTTAAATTAAAAGATAATTTCATAGAACCTGTTAGACGTTCTTTAACCGGTAAATAAACAATAGCGGGTACAAACCTGTTACATGAATTGATATCATCACCCTCTTGTGGTTGGGCCTCAATGACAAAAGCCTGCATTTGTGGTGAATGTTCTGAGGAGGCTAAGTCCTTTGGTATCGCAAATGAGGCCGATTTACCCGAATGTTCTGCAACTTCTTGTAATAATTGTTGTTGTAGATTGAAAACCGGTGAACAGGCTGTAGATCTTATACCTTTCGGGGTTGCTGTGGAACGTGGAAAATCTTTAGTATCATTTATAGAATTATCTTGAATTAATATTAATGATTTTGGCGAATTCTGCACATCCTCTCGATTGGTAGTCGAACTTATTTCGGTGGGTGATGGTGTACGCATTGATAAATTTGTGGGTTCATTTGATAACATGTCTGTATGAATTTCTCCTTCATCGTCATCATCATCATCGTTGATTTCCTCCGAATCTAAGGCAAGCATTTCTTGCTGCCTTTTAAGTTCATCTTTTTCAGTTATGTGATTATGGTCTTCCGATAATTGTTCTTCTTTTTGATTAGTTTCCTTGGCGGCTTGTTCTTCATTATTATTTATTATGGAATGGGTACGTTCATGTATGAATAGGAATGCATAGTAGGGTGTTGTAAATGGACACATGGAACATTGATATTCCTTTAGTTGGGGTGATTTTAAATTTTGTTCACCACTGAATGAAGTTGTTGTCATATTATTCTTAGGTATATTTTGTAGCAAATGTTGGGCATTTAAATTTTGCAAAGCCTGGGCCAATTGAGCTGGTGACGGTACTGCTGTAGGTATTGTGTTGGTAGTAGACAATGAACCCGCGGAACTAGAACCATTGGGAATTTTCAGTGTAGGACTAGAGGGTTTACTTAAACTGCCACCATATTCACGTACCTTTTCCATACCCTGTGAACCATGATCGCTTACCAAGTGCGATCTTAACCACTTGACATTACGAAAACGTCTAGAACATATGGGACACATTTCAGTGTATGAAGAATACGAATCATTTTTACCCTCCGAACCACCACTACCATATGGACTTATATTAAGATTTCGATTTAACGTCTCAGTTTCCATCATTTGTTGTTGCAAAGTTGTTTCTAAATTTAAACCATTTTGTCGGGGTTGTGGCAAAGGCGAACCATCTTCTATTATGCCATGGGTATTATGTTTATGGACCCTTAGGAAATATTTACTACACAATTCTTTGTTGCAAATATTACAAACAACTCCACCAATTTGGGCGCCATTTTCTATTTCAATACCATGCATACGTTGCATATGAGTCTTCATAAAATATTTATTACACAATTCTTTATTACAAATTTCACAATAACTACTGGTAGGTGTGATGGTATATGGTGGCCTGCTAGCTTGATTAAGATTAGGATTAATTGGTCTTTCAGGTGTTATAAATCCATCACGTAAAGGACTTCCCGTGACATTGGGTAGCAAATGAACTTCAGTGATATGTTTTTGAAATTCTGGTAAATTATTAAATTCCCGATCACAGGGTGTACATCGTAATTCCCCTGTACATCCCATACCCATAAGGGGCATTAGAGATCCTGGTGAACCATTGGGAGATTGTTTGAGCATAGCTTGTTGCTGCATTATCAGTTGGGAGGGAAAATTCATAGGATTTATTGTTCCCTCCATGCCGACACCATTATGTTCAGCCATGATATGAGCTTGTAAAGCATATTGATTTTCCATTTCGCGACCACACATATGACAAGCCATGGGTCGTTTACCATTAAGATCATTTAATTGTTGTATCATCGTTTGTAATTTTTGTAAATTTTGTAAACCCATGGCTGTTGTTGTTTCGGGACTCTGATGTAATGTGGAACTTTCGGCCGTCGGCATTTTATGAGGTTCCGGGGTAGAGGGCACACTTAAGACTTGATTGTTTTCACTACGATTTTCTTGATTTTCATCATTATTTGTTGAATCTTTTACAACATCATCTTCATCGGTTATCTCTAATTTTATACGTTTATTTGGCTGTTGTTGTGCCAAGTCATCTTGTGAAGATGCCTCATTGTTGGGCGCCATCATACGTTGTGCCATCATTAAGTTGACGGGCATACTCGGCATATTCATAAATGGCCAAGAGGGTAATTTTTGATAATTTTCTGCATCTTCGGGTGGCATAAATATACCATGACGTTTCCATTTATGGGTACGTAAAAAGTATTTATTACAATATTCTTTACAACATATTTCACAAAATGCCTCCGGATTTAAAACACCTAAACGTTTTAGTTTATCATGAGCAAAATTAGCCTCCCGGGCCTGCTGTTGGCATTGTGGTGAGAGTTTTCGGGGTTGCGGTGTAAATGAGACTTCTTCTTGTTCTAGTACAAAATCTTGTCGAAATCCATCCGGCATTTGAAATTGTTTGCTCGACTGTAAGTCACTTAATGTGGAAGGATTTGAAGTTGTATCCATGTTGGATGTGTCAGTGGGACTGTTACGTTGCGTGGAGTTATTATTAGAATTGGCATTTTGTTCATGAGCCTTGGCTCGATGACGTCTCATTGCAAAAATATTGGTGAATCGTTTACTGCAGACATCACAAAATACCGGTGGTGGTGCTGGGGGTGTTATTTGGTTTGTTTGGATATTTGTAGAATTTTGTATTGTTGCTGTGGAGGAGGAGGAGGTAGTAGTGCTTGTTGTTTCATTTTCTTTGCGTTGTTGATCATTTAACACCTTTTGTTGTTGCTGCTGCTGCTGCTGTTGTTGTTGTACCAATTCCATTTGCATTTGTTGATGTTGCATCTGTTGATGCTGTTGTTGCATTTGTAATTGAAACATTTGATTCATGGCATTCATACTATTTTGATTTTGTTGTTGTGTAGCTGTAAGACCATCACTTGAGGGATCATAGATACCATGTTTATTGGCTTTATGGGTTTTTAGGAAATATTTATTACAAAACTCTTTGTTGCATAGTTCACAAAATGCTTCAGGATTGAATATTCTTAATGGAGGACGATTTAAACCATCAACACCTGGAAAACCGGGTACACCCAGTAATGGTAAATAGCCACCGGCTTGTAAAGCAGCAGCTGCTGCTGCCTCTGGTGGAAATGGAAAACCCATAGGTGGCATCGTTGGTTGTCCCATCCATTGTTGTTGATGTGCCTTACCATTTGTTAGTTGTGTATGTGGCGCTGATGTGGCATTATGATGATCATTTGTATTACCCGAATCTGAATTATGATTGGAAGTAGGACTATCATCACATTCTGGTCTTTCCAATTTTACTTTAACTGAAGCCAATATATCCAGGGTTGTTAAATCACCACCAGCTGATGCGGCACCTGCATGCTGATGATAGCCTTCGTTATTTTCATTGTGTTCTTGTAACATGTGTAAACTTAATTTAAATTCATTTTCAAAATTTTCACCACATTCTTTACAATACGTATGATATGGATTTGTAAATGCTTGATGATCCATATCGTGGATATTATTGGGTTTTGTATCATTGATTTCCTGAGTTTTTGATATGTTTTCATTATGTTGCTGCTGCTGTTGTTGTTGTTGTAATAATTCGAACGTCTCTTTAAGTTGTTCCATAGATTTGGGTAAAAACATTTTCGACAATTTATCTTCATAATCGACGGTTCCCTGTGAATCCTTACTGGTTACTAGCTCATCATCCATACGACTGGGATTATGTTGTTTGCGCCGTTTTTTATTGGCATCATTTATGGCTTCCAGAAATTGTAATTGCATGGCTGCATTAGCGGCTGCCGCTACAGCTGCCATAGTTGCTGACGAAGAAGTAGAATGTTCTGTTGTATTATCATTAGCATCCTCATTATCATCATCAGCAGTAGTTGTAGTAGGAGTTGTAGTATCTAAAGCAGTTATAGAGCTTCCCTTATGGGATAAAGTGGAAGAACTTTGTTGTGTTGTGGTGGGTTTATCTTTAAGAACATCAGCTATAGCACGTTTTTGTTTGTTGTTGTTGGTGTTGTTATTATTATTGTTAGACAATGTTGTTGTTGATGATGATGTTGTTGTTGTTGTTGTTGATGAAGCTGTCGATGATGTGTGGTATTTTGAGGATGTATCCTCACATGTGTTAGTCGTTGTTGTTGTTGTTGTCAATTGTTTTAATGTTGCTTGTTGTACTGATGCTGCTGTTGCATTTTTTGTGGATGAAGTATTGGATACATCAGATAATGCTGTATCCTCACTACTTAAATCGGGCGGTGGGGTTGCATATATAGAAGCAGCCATTTTTGTTATTACTAAAATGATAATATTGTAATAAATGTGAAAAATCTTAAGTTAATTAAATTTTAATTGATTGATATTTTATGGTTTTATGTAGTTTAATATTTAGGGCTAAGGACCAGTTTCTTAGTAATTGTTTAAACTTGGATTTCTTAAAAAAAATTATAAGCTAAAAATACAATGCAACGGCAGTAAACTTAATTTTTTGCTGAATTGTTTTTGTTTTTAAATAATTTTGTGTGTTAATTTTCACAGTTTTATATTATTTAGTTTACTTTTTTTGTTATTTTTAACTAATTTTATTTTTATGAAAATATTATATTTCCATATTTCTGCTCTCAACCGGCAAGTGGTGTCACTTTTGTATCGGAAAGTTGAAATTTGCGCTATTTTGTGCAATATCTCGAAAAATAAAGCAACAAGGACCCTTACTAAAAAGAACACTTCATCTACAGCGATATTTTTTGTTAAACGCTATTTTAAAAGTCGAATATCTTTAAAACTAAGCTAGATAGAATATTTTAAAAGAAAATTATTGCATTTTTTTTGTAAAAAAAAAAACCTGTAGTAGAAAAGCCCCCGAAATCTATTATATTTCATATTAAAAATATCTTTACTTAATGTTAAAAGTCATCAGTATTTTAAAGATTTTTATTGAGGAAAAGTACCAATAATCTGAGAATAGCAAAAGCAGCTATAATCCTGAAAATTTGTAAAAAAAAATCCAATGAGAAATATGCAGTTCCCTGAGAAAAAAAATTATTTTAGTTCAACAAAGTTTTAGATATCAGAACGATTTTTTTTAAGAAAATTAAAACGGTTAAACAAACCCTTAATTCGGATAAAATGTAGAGGTATTCGATAACAAACAATCTGGAGGATATACAATTGTTTTAAGAAAAATTTGATAAAATTCAAAAGGTTCTAAGCTTAAAAGATTTAGTTTACAGCTAAACGTTTTATCAGATTAATCGTTCATTTCATTATTTTTGCTCAGGGACAATTTTTTTTTTTTTTTCATTTAAATTATTTTTTGTTCATAGGCACATGATTTGTTTAAGCAAATTTAAAGAAATATTTCAAATTAAGATTAAGCAAAGTTAATAAAATACTCATTATTTTTCGCATTACAAATTTTTAACATTATTTTTAATAAAATTCTTTATTTTTCTGATAGCTCAATTATCCAATCGAATGATTGGAAAAATCGTTTTACAAACTGTTATGAACAAAAGAGTGAATTAGCTTTTAACTATAAATTAATTAAAACAGCGGTAATCAGAATGACCAAGTTCGTCCCGAGCTGAATATATATTATTTCATTCTGACTGGTTTTACCAGCATAATTTTTTAATTTATAGTCTTATAGTGGGTTCAATTCCCAGCAGATAATCTGGTATGTTTCACTTGATTATGTAAGGTAAGAAAATGTCTTAATATTAAAATTACTAAATATTAAAATTATAATTATACAAAATATTAAAATATCAATATTAAAAAAAATATATATCAAAATATCATACTAACAAAATATCAAAATGCCAATATATCAAAATATCAAGCTTACAAAATTTCTAAATTAAAAATATTAATAAAATTAAAATATCAAAATTACAAAATAACAGAATATAAAAATATTAAAAAATCAAAATATTATAATATCAAAATTAAAATAAAAATATCATACTAACAAAATATCATAATATCTAAATATCAAAATATCAAGTTAACATTATATCTAAATTATTTAATTTTAAAATATTTAAATAACAAAATTACAAAATTGCAAATTAACAAAATATGAAATTATCAAAATATCGAAATATCAAAACATGAAAATATCAAAATTTCAAAATATCAAAATACCAATATATAAAATTTTACAATATCAAAAATCAAAATATAAAAAATATTAAAATATCAAAAAACCAAAATATAAAAATATGGAAAAATCAAAATATAAAAACATTATAATATCAAAATTACAAAATACCAAAATATTAAAATCCAAAATATTAAAATTACAAAATAACAATATATTAGATTATGAAAATATCAAAATATCGAAATATCAAAAAATCAAAAAATCAAATTATCAAAATATCTAACAAAGTTAATATGTACCAAAATTAATAAAATTTATAAAAAAAAATATTTAAAATATATAGATTTAAAAAAAAATAGTTTGAAAAATTTTGAATAAAAAGCTAATCTTTAAAAAATTTAATAAAAAAAAATTAAGCTAATTTTTTAAATAAAATATTTACATAGCTTAAATATTTACATAAATTAAATTATGGAGATTGCTGATATTTTTTATAACTTTCAAAAAAAAAATTATATAAAATGTAAATCTGTGATCATCTACTTAAACTGGTCCTTCATATATATTTTTGTTTGTATAATTGTGACATGCTTAAACATGCATTAATATAAGTTTTTAAATATACACTTTTGTTGTAATAAAGGGATTTTCATTAGGGAAGAGATAATTTTAATAAAATGTTTAATTAAAATTTGTTTTTTTCCAATATTTGTAATTTTTGCGCATGACTAATTTATTTTCAGTTTTTTTTTTATACTTTATTATTAAACTTTTATAATAAGCTTTTCTACACACACTTGCACACATATTGGCCCCTACTCCAAAAGTAAATCTTCCTCCAGCCTGGTAACACTTTATAACCTTAACTCATACATATGAATGTACTATCCAAACATACATACATACATAGAACAAAAAATATAAACTTAAAGCAAAAATATTGAAAATGGAAAAAATTCCTGCTAACAATAAGTATTTTTCTTATTTTGTATAATTCATACATACATACAAACTAACTTTAACATACATACTTATACTTTTACATACCACAAAATTTATTTTATTTTATTTTTTTCATTTTTGTGCAAATTCTATGAAAAGAAATTTTCCATTATACATAATTTTGTATTTTTTTTTTTCTTCTTTTGGTTTTCTTATATCGTATGCCTTCCCTGGCTACATTAATACCATACAACTACCTCACCCTTATCTTTAGAATCCAAAAAAAAAAAATATAAATAAGAAAAAATATAATAAAAATTAAAGGGAAAATCAGCCTGCCAACCAATATATTCATTTCACGCCCCCACCATTCTAGTTATTTTTACAATCAGGCTATAAGCAGGTTTTCTCTGAAGAAAATAAGACGAAAAAAATATAAAATAAAATAATGAAAAGAAAAAAAATGTATACAAAGTCATCCGATTTAAGGAATACAAATTTTTTTTCTTTTCTTACATACATACATTTTTATGTTATAAATTTCCTTTTTTTCCCACTCACCCTTCCAACTATTTCCATACACTTTCTTACTATTCCTCCTACTAACTACTTCTAAGTAGTAGTGGTAGTAAAATAAGAAAAGTGGTTATCAAGTACCCGGGTGTTTGCTGTATATTGGATATTTTATTTTTGCATTTTGGGACATATAAAAGTTACAAAAATGTGTGTATAAAATAATCAGCCTTAAAATGCAACTCTGCTACAAGGAAAATTCAAAGTTTTTAGATTATAGGAAAAAAATTTCAAATTATTAAAAAAATTCAAAACTTATTTTCTATAATAATTACAAATTATTAAAAAAATTTAAAAAAAGTTTCAAAACTTATTTCCAAAAAAAAAATATAAATTAAAAAAAAAAGCTGTACATTTGTTCTTACCTATCACCGTTAAGTATTTTAATTTACGTTAAACCCGTTAACTTAAAAAAAATTAAACAGCTTATGTTTAAAATATTTGGGGTTTAATCGGACTTTAGTCAGCAAAACTTTTCAAGAAGTAACGCAAAGAAGTTACATTAGGAGTGAAAATGTATAAGCGTTGGGTTTTCAACGTTGATAATTATACACGTAGAACGTAAACGTGCATACGAAAGGTAATGTGTGAGTTTTCACCTAGAACAAATTTTCGTGTATTTGTTTTTTTTTTTTTTGATAGTTTACGATAAGTATGTCGAAAACATTGCTAAACGTGATTAATTTCAAAGAATTTCCATTGAAAATTAAAAAAATCATTTAATTCAAATGTCTTCTAATTTTAAAAATTCTGTAAAAGTTGTCAGTAGTATCGAGTATCCAAATGAAAACTATCGACTGATATCGAGTATTGAAAAGTAACCGAATTTACTGCCTATACTAACTATTTCTTATTACCCCCTTTCCCCACCACCACTACCACCCACTCACATTCTTTATTTTGCCATGATGTCTTTTATAAAACTTATTTTTTTTTTGTACAACATGACTTGAGTAAAATAAATTTCATTCTAAGAAACTTTTGAGCCCATGAAGAAAAATAAAAACAAAAATTGTGGAAAAATGAAAAACTTAATTTAAGTAACACATTCTAATAAATAGAAAACGACTTTAGGATTACCCTACATATTTTGTGCAAGCGAACTATTTTAAATTGATCAAATTTGGGAAGAAAAACTCATATGCTGTAAAGTCAATTACAGAGAAGGAGCCGGGTTTAAAAAATAGCATGCCAAATAGATCACGTCGAGGGTAAAAAACTATCTTAACTTTTAACTTCTTGAATTATTATGACCGATTTCAATAGCTTTACAATGTGCTTAATAAGATAAGGTTTGGTTACGTTATTTTGGATGCGATAGTTATATAAACTACCGCCAAAATAGACGCAAAAAGTACCATTATGATTCCCTTTACCTACTTCATCGTCAGAGCAGTCTTTTAAATTATCTTAATGTATGCCATCAGGGATTATCTTGATGTAGGCCAACAACGTCCATGGATTTCTACCGCGAATGTTTTAAAAGTCCTGAAAGACATAAGATCCAAAAATTTTAAACCTTCTAACAGAAAGTGCAGGGCATTCACACAAAAAGTGACAGCTGTTCTCCACAGCTTCACAGTACCATCTGAATGTATCCTCATTTGTCCTTCCAACTCTTAACATGTGCTTAGCTAGAGTATTGTGAACCATTATAAGGTTTTTCACTATTCGCAGGGGTTTTCTATCCATATCTAGAAGAGTGTTATTATACTTTTTCAATTTTTCAGTCCACAGTAGTTTTCCTGCATGTTCCTTTTCGAATTTGTCCATTTACATAACCCAAAACTTTTCGTGTCCTGGTTAATCTGTTCAAAGAGAAAAGAGAGTGGGGAGTTAACGTATATAGCCGCAGAGTCGATTGGCAGGCTAGCATCGCCTTTGGCAAGCTCATCCGCCTTTTCACTTCCTAAAATATCATTATGTCCAGGTATCCAGCACAGTCTAATTTTATACTGCTCGTTGAGAACCTTCAGGTTTTTGTGGTAACGGCTGACTGCTTTAGACCTGGTATTATCCGCATTCAGAGCCATAATAATCCCCCCACTATCAATAAAAATAACTGATATCGCATTCATGTCGTCATCTTTTCTGCAGCCTAATACAACGCGTATATGTCAGCCTGAAAAATAATGCAATCATTTCTCAGGCGTTGGGAACCATCCATGTTCAGTTCGGAGTGGTGAAAAGCACTGCACAACATAACCATTTAACCAGTCATCTATAATTGTGACTTCTAAATAAAATCACACATCCGTTACGCTATTGAAGATTTCAATAATATCCCCTAAGTTTGGACTATCATCCATATGACGGGATATCTGAAAAACAGACTGGTACTGTACTTCAGTCTCGTAAGAGTCGTTATGCCAAAATATCTGATATATATATCTAGTGGAGTTATATTCAAAATAATTTACAATGCTTCTGTTCTGTTCGCTATTCTCTCTACCTTAAAAATCTTATTCGCTTACTTTTTTATATTCAAGAATAGGCCATCATACAGGTGCAAAATCCAGTACATAAGATTTGCTTTAAAACCCCAAATTTTACAAAATTACTAAGAGTGTCAAATTTTTTGTAAATATTGTGCAAAAAGTTTTTTTGTGTTAGAGCCAATTTAGATGGTGACTTTCTTGCATGCAATTATTGCGTGCAATTTTTGTTTGTTTGCGAACGGGGTAGAGAAGCAAGAGGGGTAACAAAAAAGGCACGGTTTTCGTTTTTTGTGCATGTTTCTGTTATCTCTAAATATGTAAACATAACTTTGGAAGCAATTTTGAAAAGGGAATTAGGAAAATTGCACGCAATCAATTGCATCGTATAAATTCGCTCTTAGTGTGGTAAATTACGTTTGAAAATCCTATGACGTTATTCTATCAGTTTATACTGAATGTACCTTTTAACACCTTGCCGCACAATCACAGCAATTATCAAAAACAAAGCAATTTTTAGTAATTGATTTTTTGCTTGAGCTTAGAACAATTTAACAATAGAATAGAAAAATATATAATGAATTTTTTGTATTATTACGCTCAAAAAATTATTTACAAAATATAAAGTAATTTAACTTAATATTAAGATATTTGTGACTAAAAGAGCCTAATAATTTAGAATTTGTTATATCGGGCTTTGAATGTAAACACATTTCTTAAAAGCAAACGGGGCGGAACAGAAACTGTTTATTTATAGATAAACAAAAACGTATGAGCGATCTTCGAACAACACTTCGAATTTTCATTGTTATTCATTATTTGCTTTGCATAATTTTTAAATTTAATAATTTTATTTGCATGTGTTTTCCTTTTTTATTAATATTTTCCATTTTTTTAATTAATATCAATATCAGGACAAGAAACTCTTTGTTTACATTTTTCTAAAAAAAAAATTGATAAATATTATAAAATGTTAAGGAAATTATTTTTTTAAATTTGAATAAATATATTGAAAATTATGAAATTTTCTTAGACCCATTAACACATTGTTCAGTTACCATATAAAATTTTAATTTAACTGTTTTGTTAAATTTTAATAGGACATTGTATAATAAGTAATATTTGGGACAAAATTCGTATTCAGTGCTAAACCCTAAATTCCAATGAATTTAAGATGTTACAACCATTAGAACAAACTAATACGACCTAGACCTATATTATACAAAATTGTATCCAAAAGAAGCTGGCTGGCTTGAAAAATGGAAGCAAAACAAAATTACACAAAAAAATATCAGTTAAAGTAGCAGAACGGAAAAAAATACAACAAAATGTAAAGCCAAACCAAAACCAACAACAACTTCAACAAAAGTAAATATAAAAGTGGAAAATAAAAAGAGGAAAATTTTGATATGAAAAATTCTTAAACTGTGTTTGGGGCAACAAAAACATAAATTAAGTTTCCATGGTTGAAATTGTTGGTTGGATGGATGGATGGCTGGCTGGCTCGTTCTTGTTGCTGTTGTTATTATTTGTATGTTCATAGTTTGGTCTGGCTTTATTTTTTCATAATATACAATACTGTATAATTTTTTTTTTTTGCATTTTTCCATATTAGTTTTTGGGTAGTAAAGTTAAAGGGATTTTTTTTACATTTTGTTGTTATTGTATTTGTATAAACTACATGTTTATATGTGTGAGAGTGTGTTAGTACAGGAGGTGGGGTTATTATTGTTATACAGCTTTAGGCATAGTTTTCTTAAACTTTTTTTGACAAAAAATTTATATTTCTTTTGGTTTGAAGCCAAAAAAAAAAATAAAAATAAATGAAATAAAATAAAATAAAATTATCTTATATAAATTTTTCTTGTTTGGTTGTATAAAAAGTGGGGTAAAATTCAGTTTAATTTATAAAAAGTTTTATAGAAAAATATATTTATTCAGAGAGATTTAAAAAAACAAAATCTATGTAAACTACTATTAAACGCTAACAGATAAAAATTAACAAATTATCAACCCAGGGTTGACAAATTTCCTTCTAAACTATATTTTTTTTTTTGGCAAGTTTGTGCAAAATGTTTGAGATACTGGCTTGGTAGTGGACAACACCACTAGCAAGGACCCTATAAACCAGGATGTACAAACTGCATAATTTTTAGCCACCTTGCTTATAGTTCCCGTAGTCGTACGGTGCGTACCGAAGAAAATGTGGCTGCTGTGGCCGAAAGTGTGCACCTCTATTCAAGAACATCGACTCCCCACGATCTGAACAACTCGGCATCATGAAAATTGTGCACAGAGATCTCGGATTTATGGCGTACAAAGTCAAATTAAAGGCAAACGACCATCAACTTCGTTAGGGTTTCTCAGTTTCGGCATTACAGAAGCTGCAATCGGACAATAAATATGGGCGAAAAATCATCTTTTTCATCTCGGCGGCTATGTTAACAATTGCCACATCTGCACTTGAAAAAGTTTGTAAGTTAAAATAACTGAAAACATCATTTAAAATAAATGATATTTCATTTAAAAACCGGTCTACTTAATTTTCATTTAAATTAAATGCCATTTGTTATTTATTTTTAAATGTTGATTAATCAACTGACACATCCGTAAGAAACAACTGATATAATCAGTTAAAATAAATGTCAAAATTTTACCCACCAATCCTTAAAAAATAAATGTTTTTTTCATTTATTTGAAATTATTTCCGTTTTTGTATTTTTTGTTTTTTTTTAATATACTCGTACAATACAAAATGTATGTATGCATATGAAGCTATAAACACTTTTTGTGTGAATGTATTTGTATATGTATGTGTGTTTATGAAGTTCTTGTAAATTGTATTGAAAATTTTTTTATATATACAACCAATTTAAATAAAAAAACAAATTGAAATTTTTTGAATATTTTTTTTGAAACAGACAGCAAACAAAATTTAAATTTGTAATAACTGTTACGGACACAAATAAACCACAAGTTTCCGTTTTGTGGGTAAATTTTTATTAAATTTCAAACAAATGAAAAAAATAAATGAAACTGAAAAAAATCAGTAAATGATAGTAAATTATTTCGAATAAATGTATAAAAAAGTTAATATAAATATTTCTTCGAAAAATAAATGTATGTTCCATTATTTTTAAATGGAACGGAAACCTTTTTTATTAAACTACAAACAGTTAACTACATGATATTCTGAGTGTGGGGATCGGAAAACCCGCAAGTCATTGTCAGACTAAAATGAAAAATATGAACTTGGATAATCTTTAGTTTCAGCAGGCACAGCTTATCGTGTAACAGTAAACGTGTTGAACACCGATGCTATGCGAATAATCCGAAAACGATTCACTTCCTTAAGGCTTATACCGTCCAAGCCATTCGTGTAATAGTACCAAAAATCTTGGCAAATTGGACTAACAGGATGAGATATTGAATGCCATCGTGTTTCATAATCAATGGAAATATTTTTTATTTCTAACAAAGCCATAATATATCACAAGAAATTAAATATAGTTCATTTTATTTAATTTTAAAAAAGAAGAATGAAGTTTATGAGGGTTTTTTTTTCAGCATTTTTAGATAAATATATTTTCTGTTTATTTGCTAATACTGCCAAGTCGCACTTTGCTTTTTAACATACGACCTGCTTTATAAAGTTTGCATCTGGATCTGTTTTTCAAAAATATATCCCACAGTCCAATTTTTTGTAATTTTGAAGCGACTGTCAAAAAAAAGACGCGCCTCTAGTTTTTTTTTCAACCGAAATTTTTGGAACGGTCCACAAGGAAATTACCCCAACTTAAACTCTCCGATTTTGATTAAATTTGAATATGTGATTTTTTGTGCCACCTCGGAATCTGTTATTATTCAAAAAGAATTTCTGAGAGCTTATTTCTGAAAGAAAAAATATTCTTTGATAATTTTTGCTCGTTTAAATTTGATGTCTTAAAATTTTCAAAAATGTCTGTAAAATTCACATATTTTATTCCTAATTAAATTTTAGCGGACATGTATTTTTTCTCTTTTTTATATTAGTGCTTCTTTATATTTTAACGAATTTTTCACAAAGACCTTTTTTTTTTGGTAGATTTTGGAATAACTTGGCAACCCTATGACAAATTATATTTATAATCTTTTGAAAAATTAATTTTCGTTTTCAGCTTTTTTTATTTTTTTAATATTTTCCAATTTCCAAATGTCAAAATATTTATTACCATTCTAAGTTAGTATATTTACAAAATTTGTGCGTAAAAATTTAATTTAACAAAAGAATACTAATTTAAGGCACAAGGTGTTTAATTTTAAGCACATTATGTCTAAAAAATACTTTTTGTGTGTATTATTGTTATGAAAGTATGTACAAACCATTTTTAGGCATTTTTTGTTTATATTAACCGAATTTTCGTAATATTACATAAAACTTTATCCATTTTATTGTTGTGCATTTACAAAAATTTTTTAGTGTGTAGTATATCAAACTTTCTAATTTGATGAATATATTATTTTTATACAAAAAGTTGGCCAAAAAAGTGAGATTGTTTGTTCTTTAATTTAGATTTCTTTTCACTATCATATTTCCAAATTTTATCAAAATCGCAGTGTTTAAAATGGGGTATTTTCCTTGGCAGTTATATTCTGGACTAACAAATGTTCAATTATTTTGAAGAAAAAGTCAATATATTTTGAATTAAAGATCAGTTCTTCACCCTTGAGCACAGTAAATTGTTTTTCCTATGAAAAAATTTCACTCGAACTTTAATGGCCAAGAAACCAAAAATGTTTCTATTTCACTAGAAAAATAATAGTCTTGTATATTAAATTTGCGTGAAAAGAAATTGTACTAAATTTTCACATAAAATTCATTTACGTGAAAAATTATTTTTTTATATGTACTTTCACGTGAAACCCGAACAACTTACTATGCTTTAAGAAAAAAACAAAATGAGAAAAATATAAATATATTCGCCACTATAAAAGTGAGTCTCAATTTAAGTCATCTTTGGATTTCACTAAAAGTTTCCGCATGAATATTTCACATTTTTACACAGAGAACAAAATTAGAAATTGAATTATCACTGGTTAATGATTTCAGATATTTTTAAGTCATAAAAGGCTATCCTTTACCAGGTAATGCCTGAAATAGGCCCTGCTCTTTACCCTTTAGATTTTGCTGGCTACTTCTCCCCAATATTGAGCCTTCAATTATTTGTCCCTGAGTCAGGGGTCAAAAAAGAAATAGCAATGCGATTTAGTGGAACTTTTTTGACTTTTTTTAGAAAATTATTCATTAAAGTTTGTGCCAAAGTTTGGTCAAATATTTCATTCATTTGATAAGTTTTGTAAAAAATCACATGAAATCGATGAATGGTAAAAAAAATCACGCATTTACAATCAGTGCACAAAATGTCTGTAAACTAGTGTAATTTTCACAGATTTTCTTATTAAGTATTTAGATTTATTTTAATTTTTTGTGTATTTCTTGTTCCATAAAACGTTCTGTACATTACAAGACATTCTACATCCAAATTTTTAGTTGTATGCTTTTAAAAAATTTATTTAAATTATAATTATCATTAAGATTTTTTTTAGTTATAATTTTCTTAATAGCACAATTAATTAAAAATGTATTTTAATACGTACTCATAAAAAGTGGAGTATATTGTTATTTTTTAGAAATATTTTTTCTTTTATAATTATAAACACTTGTTCGATTTCTTAAATAAAAATTTAAATTGTGTTTTTGTTTTTACATATTTTTTAAGCACGTGTTCTACATTTTCTTAATTACGTAAAAAAAGTTCGTTACAAAAAAACACCGTTTTAAAATTAAAATTTTTTTATAAAAAAACTGCACATGCGCAACGTGACTTTTTAAAGTGTGTATCCTTTGGAACGTGCTGTTAAACACTGGATGATGCAGCAAAAAAAAAAAAAATCAACACCATAAAAACACTCGCGTTTTTTGCCCTAAAATGCATTTGTTTTTTTTTGTATTTTTCTTTCTTTTTATTTTTGTAATAATTTTAAGTTTTTCATTGAACCAGCGCCAACCGCACAAATCAGCCAAATCAAAAATCGAACACACACAAGCAGATCAAACGGAAATAAATGAACAACCCCTCCCAAACACAATCAAATTGTTCAGTGTTCTAAAGTCTAGTCATTGAACAAAGTAATATTGCACTTTTATTGCGACAATTTTTCAAACTGGAAAAACACATACACAAAGTACAATTTTTTTCTTTTTGTTAAAAATTAATAATAAAAAAAAAATGTGGAAAAATCTCGATAAAAACACCCCAAAATTTTTTATATTAAAAATCATAGATTTTCCCTTAAAAACTGTATGGAAAATATACCAAAAACAACAGCAACAGCAGTAACAACAATAGTGAAATTGTAGTAATAGTAAAAAGTTCTAATAATGTATGAGTAATGTTTATTAAGTAAATATGAATACATTGTATGTATGTGTGCATGTGTTAGTGTATGAGTGAGAATTTTTAAGTGTATGTATGTATAATGTGGTATAGGAAAAACCTATCTGGCTCCGCCTCTTTTAGTAATAATAATTTATATTTTCCAATTTATTTTTTTTTAAAACAATTTTCATACATTCTTTCTAGTACAAAATATCATCATTATCATTATCATCATCATCAATATGCGATAGTGTGTATATTGCTGTCAATATTTAATAGATATTTTTTCTTTTTGTAACTTTTAATGTATTATATTTCTTCATATTGTTGTTATATTTGTTGTTATTATTATTATAACAATACATGTATTTTTCCATTATATTGTTTTTGTTAAATATGTCCAATTATTAACTTTAAGTGGAAAAAAGTTACTTTTACTTAAGGGTGTGTGTATGTTTGTATGTATGTAATTTTATATTAGTTTTTTTCCCAAAAGTTTTTACATATTTCGACATTTTATCTGTAACATTATTATCACTATCACGATGACGATGTAGTTCTGTATTAAATGATTTGTTATTGTTATTTTTGAAATATATTTTTTATTTAATCATAGACTGGTCATATTGCAAATGTACTCCCTCACTTTGTTACGCACATTTCATATGCAAAATAGATCAGAAATTGTTATGATATTTGCAACATCCCTTTAATGATTAGATAGATCTATTAATGTATCAAGTTTGCATTTAGTCGATTTAACACAATATTCTGTGCGACTGTCAAAAATAGAATAATCACTACTGAGGTGCGATTTTGTACTCTAATTTGCTGGAAACCTTCTTACTAAAGTATAGTAAATTGTTTTTCATATAAAAAAAAATTTTGCTTGAACTTTAATGTAAATATTAATATTTTTGTTGTATAAGAAAGACACAATCACACTTAACTCAAAATGTCACTATTTTATGGAAAATTTATAAGGGTAACCACCTCAGAAAATTTAATCTTGCAAAAAACTATAAAATTGAAAAATTAAAATAAAGCAAAATTTTCAAAAATGTATGTTATTTTATTAAAAAAATACTAGTGTAGTTAATGAATTACATTTAATGTTTATTTATTTATGGTTTAATTTATAATTTTTGTTCTTTATATAAAAAAAAAATCACTTTTTTATGAAATAAAATAAGTTTGTTTTTTTCGAATTTTATATAAATATTCCATACAAATTTAAGTAGATATAGCTTCTTAAAAATTAAGAATGTATATAAATGTTGCCAAGTCATAGAAATTATTTACTTTTCTCTTTTAAATGTAAACAAAAATATTTGAAATTTTTGTATTTTTAATTCGATAAAATATTAAAAACAACAAAAGCTAACAAATGAATGGGATAATTTTGATATATAGATATTGAAAAGTTAAAAATCCAAGTGCTTTAAATATTGCTTGTTTTGTGCTTTATTTTAAGTGTTTTTTACAGTCAAAATCAAATTCATAAAAAATAAAAATTTTTTTGTTTTATATTTTTCCTTTTTTGTCAATATTTTAAAATAAAATTAAAACATTTGCTCTAAATAACAATTTTCCTGTAAAGATTTTATAAAATCTTAATTTCTTCCATGGATGTTAACGATAAGGTAAGCCAGATTTTTTTGAAGCTAAGCCCCGTCCTTACATTATCTTTTTTTTTATTTCAGAAAGATTCTAGAAGTCTCGACGCTTTTAGATAAAAAAGGATTAGTGAAGAAAACATCAAAAATCAAGATCAAATATACAAAATCAATGTTATAAATATGTATGTATCCCAGCAAAACCACACATTACCAAATAATGGGTAAAGTAAAGTCGATAGATTACTTTACACCTTACTTCATTGATGAATTTTACAGACGATGAACCTTAAAGTTATGGGTTTATTCTTACAATTATGCTTATTAAAAAATGGAAAGTAATGGGTTACCTTTTTGCAGATAGGGGTAAAAAAATAATTGGTTATTTAAATTATTACGAAGAGGTTACCAATAATTGGTTACTTTAACTTTTCATTTTAACTTAAACTTTCCACTTAAAATCTTTAATTTTTCACACCAATTTAGGCTTTTCTACAGAAATACAAATTAATAAAAACACGAATGCTAGAGTTTCTGAAACTAAAAATGCTTGTTATCAATAAATGGCAGTAGTTATTAGATTTTACAGTAGTGTGTAATATAAATAAATTCGCACGCCGTAGTCTAGAATGGAGACAAATGTGTGGAAATATTTTGCAGCAAACGTCAAAATTATTTTATCTTCTGTGTGGATGACTCGATTTCGTAAATATTTATTGCCAGCAATTTATGTTGCTATAATTCTACGGCGAAATTCGTTATCAATTATTGACAAAAAAAAATCAAACAAGGAATGACGAAATTTAAAAGAATTAAATAAATTTTAACAAATTATGAAAAAAAACAAAGAAATTTAACATAAGCTCGGCGATGATCAATTTTGTGTCGTTATTCTGTCGACGCTTTGTAATATAGATTGGATACAAATTATTTATCAAATATTGATTTTTATCCTACTTATGATTTCAATTAATTTATCACTTTTAGGAGTCATTATTTTATGTTAAATTGTAATGCATTACGTAACCAACTGTCGGTAACTTATTACTTAATGTTTCAAAATAATGCTGAAGGTAAGGAGTATACATTACAAAGTAATGCCCTATGTATCCAATTATCGGTAACTCGTTGCTTTATATTGAAAAATAATGATTTGTAAGGAGTACATGCGATAAACGCATGCATATCGCACCCATTACCAAAGTTTTCCTGGGTTGTTCAAAAGAATATGTAAATCTTAATAAATCGTACCAAAATCAATCATTACCGTGTTTTTATGGCTTTGTTTAGACTTGAAGTTAGGTCTTGAAAATAAATGTTATTATTATGATTCTTAAACTTGAATTGAACTGTGATTCAAGGCTTGAATTAATGTATATTCTCATTGTAATGTTCGACTTGAATTCCAATGTCCGTTTTGCTGGAATATGCTACTGTATTAAAGTGTAAGTAAAGTATAAATCAAGGCTTTAAATTGAAAAATATGACTTGACTTGAATTGCACTTGGTTTTAGCTTTGTTTCCAGCAAAAATGCTTATTGGAAAGTGTTTAAATTGTATTTGCTTACAAAAAATAAAGAAAAATCAGGTAAGTAGGGATAGTCGATTTCTTTGCAAGTAGTTATAGATATCGATATAAAATTCGAAAAAAAACAAACCTAATTTTATATCTATATCTACAATTTGGAAAGAGATCGACTATCCCTACTTAACTGACTTTTCTTTACTTTTTTGTAAACAAATACAATTTAAACATTTAGGGCCGTTTTTGTAAGCTGGAACTTGAAATAGAGCAATTATATTATTTGCTCTGCTCTACCTTTAATTACAAACACATAATTCATTTATTATCTTTTGTTGTTTTTAATATTTTATCAAATTAAAAATACAGAAACTTCAAATATGTTTATGATAAATATTTTTGTTTACATTTATAAGAGAAAAACCAATAATTTCTAAGACTTGGCAGCATTTGTATACATTCTTAATTTTTAAGTAGGAAGTCTTTATCTAATAAAATTTGTATGGAATATTTATACAAAATTCGAAAAAAAACAAACCTATTATTCTTTCAAGAAACATTCACAATGCATGCATTAAAAGGTGCTGCCAAATTAAATGATTATGAACAGTTGGTACTTTTTGCATATTTTTCTATAAATATTTTTGTGCCTTTTTTAATTTGGTCAATGGTGGCAACATTTTTAAAAGTTGCACTTTTATAATTTTCCAAGGCAAAATGTTTACGTTTGATTGCGGATAGTGCGAAATTGTCGAGATTGTGGAAAATTATTCCCATTTGTTTTTTTTTTTTTTGTTGTGTTTGAGGAAAACCTTACACTTTCGTGATTTTATAAGACCTAAATTTCTGATATGAATACCTTTAATAATCTTGTATATTAATGTTGCGTAAAAACAATTTGTACTTAATTTTCACGTGAAATTCATTATCGTGAAAAATTATTTTTTTATATAAAGTATAAAAGTTTTTTCACGTGAAACATGATCAACGTAGTGCAATAAATAAAATCGTAGTTAAAATTAGAAGGAACTTATCCCAACCTAAACATTCCGATTGCGATGAAATTTCGACTCCATGAAAGAACAAAAAAATTTAAAACCTACCTGTCACGTCTTTTGGGACAACTCGGCATTTTAAGGGGTTTAAGGGTTTTTTTTAGATTTTTAATTTATTTAAACTAAAGGGACCATATGTCTCAGGAAAGAGATTTTCGGGAGGTTTTTCCTGGTACCCCTTCCCGGTATTTTTATTTAAATGTGTTAAAGTATACACTTCTTATAAAATTTATTTTTTTATTTTTTGATATTCTTGCTATTTTGGGTTTTAATACATTTTTCTAAACAACTTGTCAACCCTATGCTAAAACATAGGCATTACGTATATCAAACTTCCTCATTTCATAAATATAATATTTTAATGCAGTTACCATTACACAAAAATTTCCGAATTTCTTTCAACTATTTGACTCTCTATATCCCGATGTGGCCGAGAAAGTGAGTCAGGCAGTTGTGACAGGACACTACAATACTGCACTGAATGTAATAATCAAAGTTTATATTTTAAATAACCGAGTCATAAATGGGTTTAAAATACATAACTAAAGCAGCCCAGAGAGAAGTTGCCGATGATAACAAAAACTTAAAGTACTGGTTGAGCACTGATTGCCAATGGTGCAACAAAACATAAAAACGCAGGCTCAGCCTTGGACGCTTTCCCAACGTTGGCATAAAGTGCTTTGCCAGTACATAATTTACAAAATGTACAACCGTAAAAATAATAAAAGCGCTGGCATTTTTTGAGGTCCGACACTAAGTAAAATTTAAACCTACTTGAGAGGGCTTAATATATGTCCTATTTTTGGACATGAGTCGGTTGTGAGGAGTATTTACACTCTCGATTCCTTTTTTTTAACCTAACGTTAAGGGCATTTTAAGGGCTTTGATATTAAATTTATTTCGGTATCGGTATTTTATGGATAATAGAATTTTAGGTATTTCGGTAATGGTATTTTATGAGTAAAGGCAGTCAGTTGAAAAGGTTTTGAATCGTTTCTCGAAAGAAAACTAATTGTTATATTTTTGGAATAAGCTTAAATAATAATAATGAAACAAATTATAAAATTCATAACTACATAATCTACTTATTTGAAATAACCAACTGACGGAAGCATAACAAACAATCTGGGTATTATAGGCTCTCGGACCTCTATTTTGATATGACAAACGAAATGACAAACTGATATACATATATTAAAAAAATTAACTAACCAGGAAAACTTTGGTAATGGGTGCGATAAACTAATGCAATACCTTGTAATGTGTACTCCTTACCTATATCATTATTTTTCAATATAAAGTAATGAGTAACCGATAATTGGATACATAATGCATTACTTTGTAATGTATACTCCTTACCTTCAGCATTATTTTGAAACATAAAGTAGTAAGTAAGCAATAGTTGATTATGTAACGCATTACAATTTAACATTAAATAATGACTCTTAAAACTGACAAATTAATGGAAATCTTACGTAGCATAAAAATAAATAATTTGTATCCCATCCTATCTATATTAGAGAAAAAATCTTGGCAATAATTACAAAGCGTCGGCAGAATAACGGCACAAAATTGCTCATCGCCGAGCTTATATTAATTTTTTTTTGAGTTTTTCTAACAATTTTTCAAAATTTATTTAATTATTTTATATTTCATTATGTTTTATTTTTTGCTTCGCCTTTTTTATAATTGTCAAACGATAATGACAGCTAAGTTTTACTTAATAGCAATAGTTGGTAACGAATATTGCCGGAGAATTATTGCAACATAAATTGCCAGCAATAAATATTTACGAAATCGAGTCATCCACACAAAAGATAAGATAATTTTGATGTTTGCCGCAATATACATATGTCTACATATATGTTACCAATCTAGACTACGGGATGTTCAATTTATTTATATTGCACACAACTGTAAAATGCCATCTATTGATAAAATGCATTTTTAGTTTCAGAAACTCTAGCATTCGTGTTTTTATTAGTTTGTATTTCTGTTGAAAAGCCTAAATTGGTTTGGAAAATTAATTATTTTAAGTGGAAAATTTAAGTTAAAAAATGAAAAGTCAAAGTAACCAATTATTATTAACCTCATCGTAATCATTTAGGTAACCAATTATTTTTTTACTCCCTATCTGCAAAAAGGTAACCCATTGCATTTAATTTTTTAATAAACATAATTGTAAGAATGAACCCATTACTTTGAGGCTTATCAATGAAGTAAGGTGTAAAGTAATCCATCAGCCCCTTTGGCTATACATTACTATACCCATTATTTGGTAATGTGTGGTTTTTCTGGGTCCTATGTACATACATATATCTACGCTAGGATATTTAATTAATCAACTTTTCATTTTAATTAATTTATCCTTCAAAAAATTATTCGTGTTTTTTTTTTCTTAACCGGGTAATGGAATAAAATTTTTAAAATTTATTAACTAATCGAAAAAAAAAAATATGTAAATAATATACAATTTTTTTGTTGTTTTAATAATTTTATTTAAAAAAGGAAACAAAAATAAGTTCAGTAACACTGAAAATGAAATGCATTAAAAATTTATTGAGATCATGTTTTGGAAGCATTACTAGTTTTTCTGTCCTCCCTATCACATATCACGGACTGCAGTTAATTTAAAAAGTTCAAATCACGTTTTCAATTAATTTAAACCACACTTAAGAAAGTTTGTAAGTTAAAATAGCAGAAAATACCATTTAAAATAAATGATATTTTATTTTAAAGCCGTTCTACTTACTTTTAATTTAAATAAAATGGTTTTTGCTATTAATTTATAAATGATGTTTAAACAACTGACACATCAGTAAAAAAAAAACACATGATTAATCAGTTAAAAAAATTTTAAAATTTCAATTACCATTTCCTAAAAAAATAGCTGATTATTTATATATTTGAAATTGTTTCCCTTTTTGTATTTTTTTTTTATTAATCTAAAAAATGTATTATATAAATATTTCTTTAAAAAAATCTATGTTCCTTTATTTAACTGAACTGAAAACTTTTTTATTAAGTTACAAACAGTAAACTACATAACATTCGAGGAAAAAATTTCTGATTAATTTTGTTAAAAATGACCTCAATTGGCTTTTGTAACGCTCATATTTTTAAAAGTTATTTAATTACCATTAAATATTAAGTGTGACTTAGTACAATCTTGTAAACAAATTGTTTCTAGATTTCTTTAGGTTACTTTATAAGATGCATTTTAAAAAATTTCAAATTATATGGCTTTTAAAATTTTCTTTTCTAGAGGATATTATAAATCTTTTTGTGTTATATCAGCCTTCTTTATCTTTTAATCTTAAAAAAACATATTTCTTAAACATTTCTGTATATTTTTATACCCTTCACCATATATGGTGAGGGTATATATCAATTTTTCATTCCGTTTGTAACATGTCGAAATATAGGTCTAAGACCCCATAAAGTATATATATATTCGTGATCCTTATGTAATTTTAAGTCGATTTAACGATGTCCGTCTGTCTGTCTGTTGACATGGCGATAACGACGCGAAGACGCGAGCCGGGGTGCCTATTTTTACCTAGATTATTGTACATCCTCCCGAGCAGTTTGGTATTGAAAATGAGCAAAATCGGTCCAGCCGTTAAAAAATTATGAATGAAAATGTGTATTTTAGTACAATTTCATAGTAGCGACTGGTATATAAGAGAATTTACACATAGTAAACTACAAACATAAAGCGACCTGCATTTCAAATCACATAATATGCTAATAAACCTATATATTAATATGTATGTTATATACAAACATACATTTATATATACATATGTCTATGTAACTATGTACAAATTTATATACATACGTATATACTATTTTGGATTAGATAAGAAATGGTACAAAAAATATTTACAATCAAAATAATAATTACAAATATACAAAACACAAACTGAAAATAGAAACAGAACTTAAAACAGACATAGAACTGAAATATTTATAACTGAAAAATATTCTAAACACGCTGTAGATTGACTTACAATAAGTATAAGAATTAGAGAAACCAAATCACTCAAAAAAAATCACAAAAACTAAACTTTCAATTTTGCAAAGATTCTGCGCAATCAATTAGAGCGGAGACAATAATAGAAATAAGTATTGAAGAAATATTCACCGGGGAATGTGAAGTGAAAACTGAGAGAAGTAAGTACAAAAACAAAATATGTAAAAATGCCGGCAATACTCAAAACATTTATATTTCAATGAGTAAATTTAAAAAAAAATAAAATCTACACAAACTCAGATACATTAGAATATTTAACAAATGTATGTGTTTATGCGGAGTGCACTCGTGCGTATGCATAGAAATTGTATACAATATACGTATGTGTGGATGTATAGCATACATGTATGTATATATGTTTGTATTAAACTAACATACGTATACGTATTAAGTTTATTTTGCACATACATATATAGGTTTTTTTGTACTATTTGAAAAACATGGTTAGTTTAAAAAAAATCATTGGTCAGCAAATGGTCAAGGTTTTCCTATTGACTTTCACTTTCAAAATACTACAAATTCTATACATATATTTATATATTTATATATATATATATGTGTGTGTTTGTTTATACAAATCCACATACTAAACATACACATGTACACACATGTACATATGTATATATATATATATCTCAATTTTCACTTTCATTTTCAATGTTTTGTTTCTAATAGTACTACATACATATACATATTTGTATGTACAGAATTCATAAGTATTTATGTGTATGCATGCTTGTACGTGGATGTTGTACATTGAACTTGTTAAATATTTATATTACAAGGATTGAGCTTTTAAATTGATATGCAAACAATTGTTCGTGTTAGTATACAATTTACTTTTATTTTAGTTGTAGTCTTTGAATTTTAAACTATTGTTTACATTTAAAAGTAATATTTTAGAAAAAAAAAAGCTTAATTTCCGGTACATATAGATTAATAACTCCTTAAAGTATACTACAATTTTTATCCTTACACATACACTTGCTACCAAAACTCATAAAATATGATAATTAAATCATATGCATGGTTTTCACTATGTCATTTTTAATGTCAATTTGTTCAAATTGTTGGCAAATGTATGAAAACGGGTTGTCATATGGTGTTATCTGACTTTGCAGTCAGTTATGCACACGAACTGGCGTCTAATATGACAGACAAGTGAAAAAGTCAAATTTCAGTTTGTCAACAGACATGGCAGCATTTTTTATTTAAAATAAAATTGACAACAAGTTGTTAATTTTATTTTGTTTGGCTTGCGATCGCCTGTTGTTATTCTTTTGCTGGCAAAATAAATTTCTATGGTTATTTTTTAAATAAAAGAAAGAAATTGTATTTTTTTAAATAAAATAAAAGTAGACGAGTGAGCAAACGGAGAGGCTCATACAAGAGGTAGAAGCGAGGGAAGGTACTTGGAATTTCCTGCCCGGAGAATATCGGGACAGAAATCTACGAGAGGCTCTCTGGCAAGAAGTGGCAGATGTAATAAAAATGCCGAGTTTCGAAGTGGCAACGAAATGGCCTAATCCAACTGCTTGTTTTTATTTTTCCTAGCCCTTAGTGTTGTAATAACACAAAGCGCCGCGCTAGTTATAGCCATTTATTTCCTTTTAATAATTTTTTCCACTTTTTAACTTTTTATTTAACTTAAATTAATATTTTCAAATCAGCTGTTCCCTCGCCAATGGTAAACGCATCACATATGACCTTTGTAATGAAACGGCGTGTCAGTCAACTCACACCAAAACTTGATGTTAGTCTTTGACACGCTCTGCTTTATCGATTTATTGACAGTTTTTAAGATGTAATGAAAACGCATTCGACACAAAATCACGAGAATTCATTTGAGTCATTTTTTGTTGTCAGTTTATATGACATAATGAAAACCAGGCAATAATCATAACATGTCAAGAAGACTAAAATCTTAAAAAAATATATGAGGCTTTCCATACCAACTGTCCAGGTAAAAAATTTACAGGTTGGTTGAAAAGTTCCTGCGCTCACCAAGAGATGGCACTGCTAGCTCCAATGCTAGCTCCAAACTTTTTTTCTCAAGTTGGTATAACTGTCCTTAGAACACATGCAAAGTTGCAAGTCATTCCGTCAATTCTTTCTTTGTTTACAAGCCATTTGAAGTTGACGTGTCATTGATTTTTTTTTAATATGGAAAAAATTTAATATCGTGCAGTCATTAGATTCTTTGTTTTGAAGGGTTTAAAAGCAAAGGAAATTTATGAACAATTGTTAGAAGTGTATAAGGAGTCCTCACCTTCAAAATGCGCCGCTGAATTTTGGGCTGGTGAATTTAAACGTGGTCGTACCAGCCTTGAAGACGATCCACGCGAAGGACGGCCAAAAACTGCAACCACAGCAGAAATCATTGAGCAGGTACATAATATGGAAAGTGAAGATCCAAGTTTGTCTAAGCGTGAAATTGCTAATGCCATAGGCATCTCAGACGAACGAGTACTCCATATTTTACATGAAGAATTACGTATGAAAAAACTGTTTGGAAAGTTAGTGCCGCACACATTAACAATTCAACAAAAACTGGATCGAAAACAAATTTCTCAGCGTAATTTGGAGCGTTTTAAGCCGAATAAAACCGACTTCTTGCATCGTTTTATAACTATGGATGAGACTTGGATCTATCACCATGATCCTAAATTGAAACAAGAACGTTTACAGTTGACTGAAGCTGGTTGTTCAGCTCCAAAGCAGGTGAAGTCACAACGATCAGCAAAAAAGGTTATGGCATCAGTTTTTTGGGATGCAAAAGGAATTTTGTTGATTGATTATCTTCAGAAAGGTAAAACAATCCACTCTGAATATTATTGCAGCCTTTTGTATCAGCTGGATGAAAAAATTCGTGAGAAAAGACCTGGTTTAAAGAAGAAAAAATAATTTTTCATCATGACAATGCACCTGCTCACAAAAGTGTTTTGACGATGGCTAAATTCAAAGAATTAAAATACGAATTGCTTGAACATCCACCGTATTCACCAGATTTGGCTCCCAGTGACTACTATCTCTTCAGAAATCTCAAACAATTCCTTCGTGGAAAGCATTTTTCGTCGAATGAAGAGGCCATAGCAGCCGTAGACGGTTATTTTGCAGGGCTTCCAGAAAACTATTATAAGGATGGGATAAAATTATTTGAAGATCATTGGAACAAGTGTATTGAGCTTCTAGGAGATTATATTGAATAAAAAAATATATTTCGTAACAAAAACAGTATTCTTTCATTTCGAGCGCAGGAACTTTTCAACCAACCTGTATATCGTATCAATGTGAAATTTACAGCATTTATTGTTCTCTACGATACGAATAAAACATGGAACAATTTGTTTGATTTTTTTTAAATGGACAACGCACAGTGGTGCCTGTAAAACAAGTGAGGTTGCAAAAATCAAAAATTTCATGTTACCCTAAAAAATATGGAATAAACCTATTTTATAGGAAATTGTCCAACGACAATCAGGATTTTGGTTCAGAAGATATAGCCTTTCAAAGTTGACTGATTTTCAGTGTTCAATTTGGTAATTTGGTCCGCTCTCAGATAGAGTATCTCGAAAACTAGGTAAAGGATTGTCATTATTTTTGATTCTATCTATAGATCTATTTATTAAGAAAATAATAAAAAAAAATAAAAATTGTACTGTTTGCTTTGTGTTTGTCCAGGTAAATCGATATTTACAAGCTATCAATTTTTTCAATATTTCTCAACTATGATGGACAATAAAAAACCATAAATTTCAATATTTGCCATATTTTTAAAATAAGTTCTTTGATTATTCCTTTACCTAATGAAAAAATTTCCAGCTGACCGTGGGTGGGTTGTTTGGGTAGTTAGTTGGAAAATCGGAAAATAGTGTGTCTGTGATGTTGTTGTTATTGGTGCTGTTGCTGTTGTTGTTATGAGTTATTTGCTAAAGATTAAAACAATTTTTAATAATGTTCAGTAATGAAAATATAAAATTTTTACCCTCCATTCTGGAATATGTACGAGTTGCTTTAAAAGGAAATCATATTTTTTTATGGTGGGGGGATGAGGGGGCTAAAAATATTTATTTTTATATAAAAATCAATAAGTTTTATACGGTTGTGTTTTTATAGTATGTTCATGGTATAAATATTTCGGGTTTTTATTTCTCCTGTTGTTGTTCAAGTACCTCCAACCATTAATTTATATTCCATATTCTGTTGAGTTTATTTTTTTTTTTGTTTTTGTTATTGTGTTGATGACGCCTTTTGATGCGCATTATTAATATTTTTATTTTTTTATTTTTCATATTTTATACTTTTATACTTTTTTGTTTATAATCCCACTGTGAACTCGTTAAGCTCATGTACACGCAAAAAAAATTGTAGGCAATAAACTGAATGATTTTTTGTTTAAATTATATAAGTTTTTTAATTCTTTAGCCAAAAGTTTAAAAACGTTTATTTAGTTATTGACTAAAAAATATAAAAACCTACATAATTAATACAAAATAATTTGAAAACATTTTTCTTAACCAATTTATAGACAAACAATATTTTCCCGTGTAGTCATCTTCCTCTTTTATGCATGAATATATTCACCCTTATTCTAGTTGTCGTCATCGACACAAGACAATGTCGTCTTGGGATTTTTTTTTGAAATTGGTATTCCCGTTGTCGTTATCCAAAATAATTGATAACTGTCGACAAGTATTTGGTATTCTGTAAGAAAATGTGACGACGATATTGTCTTGAAACGACTCTGATTTTGTCGACACAATTTTTAGTAACGACTTGAGGAAAAGTAATGACTGAAAAAAAACGGAAAAAATGGGAAGACATATCAAATTTATTAAATGCACTTGGCTCACCGAGAATAATGTGAGATGGATGGCAGAAGGTAAAGAAAGCATGATCATATAAAGTGCATTATAAAAATATAACAAAATTTATTTATAGGTTTGGCGAGACTTAAAATTTAAAGTTAAAAAGAAAATGGTAGCCAACAAAGCCGAGTGTAATGCTACAGGTGGCGGAAGATGCAAGCAATTTATGTTGAGCCCGCTGGAGGAAGCTGTGGCAAATCTTCTACAGTATCAGAAACAGCTGAACCCTAAGTTAAAGTCGTTTTCAACACTGAGCTGGTACGACCCCTGGGCTAAAAATCTTAATGTACACTCACAATATTATTTCGTTAAAAACAACTTAAAATGCATATTAAATTAATAGAAAATACATTCAAAAAGAGGACTACTGATTTTTGATTATATTCAACCCATTTTGTTGTTTATTTTTAGTCATTGTTTAATAATCGACAAAAGTAAAAACAATAGAAAGTCGTTTAAAATAACCATCAAATTTTTACCGACAAAAAGTTAGAAAAAACTACTTTTGTGGTTTGTTTTTCAAATTGAAAGTTTTTTTATTTGTGTGTAATTATAAAACAGAACACAACACACACAGATGTATATATTTTTATTGGCTTTGTGTGTATGCCTATTTAAATAATTTCTTGGATTTTTTATTGAAATAATTTTGTATATATACAAACTATTTTGGTAAAAAAACAAAAAGGAATTATATGAAATTATATTTTTTGATACAGAAAACATAAAATTTTACATTTAACTGAAAATATCAACTCCTACTGAATGTCTGTAAATTTTTATAGTTTGTTTTTTGAATGACTGATTCAAATAGTTAAAAAATATATTTCTATGAATTTCAATTGATTTTTCATTTAAAAACAAACTTTACGTATAACTTCTTAAATAAACTACAGTCGGTAACGGAAAATATATTGTGAGTGTATCTGCCAACTTTATTGTTTTGGAAATAAATGTGGACTTGATTCCGGTTTTCAAATTAGGTGCTATTGTTTCCAGCACATCTTTGAAGGCTGTTTTATTCAGCCTAAAGTAACTTTCAAACCTTTTAAAAAAATTAAAAGATTAACATTCCTTAAAGTAACAGACTTTGATTTTGCAACTCACTTGTTATCCGGCAGATTAAAGATATTGGATTTCTGTATGAGGAGTCTTCTTTCCAATACTAGATTTTCTTTATTTTCATCACAGGTATCAGAATTTAAATTACACATAAAAAATATTTTTTCGCAAAAATAATAAACAAAATAAATCTGCCGACTCAATTTTTAGAGATGTGTTTTTGTTTAAATCGATAAACTGTCAACGTCGTTACAACACTGTTTAAGAATACCAATTTGGTGTCGAAGTGATGTCGACGTCGAAGCAAAGTGATGTTGACTCAAAAGCGACGACGACATTAATAGCGACAACTAGAATAAGGGTGATTATTTTTTATATATATTGCACATGTGTGTGTGTGTTTATTTTTAAAAAGCAGGCACACACTTGAAGAAGAATATTATTTTATTGTAATGTTACAGTTATTTCTCCATAAAAGTATTTATATTTTAGACTTTTGGTTTAAAAGTATTGTTTAAAAAGTTTTGTATACTCTATGTGGACAAGGTATAATGAGAGCTTTTATTAATGTTTGTAACAACAAAAAATATTAGAAATAGAGCCACCTTTTAGTATACCGATCACTTTTTGAGTCGACTTAGAGATGTTCGTATGTCCCTGTATAATTGTTCAGACGCTAAGGGTTTTAAATATTAGGATATTTTGATAAAATTTGGAATACTGACTAAATTGGCTAAAAGTGTGCTCATATAAAAACCCTTCGCAAATATAAATGTGTATATTTTAACAAAAATTTGTTACACTGACTCCTATTTAGTTAGAATCGATCCATATAAAGCAAACTTAAAGCTCCCAAAAAATTAGCCCTTATGTTTGTTCGCACACTACATGTTGCCGCAAATATATTGTCATGAAATGTGGTAATCGGCACAATGGTATGATGTGGTCAGAACTAAAAAATTAAATTGATTTTTTATAAAAAAGGTTATATTTATATTAACACGAATTGGCTCTTTTTATACCCTCCACCATATATGGTGAGGGTATATAACAGTTTGTCATTCCGTTTGTAACATGTCGAAACATAGGCTTAATCCCTTTTAGAGTATATATATTATATATCCTTAAGAAATTTTAAGCCGATCTAGTGATGTCTATCTGTTTGTCTGTTGAAATGGCGATCACGGCGCAGGACGTAAGCGGGGAAGCTCATTTTTATCTAGAGCAGTTTGGTATTGAAAAAGAGCAAAATCGGTGCTAAACGCTGAGTGAAAATGTGAAGCTACCTCTAAATTGGTGTATTTGAGTACAATTTCATAGTAGCCACTGGCAAGTAAAATATTTATTTTTTTTAAGCAGTCCCTTGAATCTGAATATTATATATTCACCTCAAAAATTTTTTTCAGCACAAAATTTTTTTTAGTGAGAACATTTTTTTTGGACATTTAGTATTCAAAGATTCGACACAGCCGAATTTAAGCATTTTTTTTACTTATTTTATTTTAAATTAGCATAAGTTTTTTTGTTACATAAAAGTTGAAGCTTTTCTTATGCATGATTTTTACTATGTCATTTTTAATGTCAATTTGTCCAAATTGTTGGCAATTTTATGAAAAGGGGTTGTCATATGGTGTCATCTGAGTTTGTAGTCAGTTATGCACACTACTGCCGTCTAAATGACAGACAAGTGAAAACGTCAAATTTCAGTTTGTCAGCAGATATGGCAGCATTTTTTATCTAAAATAAAATTGACAATAAGTTGTCAATTTTTTTTTGTTTGGCGATCGCAAAGCTGTTATTTTTTCTTTTTTTTTTTTTTTTTGCTGGAAAAATAAATTTCAATGCTTCCTTTTATTTTTCCAAGCCCTTAGTGTTTTAATAACTCAAAGCGCCGCACAAGCTGCAGCTATTTGTTTCTTTTTTATTATTTTAAAATTTTTTCCACTTTTTATTAAACTCAAATTAATATTTTCTAATCAGCTGTTCGCTCGCCAAAAATTTACGCATCACATTTGACCTTTGTAATGAAAACAGCGTGTCAGTCAACTCACACCAAAATTTGACATAAGTCTTTGACACGCTCTGCTTTATCGATTTATTGTCAGTTTTTGAGATGTAATGAAAACGCATTTGACACAAAATGACGAGAATTCATTTGAGTCGGTTTTTGTTGTCAGTTCATATGACATAATGAAAACCAGGCATTACATTTTTCTACATAAAATAACTAAATTTACTACTACGAAAATAAAGTATGTTATGACATTTTTTCGCATTTCTTTTTTAAAAAATTGCTTATTTTGTCAAAAATTTAACTTTGTAAGTAATTGTTGAATGTGGTTTTCGAGAATTTCCTTTGTATATTTTTTTTCTAAAATAAAAAAAAAAAACAAAATTAACATATTTTAAAAAGTTGCAGAAAATTCTTAGGACTTCTAGGAAGTTGGAGCTCATTATATTCTACTAAAGGTCATAAGTAAGTGCTATAAATTTCAGCTGAATTTTTTGCCATTTATTTAAGTGAAAGCGTTTTTAGTGACGATTTTAATTTCAAGTGGATATAACAACTGATGAAGTAATAAAATTTCAAGCAGCGCTTAAAGAAAAATTTTAAATTTTAATCAAATGAGATCAAATTTGTTTGTAGAAGAACACAGATTATCTATAAGAAAAAACATCTTTGTGGATAAAATCAAAATTCCATTATATGTATAAATAGTGAAGATTGCGTAAGTATTGCCAAAAAGATTTTTTTTTTAAAAGAATGCTAGGACCAGCAAACAGTATAGAGGTGGTAGACCTAAATTATTATTTACTATCTTTTAAAAGAGAAGTAGACGACGAAAAATTACTGAAATTTGGCAACGTTTATTAACCTGAATTTTACTTCTTTACTCATTCATAGACAAGTCCATTTTAACCCATTTAAATTTCGAACCCAATCTCTAATTGACTTTAAATCATACTATAATAAGGTATAGTCGGCATGTCTGCTTTAACTTTTATACCCATTTTTTGCAATCGACTAAAAAGTATGTACAGGGTGGCGCAAAAATAACCTTCCGATGTTTTTTGGCTGTAATTTAAAAAAAAATGAAAAACTTTGATTCTTCTTGTGGATTATATTTATTTGGTCTTTTAATTTTTTTTACATCAAGTCGAGAATATGATGTCATGTAAATGGCCACCGCCACAGTTGATTGTCATTTGAGCCCTTTTTATGGCATTTTCCATCACTTTGGCCAAAACTTCCGGCGATAGGTCATCACATTCTTGACGGAGCGGTCAAATCAGGCGATCTTGCTGGCCAGTGCAAATCGCCAAAACGGGAAATTTGACGCCCGGGAAATGCATCCTTCAGCATATCGGTTGTGGCACGTGCAGTGTGTGGCGTTGCACCGTCCTGTTGGAACCACATGTTTTCCAATCCCAATTCATCAAGTTGCGGCAAAAAGAACTCGTTGATCATTGCTCTGTAGCGCTCACCATTCACAGTAACCGTTTGGCCCGCGACGTCTTCGAAGAAAAAAGTTCCGATGACTCCTTCAGCGAAAACAGCACACCATACAGTGACTTTGAGCGGGTGTAATGGCTCTTCGTGGGTTACACGCGGATTTTCAGTGCCCCAGAAGCATAAATTTTGCTTATTTACGTACCCGCTAAGATGGGAATGGGCCTCATCACTCATGATTATTTTTGATGAAAAATCATCTTCATTATTGCTCAAATAAATAGTCACCAATATTCCGCGTTCTGGAGCATTGTAGGGTAACATTGTTTATTAACGTGTATTTCGCATGTGTTTACTACACAAATGTCAAAACAGAACTGACATTAGGGGCCAATCGCAAAATTTATAGCATTTTCTGATAGGAGGATTACTTTTGCGCCACCTTGTATTCCATTATCAGCTACGTGCTATTAACGTTTGCATATGTCATTCCCATACAAATTTGACATAAGTAACGGGGTATCTAGTAAAAGTTTGTATGTTGATTTTATCCCACATAAACATTTTTTCAATAGAGCGTTTTAAAGAAATCGCTGCTTTAAATTTTGTGGTCGTTCATAACAACGTTTTCCAAGCAGATTCATAAAATCATACGGACTCTTTTAAATTATTCAAAAAAAAAAATGAAATATATTTAGAGGTTTTTGAAATATGACATTTTAGACTTTTCGAACTATAGGGCTTTATTAAAAATTTTACTAGTTGTGTTATGACCAGAGAAGACAACAAAAAAATCAAAATTCAATTTATTCAAAGCAAAAAAAAAAAAAAATTGGAAACAAACAATTTTTTTAAATATAAAAAGGACAAAACTAACAGAAAAGGTATTATTTCTTTATTAGAAAATAGCACTGAGGTAAAAAGTAATCTGAAAAAGCAATTAAAAGCTCAAAAATCTTAAAAAGAATTTGTAAATGAGTAAAAAAAAAGAAAAAAAAGCAACAGAAAAAAGCTCATTTATCTTCTCTGGTTATGACATAAAAATTTCTTAAAATTTTTAAAAAATAAAACATGAAGAACGAAAAGGAGCTTAATTTAAAATCATCTATTTTTCCTCCAAACAATTTAAATTGAAATCATATATTTTTCGTCTAAAATTCTAATTTTATATGAAATTTTATTACAAAATTGTTAATTGATATATCTTCTAAACCAAAGCCTGTAAGGCGAAAAGGGGATTTAGAATGTCAAATGTAAAATTCAAAAAACGGGTTTTATGTAATTTGATAAATAGGAAAGTAACTTTCTTCATTATTATGTTATTAATATTTTGACAGATTGAAAAAAATATTTAATATGTAAACGGCTCTTATATATTTCCTTGCACAGAATAAAAAAAAACCAAAAACGTATTTTTTCAAGAAACTATTTTAGCGCATTTTTCACAGAACCTTATGAATTTTTTACTAAAATTCTACCCCAAAATTATATATCATACGCATATCTTGGTCATCATTTTGTTTGTCAAATCGTTAGGTGAAAATCGGATGGGTTGAGGGTTAAATCTGTAAAAAAAAAAACATTTTTGAAGCAGTCATAAGATTTTTAATCGAATTTATAATTTTTAGACATTTTCTAAAACAACGTTCTCTCTCATACTTGTGCATTTTTATTGGCATTGAAATTTCATTAGCATTAGTTGAGTAATGATAATGTCGATTTTATTACCATTTAATGGTAATGAAATTTTCTGGCTTTTATCCTATTAATGCTAATAAAATCATACCAATGCCTCAAAAACAATTTACAATTGCACAAAAAAAGGAGATTGAGAGAGAGGAGATATTAAACTTGCTTTACTTAGGCTGTTTTATAAAATGGATCCCTTGGGATATCTCCGGATCTGACCTATATTTATTATTACCATATATTTATACCCTTATGGAGCAAAAAATTTGCTCGTTTTGCCCTATCACGCATAGTTTTCGAGAAAACGGCCATTTTAAAAGAAATGGCCATTTTACAAAAGGACGAATATATTGAAAACTTAGCGAGATAGCGCTAAACAAAAAATATTTTTTCAATATATTTTCAAAATTAATTCCATTTTTATTTTTTTGAAATTTTCAGATTTCAGTTTTTGCCGATAAAAATAGAATTTTCTGTAAAATTTTGACCCATAGGTCCAAAACTACTGAACCAATTTAAAACCCGTACTCAAGAAAAATATTGACCATTAAATGACAATTCTTTTGCAATTTGATTGATCAAAATTAAAAAAAAAATTAAAATTTGTAAACTTGTGTTGCAATAAAATTTTAAAAACATTACCATTAATCAATGAAAACAAACAATTGAAATCATAAAAATTTTTTTAAAAAAATGGTAACGAAAATAATTTCATTACAATTGATACCACCGAAATACTAATGAAATCATCAATTAATTAGTCACAAGTATGGTTTAAGTAACATTTCAATTTTGATTATTAGGATTGTGTTATGATTTATTTTAGTTAAAATTATATTGCTCATGCCTGTTCACTTATCTCAAAATAATCAGAGTTTAGTGCTTAACAATAGTTATGAATGTCAAATTTGTAGTGCTAAGCTCTGGTTATGATTTCGATAAGGTACCCACCCTGAATCCTGCAATATAAACTGCTCTTATAGAATTCCAATTATTAATGCATAAAAGGTAAAAGGTGTTATATGGACCTAGACCAAATGTTCTTTGATCATTAGTGTTCTATATTTATTGTCAATCTTTTTGGCCCTTAGCGAAATTGTGAAAAGCACCTTTATTACTTATCTCACTGCCCAATAGGTAGTGCGTGTTATTGCCAAACACAACTTCAGTAATTAGAGGGTAAACATTTAAAAATAAATTAAAATTACAATTGATATTAATTTAAAATTTGTAGTTCAATGTTAAATCATTTGTTTTAAAGGGCATTTTCGGTTAATTTAACCTAAAAAGTATTGGTTGGGGGAAGATTTATAAATAAATATCCAACAAAAAGTTGTCAGGCAAAAAATAGTAAAGTCTATTAAAAAATTTAATATTAAAAATATGATTATAAATATATTTATTAAAATAATTAGGTATATTTTATATATTATTTTTGGAGTTACATATATGTTATTTACAGCAACAAAAATACAAGCAAAGGATATTAAGGGATTAATCATAATTGGGTCTTTAAACTACAACCACGATTACTTTTGTATTTAAATGCCAGAACAATTCTAGTTTTGTTAAGACAATTTGTGGTTGTGGTCTGTCGTCTCAGTTATGATTTATCTCTATATATATTTAAAGGATTTAGATTAATTTTTAATTCCAATTAGAATTATTATTTTTTTTTATAATTTAGAACAAGCAATTATTTTTATGTTTTTAACCAATTAGTTTTAAAATTTTGATTTATAATTTAAATAGTGGAGTATTAATAATGGGATAAAATTGTAGATTAGAATATCTGGTATAATAGAATATTGATTATAATCTACATATGTATGTATATATTTATTTTGCGTATAGTTTTGATTTTTTTAAAAACTTTTGTGGGACTCACAATGTCTCTAGGCATAGTCCTTTTATAATTTAACTGTAAATGTATATCAAAAGAGTTTCTTATAAATTGTTGTAGCAATTGGTGTAATAATAAACCACTTGGCAACATTGTCGACATCAACGTCATGACTTGTTTACACTTAATATTTTCTTTTTATTCTTTCTTTTGTTTTTCTTTATTTTATTTACTTTGAGAGTAATTTTTTAGACTTTAGCATACACTCAAGTTTTGGAAAGGAAACTCATTATAAAAAGTATTACAACAAAAGTTCACTTCCTTTCCTTTATTACTTTTGTTTTTTGGTTTTTTTGCAATTGAAGTACAAATACACTTGAAATGTAACAGTTTTTTTTTCTTTTTATTATTTTCTATGAAAAAGTTATTCATTATTTTGTAATTCTTTTTGTCTTTTTACTAAATTTTTTACAGATATTATTAATTTTTTTTATTCCATTATATAATGAGTATTATTGCTTTTTAGTCATAGAAAATGTCATTCACATTGTGAATATGTATAACTTTCTTTATATGTATTAGTATTATTTACATATACACAAGCAAATACATTCACTCTAACACGTATGATTGTAGTAATATGGAAATATTTTTTTTTTTTTTTTTTAAGAATTATCCTTAAATTATGATGGTCCATATGTTGTTTTTATTATAAAAAAATGTAGTTTCTTTTTTAAATCCAAGAATTTTTGCTTTTAAATTACACCAAATATTTTCATTAATTTTATTTTAATTAGTACAAAAAGCTCAATTTTTTTAAATTTATTTGCATTGGCAGTTTTATTTTATTCCCTTTTTTCAAACTCAACTTACAGAACTTTTACAGGGTGTATCACTTATTTATCATACCGACAAAATATTACACGCCGAAAGTGTAACCACGACCGGCTACTTCTAGTTCACGTACGCGTTTTCAGTAGACTGATTTGAATTTTCCGCCTTGAGTCTTTTTCAAGCTGTAGTAATAATACAAAGTTGCAAAAGGATGCGAGAGTATATTTAGTAAATTTTCCAACTGCACACACTCGTCTCTTTTTTGTTGTAATTTCTTTTTTCTTCGTTCATTTTACCATGCACACCCACACATTATTATGAAGCGGAGTTTTTTTTTTTTTTTGCTATTTTGTTTTCTTCAATGTCTGAGCATATCGCAACAACAATAGCTCGCAGTAATATAACCATTTCCACCACCTTGTTGTAGCAGTCAACAACAACAACAAATGATAAACAACATGTTCTGTTCTAGGCCATACTTACTTTGTGTTTGTTTGATTGAGGGTTACCAGACGTCTGACTTTGGGTAAGATTGTTCCTTTTGTAGTAAAGGAACAAACCCACCCAAGTTGAAAAAAATTGTTTGTTGGCAAGTTGTTTCCCTAGATTTTGATTCCCTATCCCATATCCGAGTTTTATCCAAATCGGCGTGTACCACTTGAGGGCCTTTCCTCGTAAGTGAGAAGGTCCCTTGTCTAGGCAATACTCTCCTATTCTTTCTCTATTAGCTCCGGTAGGAATCGTCTCCACATATTAGACAACTTGAAGTTGTCACCGCTACAAGTAGAGTTGTCAAATATTCGACCTATTAATCATTTAAAAATAAATTAAATAAAACTCAGTTTTCAAATACTTTAAAAAACCGTCTCTTTTTAAAAACAGGTTTTCGGTTTTTTTAGTCAAAACTGGTTTTCGGTTTTTCATTTAAAACCGGTTCGAATAAAAAATAAAAACAACGTCTTTAGGCCTATATAATGGTAGAAAGAGCTCTGTGAAACACATACAACATTTTACATTTGTTGAACATCATAAAAAAAACTCTGAAATTTTAATTTTGAAGCAAAATGGTTACAGATCTATGGGGATCTATAACTAGGACGTGTAATTAATATTGAATTGTATACAATAAAATTACTCATACGTATGCACATATGACTCTTTGTTCAGGAGCATATCATATCGAAAATATATGTATTCGACAAAGCAGGAAGTTTGATTTGAGATTAAGTTAATCTCACAAGGAAGATCTGCGATTTGGATGTAATTTAGATAACTGTGTTGTTGAGGAGACAAAAATAATTGACAGCCCAATCTCACGTTCTGTACAAAAACGTTCGAATAATTAAATTATTTACTATTAATATCGCCATTTTCTAACACTATTCCAAACACTTGAATTTGTAGTAGGAATGGAGTATTCAAAACTGCATCCTTTTCGGTTTAACCAAAAAATCGTTTTTTTTAAACCGGTTCCGGTTAAACTTTTTTTTATAGAGGCAGTCAATAGATTAAGGCGGCATTAAAAACCGGTTCGAATAACTATAAAATCATGATATTATTCTGGTTTTTTATACACTCAGAAGAAAAAGTTTGTAGAAAAATTTGTAAACGGTTTTCAATCCCACTTTACTTTTTTTTGTACTGATTTTTAGTAAAAAAAATATTACTTAGCAAATCTTATTGCTATTTACATTTTACAAATTACAGAATATTTACAAATTTTTGTTCAGAAATGATTTTACTTTACTTTTTTTGTACTAATTTTTAGTACAAAATTTATTACTTAGCAAATCTTATTGCTATTTACATTTTACAAATTACAGAATTTTTACAGAATATTTACAAATTTTTGTTCAGAAATAATTTTACAAAGAACTCGTTGATCATTGCTCTGTAGCGCTCACCATTCACAGTAACCGTTTGGCCCGCGACGTCTTCGAAGAAAAAAGTTCCGATGACTCCTTCAGCGAAAACAGCACACCATACAGTGACTTTGAGCGGGTGTAATGGCTCTTCGTGGGTTAGACGCGGATTTTCAGTGCCCCAGAAGCATAAATTTTGCTTATTTACGTACCCGCTAAGATGGGAATGGGCCTCATCACTCATGATTATTTTTGATGAAAAATCATCTTCATTATTGCTCAAATAAATAGTCACCAATATTCCGCGTTCTGGAGCATTGTAGGGTAACATTGTTTATTAACGTGTATTTCGCATGTGTTTACTACACAAATGTCAAAACAGAACTGACATTAGGGGCCAATCGCAAAATTTATAGCATTTTCTGATAGGAGGATTACTTTTGCGCCACCTTGTATTCCATTATCAGCTACGTGCTATTAACGTTTGCATATGTCATTCCCATACAAATTTGACATAAGTAACGGGGTATCTAGTAAAAGTTTGTATGTTGATTTTATCCCACATAAACATTTTTTCAATAGAGCGTTTTAAAGAAATCGCTGCTTTAAATTTTGTGGTCGTTCATAACAACGTTTTCCAAGCAGATTCATAAAATCATACGGACTCTTTTAAATTATTCAAAAAAAAAAAAAAATGAAATATATTTATAGGTTTTTGAAATATGACATTTTAGACTTTTCGAACTATAGGGCTTTATTAAAAATTTTACTAGTTGTGTTATGACCAGAGAAGACAACAAAAAAATCAAAATTCAATTTATTCAAAGCAAAAAAAAAAAAAATTGGAAACAAACAATTTTTTTAAATATAAAAAGGACAAAACTAGCAGGAAAGGTATTATTTCTTTATTAGAAAATAGCACTGAGGTAAAAAGTTATCTGAAAAAGCAATTAAAAGCTCAAAAATCTTAAAAAGAATTTGTAAATGAGTAAAAAAAAAGGAAAAAAAGCAACAGAAAAAAGCTTATTTATCTTCTCTGGTTATGACATAAAAATTTCTTAAAATTTTTAAAAAATAAAACATGAAGAACGAAAAGGAGCTTAATTTAAAATCATCTATTTTTCCTCCAAACAATTTAAATTGAAATCATATATTTTTCGTCTAAAATTCTAATTTTATATGAAATTTTATTACAAAATTGTTAATTGATATATCTTCTAAACCAAAGCCTGTAAGGCGAAAAGGGGATTTAGAATGTCAAATGTAAAATTCAAAAAACGGGTTTTATGTAATTTGATAAATAGGAAAGTAACTTTCTTCATTATTATGTTATTAATATTTTGACAGATTGAAAAAAATATTTAATATGTAAACGGCTCTTATATATTTCCTTGCACAGAATAAAAAAAAACCAAAAACGTATTTTTTCAAGAAACTATTTTAGCGCATTTTTCACAGAACCTTATGAATTTTTTATTAAAATTCTACCCCAAAATTATATATCATACGCATATCTTGGTCATTATTTTGTTTGTCAAATCGTTAGGTGAAAATCGGATGGGTTGAGGGTTAAATCTGTAAAAAAAAACATTTTTGAAGCAGTCATAAGATTTTTAATCGAATTTATAATTTTTAGACATTTTCTAAAACAACGTTCTCTCTCATACTTGTGCATTTTTATTGGCATTGAAATTTCATTAGCATTAGTTGAGTAATGATAATGTCGATTTTATTACCATTTAATGGTAATGAAATTTTCTGGCTTTTATCCTATTAATGCTAATAAAATCATACCAATGCCTCAAAAACAATTTACAATTGCACAAAAAAAGGAGATTGAGAGAGAGGAGATATTAAACTTGCTTTACTTAGGCTGTTTTATAAAATGGATCCCTTGGGATATCTCCGGATCTGACCTATATTTATTATTACCATATATTTATACCCTTATGGAGCAAAAAATTTGCTCGTTTTGCCCTATCACGCATAGTTTTCGAGAAAACGGCCATTTTAAAAGAAACGGCCATTTTACAAAAGGACGAATATATTGAAAACTTAGCGAGATAGCGCTAAAAAAAAAATATTTTTTCAATATATTTTCAAAATTAATACCATTTTTATTTTTTTGAAATTTTCAGATTTCAGTTTTTGCCGATAAAAATAGAATTTTCTGTAAAATTTTGACCCATAGGTCCAAAACTACTGAACCAATTTAAAACCCGTACTCAAGAAAAATATTGACCATTAAATGACAATTCTTTTGCAATTTGATTGATCAAAATTAAAAAAAAAATTAAAATTTGTAAACTTGTGTTGCAATAAAATTTTAAAAACATTACCATTAATCAATGAAAACAAACAATTGAAATCATAAAAATTTTTTTAAAAAAATGGTAACGAAAATAATTTCATTACAATTGATACCACCGAAATACTAATGAAATCATCAATTAATTAGTCACAAGTATGGTTTAAGTAACATTTCAATTTTGATTATTAGGATTGTGTTATGATTTATTTTAGTTAAAATTATATTGCTCATGCCTGTTCACTTATCTCAAAATAATCAGAGTTTAGTGCTTAACAATAGTTATGAATGTCAAATTTGTAGTGCTAAGCTCTGGTTATGATTTCGATAAGGTACCCACCCTGAATCCTGCAATATAAACTGCTCTTATAGAATTCCAATTATTAATGCATAAAAGGTAAAAGGTGTTATATGGACCTAGACCAAATGTTCTTTGATCATTAGTGTTCTATATTTATTGTCAATCTTTTTGGCCCTTAGCGAAATTGTGAAAAGCACCTTTATTACTTATCTCACTGCCCAATAGGTAGTGCGTGTTATTGCCAAACACAACTTCAGTAATTAGAGGGTAAACATTTAAAAATAAATTAAAATTACAATTGATATTAATTTAAAACTTGTAGTTCAATGTTAAATCATTTGTTTTAAAGGGCATTTTCGGTTAATTTAACCTAAAAAGTATTGGTTGGGGGAAGATTTATAATTAAATATCCAACAAAAAGTTGTCAGGCAAAAAATAGTAAAGTCTATTAAAAAATTTAATATTAAAAATATGATTATAAATATATTTATTAAAATAATTAGGTATATTTTATATATTATTTTTGGAGTTACATATATGTTATTTACAGCAACAAAAATATTAAGGGATTAATCATAATTGGGTCTTTAAACTACAACCACGATTACTTTTGTATTTAAATGCCAGAACAATTCTAGTTTTGTTAAGACAATTTGTGGTTGTGGTCTGTCGTCTCAGTTATGATTTATCTCTATATATATTTAAAGGATTTAGATTAATTTTTAATTCCAATTAGAATTATTATTTTTTTTTATAATTTAGAACAAGCAATTATTTTTATGTTTTTAACCAATTAGTTTTAAAATTTTGATTTATAATTTAAATAGTGGAGTATTAATAATGGGATAAAATTGTAGATTAGAATATCTGGTATAATAGAATATTGATTATAATCTACATATGTATGTATATATTTATTTTGCGTATAGTTTTGATTTTTTTAAAAACTTTTGTGGGACTCACAATGTCTCTAGGCATAGTCCTTTTATAATTTAACTGTAAATGTATATCAAAAGAGTTTCTTATAAATTGTTGTAGCAATTGGTGTAATAATAAACCACTTGGCAACATTGTCGACATCAACGTCATGACTTGTTTACACTTAATATTTTCTTTTTATTCTTTCTTTTGTTTTTCTTTATTTTATTTACTTTGAGAGTAATTTTTTAGACTTTAGCATACACTCAAGTTTTGGAAAGGAAACTCATTATAAAAAGTATTACAACAAAAGTTCACTTCCTTTCCTTTATTACTTTTGTTTTTTGGTTTTTTTGCAATTGAAGTAAAAATACACTTGAAATGTAACAGTTTTTTTTTTCTTTTTATTATTTTCTATGAAAAAGTTATTCATTATTTTGTAATTCTTTTTGTCTTTTTACTAAATTTTTTACAAATATTATTAATTTTTTTTATTCCATTATATAATGAGTATTATTGCTTTTTAGTCATAGAAAATGTCATTCACATTGTGAATATGTATAACTTTCTTTATATGTATTAGTATTATTTACATATACACAAGCAAATACATTCACTCTAACACGTATGATTGTAGTAATATGGAAATATTTTTTTTTTTTTTTTTTAAGAATTATCCTTAAATTATGATGGTCCATATGTTGTTTTTATTATAAAAAAATGTAGTTTCTTTTTTAAATCCAAGAATTTTTGCTTTTAAATTACACCAAATATTTTCATTAATTTTATTTTAATTAGTACAAAAAGCTCAATTTTTTTAAATTTATTTGCATTGGCAGTTTTATTTTATTCCCTTTTTTCAAACTCAACTTACAGAACTTTTACAGGGTGTATCACTTATTTATCATACCGACAAAATATTACACGCCGAAAGTGTAACCACGACCGGCTACTTCTAGTTCACGTACGCGTTTTCAGTAGACTGATTTGAATTTTCCGCCTTGAGTCTTTTTCAAGCTGTAGTAATAATACAAAGTTGCAAAAGGATGCGAGAGTATATTTAGTAAATTTTCCAACTGCACACACTCGTCTCTTTTTTGTTGTAATTTCTTTTTTCTTCGTTCATTTTACCATGCACACCCACACATTATTATGAAGCGGAGTTTTTTTTTTTTTTTGCTATTTTGTTTTCTTCAATGTCTGAGCATATCGCAACAACAATAGCTCGCAGTAATATAACCATTTCCACCACCTTGTTGTAGCAGTCAACAACAACAACAAATGATAAACAACATGTTCTGTTCTAGGCCATACTTACTTTGTGTTTGTTTGATTGAGGGTTACCAGACGTCTGACTTTGGGTAAGATTGTTCCTTTTGTAGTAAAGGAACAAACCCACCCAAGTTGAAAAAAATTGTTTGTTGGCAAGTTGTTTCCCTAGATTTTGATTCCCTATCCCATATCCGAGTTTTATCCAAATCGGCGTGTACCACTTGAGGGCCTTTCCTCGTAAGTGAGAAGGTCCCTTGTCTAGGCAATACTCTCCTATTCTTTCTCTATTAGCTCCGGTAGGAATCGTCTCCACATATTAGACAACTTGAAGTTGTCACCGCTACAAGTAGAGTTGTCAAATATTCGACCTATTAATCATTTAAAAATAAATTAAATAAAACTCAGTTTTCAAATACTTTAAAAAACCGTCTCTTTTTAAAAACAGGTTTTCGGTTTTTTTAGTCAAAACTGGTTTTCGGTTTTTCATTTAAAACCGGTTCGAATAAAAAATAAAAACAACGTCTTTAGGCCTATATAATGGTAGAAAGAGCTCTGTGAAACACATACAACATTTTACATTTGTTGAACATCATAAAAAAAACTCTGAAATTTTAATTTTGAAGCAAAATGGTTACAGATCTATGGGGATCTATAACTAGGACGTGTAATTAATATTGAATTGTATACAATAAAATTACTCATACGTATGCACATATGACTCTTTGTTCAGGAGCATATCATATCGAAAATATATGTATTCGACAAAGCAGGAAGTTTGATTTGAGATTAAGTTAATCTCACAAGGAAGATCTGCGATTTGGATGTAATTTAGATAACTGTGTTGTTGAGGAGACAAAAATAATTGACAGCCCAATCTCACGTTCTGTACAAAAACGTTCGAATAATTAAATTATTTACTATTAATATCGCCATTTTCTAACACTATTCCAAACACTTGAATTTGTAGTAGGAATGGAGTATTCAAAACTGCATCCTTTTCGGTTTAACCAAAAAATCGTTTTTTTTAAACCGGTTCCGGTTAAACTTTTTTTTATAGAGGCAGTCAATAGATTAAGGCGGCATTAAAAACCGGTTCGAATAACTATAAAATCATGATATTATTCTGGTTTTTTATACACTCAGAAGAAAAAGTTTGTAGAAAAATTTGTAAACGGTTTTCAATCCCACTTTACTTTTTTTTGTACTGATTTTTAGTAAAAAAAATATTACTTAGCAAATCTTATTGCTATTTACATTTTACAAATTACAGAATATTTACAAATTTTTGTTCAGAAATGATTTTACTTTACTTTTTTTGTACTAATTTTTAGTACAAAATTTATTACTTAGCAAATCTTATTGCTATTTACATTTTACAAATTACAGAATTTTTACAGAATATTTACAAATTTTTGTTCAGAAATGATTTTACAAAGAACTCGTTGATCATTGCTCTGTAGCGCTCACCATTCACAGTAACCGTTTGGCCCGCGACGTCTTCGAAGAAAAAAGTTCCGATGACTCCTTCAGCGAAAACAGCACACCATACAGTGACTTTGAGCGGGTGTAATGGCTCTTCGTGGGTTACACGCGGATTTTCAGTGCCCCAGAAGCATAAATTTTGCTTATTTACGTACCCGCTAAGATGGGAATGGGCCTCATCACTCATGATTATTTTTGATGAAAAATCATCTTCATTATTGCTCAAATAAATAGTCACCAATATTCCGCGTTCTGGAGCATTGTAGGGTAACATTGTTTATTAACGTGTATTTCGCATGTGTTTACTACACAAATGTCAAAACAGAACTGACATTAGGGGCCAATCGCAAAATTTATAGCATTTTCTGATAGGAGGATTACTTTTGCGCCACCTTGTATTCCATTATCAGCTACGTGCTATTAACGTTTGCATATGTCATTCCCATACAAATTTGACATAAGTAACGGGGTATCTAGTAAAAGTTTGTATGTTGATTTTATCCCACATAAACATTTTTTCAATAGAGCGTTTTAAAGAAATCGCTGCTTTAAATTTTGTGGTCGTTCATAACAACGTTTTCCAAGCAGATTCATAAAATCATACGGACTCTTTTAAATTATTCAAAAAAAAAAAATGAAATATATTTAGAGGTTTTTGAAATATGACATTTTAGACTTTTCGAACTATAGGGCTTTATTAAAAATTTTACTAGTTGTGTTATGACCAGAGAAGACAACAAAAAAATCAAAATTCAATTTATTCAAAGCAAAAAAAAAAAAAATTGGAAACAAACAATTTTTTTAAATATAAAAAGGACAAAACTAGCAGGAAAGGTATTATTTCTTTATTAGAAAATAGCACTGAGGTAAAAAGTTATCTGAAAAAGCAATTAAAAGCTCAAAAATCTTAAAAAGAATTTGTAAATGAGTAAAAAAAAAGGAAAAAAAGCAACAGAAAAAAGCTTATTTATCTTCTCTGGTTATGACATAAAAATTTCTTAAAATTTTTAAAAAATAAAACATGAAGAACGAAAAGGAGCTTAATTTAAAATCATCTATTTTTCCTCCAAACAATTTAAATTGAAATCATATATTTTTCGTCTAAAATTCTAATTTTATATGAAATTTTATTACAAAATTGTTAATTGATATATCTTCTAAACCAAAGCCTGTAAGGCGAAAAGGGGATTTAGAATGTCAAATGTAAAATTCAAAAAACGGGTTTTATGTAATTTGATAAATAGGAAAGTAACTTTCTTCATTATTATGTTATTAATATTTTGACAGATTGAAAAAAATATTTAATATGTAAACGGCTCTTATATATTTCCTTGCACAGAATAAAAAAAAACCAAAAACGTATTTTTTCAAGAAACTATTTTAGCGCATTTTTCACAGAACCTTATGAATTTTTTACTAAAATTCTACCCCAAAATTATATATCATACGCATATCTTGGTCATCATTTTGTTTGTCAAATCGTTAGGTGAAAATCGGATGGGTTGAGGGTTAAATCTGTAAAAAAAAACATTTTTGAAGCAGTCATAAGATTTTTAATCGAATTTATAATTTTTAGACATTTTCTAAAACAACGTTCTCTCTCATACTTGTGCATTTTTATTGGCATTGAAATTTCATTAGCATTAGTTGAGTAATGATAATGTCGATTTTATTACCATTTAATGGTAATGAAATTTTCTGGCTTTTATCCTATTAATGCTAATAAAATCATACCAATGCCTCAAAAACAATTTACAATTGCACAAAAAAAGGAGATTGAGAGAGAGGAGATATTAAACTTGCTTTACTTAGGCTGTTTTATAAAATGGATCCCTTGGGATATCTCCGGATCTGACCTATATTTATTATTACCATATATTTATACCCTTATGGAGCAAAAAAATTGCTCGTTTTGCCCTATCACGCATAGTTTTCGAGAAAACGGCCATTTTAAAAGAAACGGCCATTTTACAAAAGGACGAATATATTGAAAACTTAGCGAGATAGCGCTAAACAAAAAATATTTTTTCAATATATTTTCAAAATTAATACCATTTTTATTTTTTTGAAATTTTCAGATTTCAGTTTTTGCCGATAAAAATAGAATTTTCTGTAAAATTTTGACCCATAGGTCCAAAACTACTGAACCAATTTAAAACCCGTACTCAAGAAAAATATTGACCATTAAATGACAATTCTTTTGCAATTTGATTGATCAAAATTAAAAAAAAAATTAAAATTTGTAAACTTGTGTTGCAATAAAATTTTAAAAACATTACCATTAATCAATGAAAACAAACAATTGAAATCATAAAAATTTTTTTAAAAAAATGGTAACGAAAATAATTTCATTACAATTGATACCACCGAAATACTAATGAAATCATCAATTAATTAGTCACAAGTATGGTTTAAGTAACATTTCAATTTTGATTATTAGGATTGTGTTATGATTTATTTTAGTTAAAATTATATTGCTCATGCCTGTTCACTTATCTCAAAATAATCAGAGTTTAGTGCTTAACAATAGTTATGAATGTCAAATTTGTAGTGCTAAGCTCTGGTTATGATTTCGATAAGGTACCCACCCTGAATCCTGCAATATAAACTGCTCTTATAGAATTCCAATTATTAATGCATAAAAGGTAAAAGGTGTTATATGGACCTAGACCAAATGTTCTTTGATCATTAGTGTTCTATATTTATTGTCAATCTTTTTGGCCCTTAGCGAAATTGTGAAAAGCACCTTTATTACTTATCTCACTGCCCAATAGGTAGTGCGTGTTATTGCCAAACACAACTTCAGTAATTAGAGGGTAAACATTTAAAAATAAATTAAAATTACAATTGATATTAATTTAAAATTTGTAGTTCAATGTTAAATCATTTGTTTTAAAGGGCATTTTCGGTTAATTTAACCTAAAAAGTATTGGTTGGGGGAAGATTTATAAATAAATATCCAACAAAAAGTTGTCAGGCAAAAAATAGTAAAGTCTATTAAAAAATTTAATATTAAAAATATGATTATAAATATATTTATTAAAATAATTAGGTATATTTTATATATTATTTTTGGAGTTACATATATGTTATTTACAGCAACAAAAATATTAAGGGATTAATCATAATTGGGTCTTTAAACTACAACCACGATTACTTTTGTATTTAAATGCCAGAACAATTCTAGTTTTGTTAAGACAATTTGTGGTTGTGGTCTGTCGTCTCAGTTATGATTTATCTCTATATATATTTAAAGGATTTAGATTAATTTTTAATTCCAATTAGAATTATTATTTTTTTTTATAATTTAGAACAAGCAATTATTTTTATGTTTTTAACCAATTAGTTTTAAAATTTTGATTTATAATTTAAATAGTGGAGTATTAATAATGGGATAAAATTGTAGATTAGAATATCTGGTATAATAGAATATTGATTATAATCTACATATGTATGTATATATTTATTTTGCGTATAGTTTTGATTTTTTTAAAAACTTTTGTGGGACTCACAATGTCTCTAGGCATAGTCCTTTTATAATTTAACTGTAAATGTATATCAAAAGAGTTTCTTATAAATTGTTGTAGCAATTGGTGTAATAATAAACCACTTGGCAACATTGTCGACATCAACGTCATGACTTGTTTACACTTAATATTTTCTTTTTATTCTTTCTTTTGTTTTTCTTTATTTTATTTACTTTGAGAGTAATTTTTTAGACTTTAGCATACACTCAAGTTTTGGAAAGGAAACTCATTATAAAAAGTATTACAACAAAAGTTCACTTCCTTTCCTTTATTACTTTTGTTTTTTGGTTTTTTTGCAATTGAAGTAAAAATACACTTGAAATGTAACAGTTTTTTTTTCTTTTTATTATTTTCTATGAAAAAGTTATTCATTATTTTGTAATTCTTTTTGTCTTTTTACTAAATTTTTTACAGATATTATTAATTTTTTTTATTCCATTATATAATGAGTATTATTGCTTTTTAGTCATAGAAAATGTCATTCACATTGTGAATATGTATAACTTTCTTTATATGTATTAGTATTATTTACATATACACAAGCAAATACATTCACTCTAACACGTATGATTGTAGTAATATGGAAATATTTTTTTTTTTTTTTTTTTTTAAGAATTATCCTTAAATTATGATGGTCCATATGTTGTTTTTATTATAAAAAAATGTAGTTTCTTTTTTAAATCCAAGAATTTTTGCTTTTAAATTACACCAAATATTTTCATTAATTTTATTTTAATTAGTACAAAAAGCTCAATTTTTTTAAATTTATTTGCATTGGCAGTTTTATTTTATTCCCTTTTTTCAAACTCAACTTACAGAACTTTTACAGGGTGTATCACTTATTTATCATACCGACAAAATATTACACGCCGAAAGTGTAACCACGACCGGCTACTTCTAGTTCACGTACGCGTTTTCAGTAGACTGATTTGAATTTTCCGCCTTGAGTCTTTTTCAAGCTGTAGTAATAATACAAAGTTGCAAAAGGATGCGAGAGTATATTTAGTAAATTTTCCAACTGCACACACTCGTCTCTTTTTTGTTGTAATTTCTTTTTTCTTCGTTCATTTTACCATGCACACCCACACATTATTATGAAGCGGAGTTTTTTTTTTTTTTGCTATTTTGTTTTCTTGAATGTCTGAGCATATCGCAACAACAATAGCTCGCAGTAATATAACCATTTCCACCACCTTGTTGTAGCAGTCAACAACAACAACAAATGATAAACAACATGTTCTGTTCTAGGCCATACTTACTTTGTGTTTGTTTGATTGAGGGTTACCAGACGTCTGACTTTGGGTAAGATTGTTCCTTTTGTAGTAAAGGAACAAACCCACCCAAGTTGAAAAAAATTGTTTGTTGGCAAGTTGTTTCCCTAGATTTTGATTCCCTATCCCATATCCGAGTTTTATCCAAATCGGCGTGTACCACTTGAGGGCCTTTCCTCGTAAGTGAGAAGGTCCCTTGTCTAGGCAATACTCTCCTATTCTTTCTCTATTAGCTCCGGTAGGAATCGTCTCCACATATTAGACAACTTGAAGTTGTCACCGCTACAAGTAGAGTTGTCAAATATTCGACCTATTAATCATTTAAAAAAAAATTAAATAAAACTCAGTTTTCAAATACTTTAAAAAACCGTCTCTTTTTAAAAACAGGTTTTCGGTTTTTTTAGTCAAAACTGGTTTTCGGTTTTTCATTTAAAACCGGTTCGAATAAAAAATAAAAACAACGTCTTTAGGCCTATATAATGGTAGAAAGAGCTCTGTGAAACACATACAATATTTTACATTTGTTGAACATCATAAAAAAAACTCTGAAATTTTAATTTTGAAGCAAAATGGTTACAGATCTATGGGGATCTATAACTAGGACGTGTAATTAATATTGAATTGTATACAATAAAATTACTCATACGTATGCACATATGACTCTTTGTTCAGGAGCATATCATATCGAAAATATATGTATTCGACAAAGCAGGAAGTTTGATTTGAGATTAAGTTAATCTCACAAGGAAGATCTGCGATTTGGATGTAATTTAGATAACTGTGTTGTTGAGGAGACAAAAATAATTGACAGCCCAATCTCACGTTCTGTACAAAAACGTTCGAATAATTAAATTATTTACTATTAATATCGCCATTTTCTAACACTATTCCAAACACTTGAATTTGTAGTAGGAATGGAGTATTCAAAACTGCATCCTTTTCGGTTTAACCAAAAAATCGTTTTTTTTAAACCGGTTCCGGTTAAACTTTTTTTTATAGAGGCAGTCAATAGATTAAGGCGGCATTAAAAACCGGTTCGAATAACTATAAAATCATGATATTATTCTGGTTTTTTATACACTCAGAAGAAAAAGTTTGTAGAAAAATTTGTAAACGGTTTTCAATCCCACTTTACTTTTTTTTGTACTGATTTTTAGTAAAAAAAATATTACTTAGCAAATCTTATTGCTATTTACATTTTACAAATTACAGAATATTTACAAATTTTTGTTCAGAAATGATTTTACTTTACTTTTTTTGTACTAATTTTTAGTACAAAATTTATTACTTAGCAAATCTTATTGCTATTTACATTTTACAAATTACAGAATTTTTACAGAATATTTACAAATTTTTGTTCAGAAATGATTTTACAAATTTTTGAAAACCGATTTGCTAAAATTAGCAAAAAAAAAATACTATTTTTAAAAAAGTGGATATTGAGGGAAATGTTATTTCTAACTAAAACTTACACCTACAAACTTAAATTGCCTTAAAAAGTACATAGATTAAAAAAAGGATCGGAAGTGAATATAACGACATCCATTTAAAATAGCACTGCAAAATTTTTTTAGTTCTAAAAATCAGCCCTAAAAACAATTAAAATTTGATCTTAAAAGTAAAAAAAAAATTGACTAAAATATTTTTTTAAAAAATAAATTACCAAATTAAAACAAAATAATATATTCGTTTATTTTTTAACAATTTTTAAGATTTTTAAGCCCTTGATTTTTTTTAATTCTAAAATATTTTTTGAAAAAAATAAATAAAAAAAAAATTTCATGCTCGAAAAAAAATAAGTTTTGTACTAATATTAATAATATTTAGTAATTTTGCAAAAAGTTTACTAAAATTCAGTAGCGACTACTAATTTTTCTACTAATTTCATTGTACTACACGTCAGCAGACATGTATTCCTAAGATTAGCAAAAAAATACCGCTGGGCTCAAATTAGCAGAATTTCCCGTAATAACAGCAAAATTTTCAGTTGCCATTACACACTTTTTTGGTGAGTGTAGTCTTCAATAAAAACATGAAAATTTCCTCCGGGTCTAATAATGTAATCGTATCGCTGGACAGTTTTTATTTCAATTTTTATTGGTTTCAACGTTTGTGCAAGATTTTCTAGCAATTTACATCAGTTTCGGAAAAAGTTTCTTCGTGTAAATCGAACAATGCATGGTTCATGCTATTATTTAATTTTAAAAATGTTGAAATCATCATAGATAGTGAATTCCAGTGATTCTTATCTAGTTTGAGTATACACTTGGTGCCCAACATCTTATTTTTTCAACTTTTCTTGTTTCTGTTGTGATTTTTTAAACATCGTTACACATGATCGCATGGTTGGTTTAATATTCTGAATGAATTAGATTTTTCGGTATACATTACCCGGTCAGTTCGCTCGTCAACTACTATCGAAAATTGCTTTTTTCTTCTTAAACAGTTCAATATATTTCATCTTTTTTTCTTTTTTTTTTTTTGTTTATAAAACGCGTATATTGATTTTCATATGGTTCTGGCACTTGACGGCATTCATGATTTTAAGCCAGCATAAAATATTGCTAAGTCAGAAAATGTTTTTGCTTGTGATTCTAAAAATAATTTACAAAACTTTGTAAAATACAAAAATATCCAATATCCGTATTGTCGATTTTATTTAAAACCTAAAAATACCCAAAAAACAAAATAGTGAATTGAATAAAAACAAAATAATCTCAATAAGCATATTGTGGGGTAAATTGGTCCACCATAGCTGCCCTGATTATTTATTTATTTATTTATTTATTTATTTATTTATTTATTTATTTATTTATTTATTTATTTATTTATTTATTTATTTATTTATTTATTTATTTATTTATTTATTAATTTATTAATTTATTTATTAATTTATTTATTTATTTATTTATTTATTTATTTATTTATTTATTTATTTATTTATTTATTTATTTATTTATTTATTTATTTATTTATTTATTTATTAATTTATTAATTTATTTATTTATTTATTTGTAGTCTATATAAAAAATCCTTACAGACTATACAATAGCAATAACAATACAGTATTAAAATAAAAAATAAAATTAGTACCAAAAATTAAGTATTTAAAAAGATAATGACATTACATTTTATAAGATTTAAATTTAAGGAAAATTCTATTAAATTGTACAATTCATTAAAATTATTGCATATTCTCGTAAAAGGTTCAGCATTAGCATAATTTTCACGAACAAAATTCAAAAATAGTGGAATACAATTCCGGGTAGAACGTTGTGGAAAATTAAATCATATATTATTTAAAAGGAACTATGAATGGACATCTCCATTAATCAGGTTAACCACGAACGACACATTAAACATAATATTCTGCTTTTTAAAGTAGGTAACCTTATTAAAGCTAATCTGCTAGTGTAGAACGGAAGATTAGCACCAGGATTCTATTGAAGGTTACGTAAGCGAAACAGAAAAATTTGTTTCTGAATTGATTAAATTTTGTCCGCAAGAACGTTATATTGTGGGTCCCAGATAATCGAGTCATATTCCTATACGGGCCTGACCAGGGATGTGTAAAGTTGCTTTATAAGGGTCATTGAATTCTTTACCCCATCTCTTTATGAACGCAAGTACACCTCTACCTTTATGCGCAATACTATTTATGTGAGACATAAAATTTAGCTTGGTATCCAGCAAAATTCCCAGATCAACGAAGAGGTTTACAAATTCTAGCTGGTGCCCACCCAGGGTGTAGGATACAGGTCTAAAAACTTTTCTTTGGAAGCGCATGTGCTTGCACTTCTTCAAGTTCAAGTACATTAAGTTTAACTTACATCACAAGAAAAAATTTTTTAAATTTATGATCATCAGAGAATTCAAGTAATAAAAATCCTGACATCGTCAGCATACATTAAAATATTCCAGTATTGAATCACATGCGGTAGATTATTGATAAATAGGGTAAACAAAACAGGGCCAATATGACTTCCTTGTGGAACTCCAGGTAATACACTTATACTTTTAAAGGTTTTTGATTTAAATCTGACCTTTTAATGTCTGACTGTCAGATATGACTTAAACCAATTAAGCTACTACGAGTAAATTTCCATGAGAATCTAGTTTTTGAAGCAAAAGTGAATGATTGACTTTATCAAACGCCTTGCTAAAATCAGTGTAAAGAGCATCAGTCAGTTTATAATATATATTGTTTATACACATTTGGACTTTATCTTTATTAAATTCAAATATTTTATTTTGTCTATTATTTAAGTTATAGACAACTACTTAAACAAATCAAAGTTATCACAATACTTTATTTTTCAATATTTACATTTTTAGATGCACACATTTTTTCATTCATTTGTTTTTTTTTTTTATATAATGGGTTGTCCATTTTTCGGTTTCAAAAGTATGGTTAAATTAAACACACGTAAAGCTATGACTTCGATGAAACTTTTATTTCATTATAATGCTTGGATCTTGCCATTACGTACAAAATGCAATGCAAACGCCTCTAGATTGGTTGCAGCAGTCTACCTTAAAAGGATCGACTGCTAGAGGCGGTCATTTAAATGGCATTGTATTTTGTACGTAATAGCAAGAACCAAGCATCATAATAAATAATGATGAATAATAATAAATTCCGACCACTTTTCGCTCCAACGTTATGGAAATATCCGCGAAGACACGGTCTCTGACGTAGCCCCCACAAAAAAAGTATAACGGCATCAAATCGCATGACCTTGTTGGCCAATTGACGTTCTTCGAGAAATCAGCATTGAAAGCCTGTGGATTGGCGTTGTGGATGGTTAGCCGGATGGAGTTGCAAATCCAAATGTAAAATACGCCATAATGAGCCGTAAGCCGTGGAATCGACAAATTCGGATTATCCGCCACACTTTTACTAACAGAAACGATATTTTTGGCAGTGCGCACATTGCTATGATGCACAGGCCTAACCACGTTTGTAACGCTGCCAGTCTTGCACAGTAGGTCGATTATGACGACCATAATTACCACGTAATGCTCGAAAAGTGGTCATGTTTGAACCACCGCTTTTGTAATAAGTTTTAACTATTTTTACGCGATCTTTTGTTGTTAAACGATCCATATTCGTAAATGCCAGCCTTGCCAGACCGGCGGTTTTGCAACCACTAAATGGATAAATCGCGTATATGAATGATAGATACGAAAATCATCTTGGAAGAGATGTATGGGGTGTAATTGTGCTATTTGGTGTTTCAGTGAAAAAAAGGATTAGAGACATGTGGCAATGCCAAGAGTGCTCAGTAAGCTCTGCTTTTTCACCATGAATAGACTTACAAACAAACAAGACTTGCAAATCAATGAAGTTTACTGTCAAAATTCGTGATGTGTGAAAAATGTGTTTTGTGAATTACATCCATTTTATGATCGTCATAATCGACCCATCGAAATTTCGCACCTTATTGGACATCAATTCACCAACCTGTATGCGAAGCGTGCGTATCGAGGAGAATATTACAGCTAGTGTCTCTAAAGACCGCGGTATGTCAATTCGTTGCCGGTGTCAACAATTGGGCTATGATTACCGACTTTTTATTGCATAAAATGGTAGAATTGGGCTTGGTTGACATGTGTGCCACACTGCACGCCATACCATGAACCTATTGAGAGGCGAGTTTGGTGAGCTATTAGTGAGTTGGTGAGGGATACTTGAAGTCTCTCCTATACAGGGACAAGCCAGACACCATTTCCGACGGTCAAAATGCTGGATAAAGTATGCCAAAATTGGAGCTCACGAATGGACCATCTACGGTGTAGCTGCGGGCAACATTTACATGAAAAAAATTAAAAAGTAGGCATTCATTTATCTCCCCAAATAAATATTATATTCACTTTTACAAATTTTTTTTGTTTTTATTTTTCAATTTTCAAATCCCAAACGGTTAAAAAAATCATCCTTTATTTAAATTGCAATTATATTGTCTGTAAAGCATGTCTGCGATATATACCTCTCGTCTGTCTGATTGTTGTTCTCACTATAAATATGTTGATTAGCACAACTTTGTTAGCAAAATAAATTAGTAAGCAATTAGTTCAAAGTTAATTTATTACTATTTTACTAACTAAAGTTTTTGCTGAAAACACAATATAGCAAAAAAAAAAATATTGCCAAAATCTGACTCATAATAAATTGACTAGAAATCTGATGAGCAATCTTGAATTTGACTAACTTTTGGTGTTTGTGTTATCTTCTCTACCATAATCTTTTGTGAGAACACCCTTATTTTTTTCGTGTTGTACTTTGTAATTTATCTGAAAAAAAAGTTATTTGTTGAAATGCTCCTATCGATTTTTTGCAATTTTTTAACTGATATTTAATTTCTTTTCAGCCGTAGGTGCTGTTTACATTATTGAACACATTGTACGTATAATAAAAAACTAGACAAAAGGCGTCGGCTGTTCAAAAAAAAACATTCGGAAAGCACTTGGCAAACAAAAATTTCAACGTTGGTAAATTGTTGTCAAAATAAAAAAGCTAACTTGTAATTATTTTAACAATGACAGGATTCGAACCTAGACAGTCAGATTGAGGGAACTCAACTCATATCCCGATGGGTTCTCTGCGATCTTAATGAAATTCGGATAAACGATATGATAGAGAAGGAAAAAATACAAGTATTTTTTTAGCGGGTCAACCTATCGTTTAGGTGTTAAAAAATGTGGTCAAAAATAACCTATTTTTGTTGTTTTTAGTTTATTTATTACAATTCCAAATAAATGTAGTCAAATTGTGTATTAAATGAAATATATTTAAAGTACATTATACCAAGGACCCTTGAAACCAGGATAAACAAACTACAAAATTTTTAGCCACACATGATGCCATAGTGCCATGATGCCATGATGCCAAATGACGAGACTACAAAAAATTCTTAGGCGACACCATGAAATTCTTAGGGGATTCACAGAAACATTTAGCCTCTAGCAATGGTACATCTTTTGTGTTTTTTGTCTCTTTCATACTCACGTTTACCATTGTTTTGTTTGTTGTCTTAAGCAAAAAAAAAATCAAATATACATTTGTTTTTATAATTATTAATAATTTGTTTGTTATAATAATAATTAATATTGTTGTTTGTTGAATATTAGGAAAAAAAATTCAAACATGTAAACATTCACAACACAATCACTGTACTTGTAGTTGTACCATTGCTTGAGGCTAAATTTTTCTGTAAATCGCCTAAGAAATTTCATGGTGTCGCCTAAGAATTTTTTGTAGTCTCGTCATTTGGCATCATGGCATCATGGCGTGGCTAAAAATTTTGTAGTTTGTTCATCCTGGTTTCGAGGGTCCTTGATAAAACATGTCTAGGCCTGTCCCACTTTTTTATCATTTAAAAATTCATATACAGTCATTTTTAACTTTCTTGTCGTTATTTTAAAATTTTTTCTCATTTTTAAATGATTTAATGAACACCTTTAAGGCGGTCTTGTATGTTATGCGTTCCAGCCAGAGTTTTAAAGAATTAATTCCTTTTTTCCCCATGAAACGAAATCAATTTTTAGCGAATTCATTATTTAACAAAATCAAGTGAATTCAGTAATTCAAGTGTAACAGTTCCTTTTAAATATAAACTAAAAATATTATCATTGCTATCCAGAATTTCTTTAAAAAAAAAACTCCCTCAAAATCCAAATGATAATCAAATTATGTGGCAACTCTAATTCTATTATATTTTGTTTACATTTGCTCTTATAATTGTTTATGTGTATGTAGTAACAAGGACCAAAACTTTATGAAATGGAAAAAATGTACACAGCATAAATGAAATCTGATTTTATTTGTATGTGTGTGTATGTGTGTGTGCTTGTGTCTGACAAAAACCACAAAATTAGCAAGACTTTGTTTCTATTATATTATTTTTCAAAAAAGTTTTTTTATTGTACAATCTATAATCATTTATACGTTTTTCCAATACAATCTAAAGGTTTGACAAATATCTGTAAGAAATTGATTTTACATTCAACATTTTTCAAAACTTGTATTAGTTAACTACCATTTACAATCCGTTCCTTATAAACTGGAAATTATGAAAATGGTTTAGGGAGAACACTTGTTAGGTGGTTTGCTAACTGTTTTAAGTTAATACAATTTATTGTGGCCATTAAATACTAATTTAGTTAAACCTTCATACGGTAATGGTATGCTAATCCATTCATCAGATCAATAATAATTGAAGCAGTAAATTGCTTCATAGTAGAATATTTAAAAAATCAAACTGGGTAAACCCCTATTTGGGGATTATGACCATGATTCTTGGTGTTATGTAAATTTTTTCTGGTACACAAATTTTTCGATTAAGGTTGATTATATCGCTTGATTTGTATCACGGCATGAGATTAAATTACTCGAAATTTAACAAAACCATATTGAAAATATTAAATAAAAACATAACAGGGAATTGATATAGGAAATTAGTTAAGACAAGCACAGTAATGAAATTCCCAAATTTTTTTAAATTTTGAAAATATTTTAAATTACCGGGGAAATGCATTTTTTTGTTGTTGGCGGCTCAATGCTCCCGAGTTTTAGAGCAGCAAATCACATCTGTTTATATATAGCAATATTCATTAGGTTATTTCTCCACTAAAATATTATCGGATCAGAGAAAATAATATGTTAAACCTTTCCCACGATATGCAATTTGCCTGAACTTATTAAGTCATTAGTAGCCGGAACATGTACAGGTTGGTTGAAAAGTTTCTGCGCTCACCAAGAGATGACACTACTAGCTCCAAACTTTTTTTTTTCTCAAGTTGGTATAACTGTCCTGAGAACATATGCAAAGTTGCAAGTCATTCTGCCAATTCTTTCTTTGTTTATAAGCCATTTGAAGTTGACGTGTCATTGATTTTTTGAATATGGAAAAAATCGAATATCGTGCAGTCATTAGATTCTTTGTTTTGAAGGAAATTTATGAACAATTGTTTGAAGTGTATAAGGAGTCCTCACCTTCAAAACGAACCGTTGAATTTTGGGCTGGTGAGTTTAAACGTGGTCGTACCAGCCTTGAAGACGATCCACGCGAAGGACGACCAAAAACTGCAACCACAGCAGAAATCATTGAGCAGGTACATAATATGGTAATGCCATAGGCATCTCAGACGAACGAGTACTCAATATTTTACATGAAGAATTACGTATGAAAAAACTGTTTGGAAAGTTAGTGCCGCACACATTAACAATTCAACAAAAACTGGATCGAAAACAAATTTCTCAGCGTAATTTGGAGCGTTTTAAACCGAATAAAACTGACTTCTTGCGTCGTTTTATAACTATTGATGAGACTTGAATCTACCACAAAGATCCTAACTTGAAACAAAAACGTTTACAGTGGACTGAAGCTGGTTGTTCAGCTCCAAAGCAGGTAAAGTCACAACGATCAGCAAAGAAGGTTATGGCATCAGTTTTTTGGGATGCAAAAGGAATTTTGTTGATTGATTATCTTCAGAAAGGTAAAACAATCAACTCTGAATATTATTGCAGCCTTTTGCATCAGCTGGATGAAAAATTCGTGAGAAAAGACCTGGTTTAAAGAAGAAAAAAATCATTTTTCATCAAGACAATGCACCTGCTCACAAAAGTGTTTTGACGATGGTTAAATTCAAAGAATTAAAGTACGAATTGCTTGAACATCCACCGTATTCACCAGATTTGGCTCCCAGTGACTACTATCTCTTCAGAAATCTCAAACAATTCCTTCGTGGAAAGCATTTTTCGTCGAATGAAGAGGCCATAGCAGCCGTAGACGGTTATTTTGCAGAGCTTCCGGAAAACCATTATAAGGATGGGATAAAATTATTTGAAGATCATTGGAACAAGTGTATTGAGCTTCTAGGAGATTATATTGAATAAAAAAATATATTTCGTAACAAAAACAGTATTCTTTCATTTCGAGCGCAGGAACTTTTTAACCAACCTGTAATAAACATTTTTATATATATATGTACTCGAATTTATATACAAAAGTAATACAAATTTTTAGATTTATATGTATATCATTAAGTGTATCCACATATATTGTTATATACAATATGACTTTACATAAACCTTTTTCGTCGGGTAGATTATTATGAGTGCATAGTATAATGTGTAGTAGACATTATCCTTTTGTTTTACTCCTACTCAATTATACCCAAAGCCCTTAATAATTTTAATTTTTAATAAGAAACGAATATTCATTTGCATAAAAAGAAAAACTATAAAAATTCAAACGCACTAAAATAAAATTTGAATATTTCGTGTTAAAAAGAAATTCAACTGCGTACATTTTTTTTAATGTTAAAAAGCATGGAGTTATTTCCGTTTAATATATAGCAAAAGTTTTAAATAATAAAAAATTATAATAATAAACCCCATAGCAGTTATAAATGTAACCCTAAAAATTTTATAAAATCATAAAAAAAAATTATTTTGAAATTTTTAACATATTTTATTTACAAGTTTTTACAACTAAAATAGGTCATCTATAAAAATGATAATGGAGAAGAAAGTTAGAAGGGTTGCTTAGAATTTATATTATTTAAAAAGTTTATAATAAATGCATTAAAAAACATAGATAATAAATAAAATTTTTATGTATCCCATACATAGCTGGTTTTTTTTAGTAACAATTATAATACAATGTTATAGGAATTGTGTAAATGTATATATGAATTGCACAGATGCATATACGATATTAAATATATTTATAGATATATTTATGTGTGTTTATGTGTAGGTTGGAATGCAATGTTATATTTATAATTATGTAGAATTTAATCAATCGTAATGATAAAGAACATCAATTTAATACATACATGCGTATATTCTGGCATACATATTTACTACAAAATCACATTTAAAGGCAAAAAAACACCCATTTAAATAAATTTGCAATTAAAGCGACAGGCGACAATACAATTTAAATGCGACAATACAATTTAAAAACAAGTAAAAAAGGGCTAAATTCGGCTGTGCCGAATCTTTAAATACCCTCCACCATAGGGGCTGAAGATGATATACGTATATACTAAATTTTGCATGAACTGTAATACGAATATGTTTTGTCAATTTATGTAACAAACTTTTGTTATTTAGTTTTAGTAATGTTATTTATTTAGTTTTAGCAATGTTATTTACAGAGGTCTGCTCTGTTAGCGACTTTAACATTGTTGATTTTTACGTTAACTTAGTTATTAGAGCAGTGCTGTTCATTTGATGGGACAATTGTCCCCTGCTCAACTCACATGTATTCTTACGCTCTTGCTTTTAGTCGTCACTGAAACAGCGACGAGTGAACATGTGTAGCGGATGTATGCTGATTTTTTTTCAATGCACTGAAAAAAATTAATAGCAATGTACGAAAAATATTTTGTGATACTACAAGATCTATAAAAATCTTTAATAGACTTAATAAAAAACCCCTTTTTTAAAATTAAAGTTGAAATGTTTTGAAAAATTCGAGTCCAATCGTTCATTCATTTGTATTTGTTTTTCCTACCGAAAATTGCATTTTTTTAACAGAATAACATAAGAAATCCAACATATTAAAGATATTTTATAATCCAACATATTAAAGATATTTTAATATTAAAGATATTTTAATATTAAAGATTTTTTAATATTGATTAAAAAAATCTTCAACTTTTTGTTTTTATACAATAAAAAAAGACACCCTTATGTATATATGTATTTCTTTTTTTCCTTTCAAAAATTAAATTTTTGTTCAATTTTTATTTCTTTAAAACAGTTTTACATAAAACATTAACAGTTTCATATTTTCAATAAAAAAATAAATTCATTAGATACTAGCACTGCTATTAACCCATTGAACATTTCTTACAGTGCAATTCTCATTTTCTCACAAACACAACTACATTTTTATTTTTGAACAGCACTGTATTAGAGTAACACACATATAGCTCCAAGAATGTTATTATTCTCATAGTATGTAAGACAATAAATGTAATCGAACAATAAGAAGACTTAATAACATTTTTACTTACATACTTAACAGAAAAAAAAATAGATACAGAAAAATTGTACAAATTTGTATGGAAAATTTAGAGGTACCTTCACATTTTCACTCATAACTTTTGAACCGCTGAACCGATTTTGCTCATTTTAATTACCAAACTACTCGGCAGTATGTTCAATAATCTGGGTAAAAATAGGCACCCCGCTTGAGTCTTCGCGTCGTGATCGCCATTTCAACAGACAGACAGACAGACGGACAGACAGACAGACATCGCTAAATCGACTTAAAATTGCATAAGGATCACGAATATATATACTTTATGGGGTCTTAAACCTATATTTCGACATGTTACAAACGGAATGACAAACTGATATATACCCTCACCATATTGGTGGAGGGTATAATTAATCCAAAATTTTCTTTTAAGATCGATTAAACATTTATTTATATATGCTTGAGAGAACTACAAAAAAGGGACGCCCTAAGTTACACACGGCATCTATGGCTAAGGAACACTGGGGGTCCTTTGTCTTCTTAAATTAACCAATTGAAGGAAATTGTTGCATAACATAAGTTTATTTCATGACTTTTTTAGCTTAAACTGTAATTGACATATGGGCAAGTCCCAGAAACAGTCCACCAACCAAACATTTTTGAAATCTATCGAACTTAATTTTTTTTATGGAACATTAGACTAAATACCTAATATTGTAAATGTGGACGATCATTAATACAATAATTATTACCAACTCCTACCTTACCTCAGATCTATTAATGTTATACAAAAAATTAACAATTTTTAGGTGTTCATATAATTACCTTAGTGTTAGCATAGATGGTCTGATCGAAGTTCATATTTTTATTCATTCAATTCTCTTCAATTTAAATAATTTTTTTTTTTTACTATTTTGGTATGAAATGTTAGGTGCATGTGTCACGGAAAATACTGATTATTTTTATGCTTTGAGTAGAATATTTTTTTTTTTTTTTGCAAGTCGTCTAAAATTTTAAATCAATTTTATATACTGTTTTAAGTAAATAGAAAAATTTAAATTCTACAATTAAAGAAAAAATATAGCACATTAATTTCTGTAGCGTGCGTCACGATTTGAGTTTTCTCAAAAAATTATATTAAAAATAGTGTTTCCAATTATTCGACCCTGCCGGTTAACCGGTTAGGGCATTATTTGAAAAATCAAAATTGATTAATCAGTTATTCGGGTCGATTAATCGTTAAATGCAAAATAAAAGTATATCTTTCACCAGTAAGGATACAGAGTGCTCAAGTAAACCCTTAAATCTAAAACAGAAAAAGGCAGTGTTTTTCAGCAGAGAAATTATTGTAGAAAATTTTCTAAATAAACCAGAGCTGGCTTCAAACACAATTCAATAATTTTGCAAAATTTACAAAGTTTGGACTTTAATTTTCTGGTTTGGGCTTTAAAGTCAAAGAGGTTTTTTATAAAAAAAGCTCAGAAATCCTCGTAGTTTTAAAACTTTTGAATACGCATTTTTCTGTCAGGTACTTACCTAGTAACGATTTCTTTTTTGGGTTTTACTTAAGCTTTTCTACCTTTACAAAATTTTGTGACAAACCAACTTTTTTCAGTTCTTAAAATATTTGTTGTTTCCAATTGCAAACAATTTTAATATGTTGTTTTGGTGCTGAGGCCAAAATATAAATAAATAAAAAAACTGTAACGTCACAGTGCTTTTTAGAAAAATACTTAGCCACGTGTTTGACTTATTAGAACAAGATATGCATTTTAAAAAGTTTTGATTATCATCTGCTTATTCTGGAGACTTAAGCTTTTATAATATATTATAAGGTTGAAATAGCTTTAGAATTTAAGAATTCTTAAGAGTGAATTATTATTTCTCAGAACCTGTGCCCAGATTTTATAAGACGATTACCTTTATCGTCCATTTTCGAAATTAAATATATACTATATTACATGAAAATACCTACTATGATGACCCCAACAAATCTTATTTTTTAGAAGGTATAAAAGAATTGGAGAAACGCTGCACAAAGAGAATACAGGTTAAAGGAGACTTTTTTGAAAAATAAAATGATTTTTATCCAAAAACCTGTGTTTCATTCAAAATGTTATGGAGTTATTTACCCACCCTCGAAGTAACTGTAAAACATTTTTGAGTGCATAAATTGTTTGATACCTGAGACGTATGATGAATAATTAATAAAATTTTATAAATTACTCATACGCAATGTGTACCCCCCACCCATCCATTTAACACAATTTGGCCCAAGTGTGCTGTTTATCGGTCTTAAAAGGTCGATATAATTTTACTGAATAAAAATATTATGGTGATTTTAAAACTATAGCATAATATAAAATCTTACCTTTAATTATACATAACATACAAAAATAGCAAAAATATTTTATCCAGGGTTGGCAAAAGTTCGTTTAATGTTTTAATGTTTTGTAATAAGACTAGAGTATTCAAAAACCGAAACCGAAAACCGGTCAACCGGTTTCTTTTTTTTTTTAAACCGATCGGTTTCGAATATATTGTAAATTCGAAGAATACCGAAAACCGGTCTTTTTTGTCCGGTTAACCGGTTTTTTTAATTGCATCACCAACTGGGTTACTTGGTCTCTTTTATTTTTTCCGAACACTTTTATAATAGTTTGTTTGGTTATGAAGATTAAGATGTTAGTGATAGATTCCGATGAAGACTTAACTTTGGAATATCCAAATTCAAATAGTTTAATTTCTGATCTAAATAACACAATAAACAGTGTTCAAAATCCTAAAAAAGAGACTGTACAAAATCATTCATCATTGTGGCCTTCTCCGAGAAAAGGGACCTAGTGTGTGAAATTGAAGTTTTGAGAAAAACGCATTTAAAGTTTCATAACGCATTATCACTGTGAACACACCTTCAGTTGGGAAAAGCGATTTGGTATGATTAGTTATAATTGGGTGCCGACTTTGGTGACATCTTGCCTATATGGTGACGTATTTTTTTTCGCTTTTAGAGTGACAATTTAAAAACAATTTAAAATCAAAAAAAGTAAAACTATAATGTTTTTTCATTTTTATCGATTTTTCCAAGTTCGTTTTGTACGTTTTTATGGGGTAAATAAATTTGTATCAGAAATCTAACTCATTTCATCTATTCTATACCCCTTTTAGGTCGCTTTTCTCGCAGAAGGTCACATATGATGATTCCATATATCTTGATAAATGCGACGAAAGAACTGAAAAGTTGGAAAGTTTATATAATTGTCTTTAGACTATTTGTCCAACATCTACTATTAGTGAGAGAGTATTTTCCACTTCAAGCTTTATCAAAAGCAAACAAAAAAATCGTCTTAAAACGAAACATTTAAATTGCATATTACTTCTAAAATATTATTTTAGAAGTGAAAAATAGATTTTCTTCTTGCATATTTAAAATGTAATATTAAAAAAAATTATTTAATGCCAAACGTTTTAAACGTTCAAATAACTAACGTACCTAATTTAACCAATTTACAAACTTAATGATCTCTATTCATTTGATATGAATATAGTTTTATAATATTAATTTTTAAGATATTATATCAAAAAATATTAAAACCAATAAATAAAATGTTGAAATGAAATACAATAAAGAAATTAAATTTAAATGAATGTATTTTTTTATTTTTATTACTTCATATATTAAATTTCTTTTTTTGTTTGTAATAAAAACAATTAACAAATTATATAAGCTTTTTAATTAAATTTAAAAAAACCGGTTGACCGGTTTTTTCTGCAAAAACCGAAACCGGTTTTTTTAAAATTCGATTTTTCAAAAAAAACCGAAAGCGGTTTTTTTTTAAAAGGCCGGTTTTTTGAATACTCTAAATAAGACTTTGTTAAAAATAAATTATTTAATTAATAAGATTTTTTTTGTAACTTTAAATCATCAAATTATTTCATACAATATTGAGCCTCAGCGCCACTAGGGCTATATTAAGGCAAGTTGGCAAATAATAAACTTATTTCTTAATAAAATTTCAAAAAGGATAAAAAAATATGTAATAGAAAAATTTTTCTTAAAAATACAAAAAATTGTGTACACTCACCAAAAAAAGTCTGTAATGGCAACTGAAAATTTTGCTGTTATTACGGGAAATTTTGCTAATTTGAGCCCAGCGGTATTTTTTGCTAATCTTAGCAACACATGTACTACACTACAATGAAATTAGTAGAAACATTAGTAGCCGCTACTAACTTTAGTAAACTTTTTGTAAAGCGGAATTTAAAACCGGTTTGCTAAAATCAGTAAAAAAAAGTTTACTAAATATTTTGAGTATTAGTACAATATTTTAAATTTATTTTTTTTTTTTTATCGAAAAAAATTGATACTTAATTTAATTTATTTTTAAAAAAAAAAATATATTTTATACAAAATTAAAAACAAAATCAAAGGCTTAAAAATCTTAAAAATTGTTAAAACATGAATATATACCATAATTAATCATTTTGTTTTTATTTGGTAATTTCGGTTTTGAAAAATATTTTAGTCCAAATTTTTTTACTTTTAAGGTGAAATTTTAGGGCTGATTTTTAGAACTAAAAAAAAATTTAGTGCTATTTTAAGTTAATGTCCTATTTTCAGACATGAGTCGGTATATTCACTTCCGATCCCTTTTTTAATCTATGTATGTAACATTTTAAGGCAATTTAAGTTTGCTAATTTTAGCAAATCGGTTTTCAAAAATTTGTAAAATGATTTCTGAAATTAGCAACAAAAATTTGTAAATATTCTGTAAAAACTCTGTAATTTGTAAAATGTAAATAGCAAAAAGATTTGCTAAATAATAATTTTTTTACTAAAAATCAGTACAAAAATAGTAAAGTGGGATTGAAAACCGTTTAGAAATTTTTCTACTAACTTTTTTTCTGAGTGTAGTATTCATAGAAAATATACAAATAAAAACATTTCAATCTTTTGCAAAAAATATTCTTTTAATTTATTTTTAAATTAAGAAATAGTTAAACATTCTTTAAGACTTGGGGGTAAACTATTAAATTCAAGACTACCGATACCGATTCTACTTTCTGTTTTGTAGTTTCCAACCGATATCTTAAAACCCTAGTGTTTAGAGTTATTTTTGGTATTAAAAACTTGGTGGTTTTTTGAAAAACAGATGGTGTAGTAACCAATTTTATGAATTACGTTAGAAACATATAACAATAGCTGCATTTTATATATTCCATGTATAGGGATCTATACAGAAACAAGATTGGTTACAGTCGCGAAAGATTAAATACAGTTTCTTATGATTTATTTTGTAATATTTGTAGTGATTTTAAATTTATTTTAAATACATATATCAAGGTTAAGTAATTCAAATGTGATTAAAAAATAATGTATTTTGTCTTTTCATCAAGTTGATGCTTTAATTAAAATAAAACTCCTAAAGCCGGTAATATCTTGTAAATTTAATATTTTCATGCAGCAATTCGATTAAACTATATGGAAATTTATTATAGTGAATATATCTAAAAATCTGAGCGATCGGAACACGATCCTACCAAATACTTAAAACCAAGAGTACGCTGAAATTAATTCTGTTTATAGCACTTTTCTACAAAAATATCAATATACTGAAAATGCGTTTTATTGTTGTTCTGAAAAATAGTACCTATTAATGGGAACGAAACATTTTACATCTATCGCTTTTACATTTTATTCATGCTACACTTTGGTCTGAGTTTATGCTGCTGTTTTAAGGCGAATTTAAATTTTATGTGGCTACTCCATTTTCACCGTAAAAAAAATATTTCCCGAAATAAAAATTCCCATAGCTTGCTGCCTAAATTGTGTTTAGTCCTGAAATTTCCTTTTAACTTTTTTATATTATTTTTATAACCATATTTAATATAAAAAGAACATTTTTTTCTCTACAAAATGTAGAATTGAGTATGATTTTTTTTTTTATTTTTAAGCGCATGTTTCATAGTCCTTTTTGAAAATAAAAATACATCTTTAAATATAAAAAGCCTTTATTTGAGTGAGTGTAATTTGATATTATATATATATAATTTTTTTTTTCATTTTCAAGTGAAAAAGCCAAGAGAGGCATTGGGGGTGGTTGGGTGTTTGGATGAGTATGTGAAGGTGTAGATGTAGGTGTAGGTATTTTGTTATCATCAAGTGTCCGTGTAAATAATATAAAAATAACTAATGTATTTTTATGCTAAAAGTACGATTTATTTTTGTGTATGAATTTAAAAAGGGGGAATATTTTTTATAAAATATTCTCAGAACTTTTTTCTGGTAAATATTTTCTACTGATAAACAAACATACGTTATATAAATATACATTGAAATAGTTTGATATAAAGAAAAATATTATAAATAATTTCTTTTAAAGTTAATCAAAGTTGCAGCAAAAAATAATTTTACTTAATGTGTTTTAATTATACTATGCTAGTTGAAAAAACTATCAAGCGGAGCAGCCCAAGCTACTGAAGCTAGGATTTTTTAAAATTCCTGCGGGGTGGGAAAAGAGATGAGAAAACTCTCCCCTTGACGACCTGCTCAGTCATTTCCTTGCTAGAAACATGAAATTTCAATTATGTGTTTCCTGGAGTATAAGCTAATTTTCTGCTAATTTTTGGATAGAAATCTGAACTTTTTTATATATGTTATGTGTGTTATAGACTAATTTACTGAAGAATCATTGTAATTTTCAATAAGAACATGGTAAAAATAGGATTAAAAGGTAAAAAGTAGTGAAGACATCTACTAGGACAGGATTTGGGGAAATTTTAAAGGGGAGCGAAAAAAAGGGAAAGATTTTTTCTTAACGGTCTGCCCAAACACCAAACAGTATGGAAAAAATGGAAAAAAGTATCTCCTTAATAACCGCAGTAAAAAAATTTCAAGCTTTTTTAAAAACTACGGGGTTCTGAAAATGGATTCTGGTAGAGGAGACAAGGATTCAAGATTGCTTATCACATTTCTAGTTGGATTTGGGGATAACCTTAATATTGTGTAGGTTATCTCAAAATCTTACCAGAAATCTGAAAAGCAATCTTGAATTTGACTGGTTTTTGAGGTTTATGTTAAGTTTTGGACTTTGGTGTGTTCTGATGTACGAGTATAAAGTAAAATTTTAGAACATTTCATTCCCGTCCTCCCCCTCCTTAAATATGGATTTTACGAATTTTACCGATTACCGTTATGTGGGGGGAGTTAGAGAGTTAATATTTTCCACAAAAATAATTGCGTTAATATTTTCTAAAAAATTGCTGAACATTTCCTAAAGCGCAGATGTAAAAAACACATAGTTTCATACACCGATGCTACACGAACGGGCCAAAGGGGGCTAACTTTTACTCTCCCTAAAATAAAATTCCATCTTTGAAATCGCCAATGTTCATATATTTTTTTTTTGTCTTCTCAACCAGAATCCATTGAATCCCCTTATTTTTCTTCTTTGTTACCCAGCTCTAATCGCTGGATCTAGGAACTTTAAGTTTGGGACGAAGGCTGCAAAACTGACATAGATATCCATTAAGATTTGGATTTTTAATTTTTTTACATCCCGTCCAAATTCCTTCTGCTTTTGTCAGTTTCCAACTGAAATTCGGTTGCTACTACTAAAATCGCTTGGTACAACTGAATATTGGTTTCTACCTCAAAAATTCGGTTTATATATACAACTGAATTTTGGTGACAATACCAAAAAAACTCATCAATCAAATTTCATATTTATTGGTTTTAGCAACAAAAATACACTTCTTAATGCGGTTAGCACTTTTTTTTTCTGTGTGTAGAAATCTAAAATATATTTTTCCTTGGGTATGGAAAAGGTACGTGGAAAAATGGGGTTTAAAAAGAAAAAATTATCCCTTTAATCTCCCAGCCCAAAATGTTTGAGCCATATGTTTGAAATTTTGTCAAGTATAGGGGATTTAGAAAGAGCGGGGTCAAAACACCCTTAAGCTGGAAATCTTAAATTTTTAATATTTATTTTCTGAGGTATGGGCTAAAACACTGAATATACTTTTTGGATTTTGTAATAGAGTTTAAAAAAGTAGGTGTCCCCAAACCCTTTAAGCTGGATATCTGACACTTGAGATTGAAATATTCACTTCAAGAAGATTTCTAAATATTATTTAATCTACAAAAACTGGGGAAAATTAACAAAATTTTAGGTGAAAACAGAAAACAATTTGGTAAAATTTACCAAATTTGGTTTTTTTACAAAACTTATACATGTCAACAACCTATTTTACCAATATGTATGTGTACACTTAAAATAGTTTGTAAGTTAAAATAACAGAAAATACCATTTTCAAGAAATGATATTTCATTTAAAAACCAGTCTACTTACTTTTCATTTAAATCAAATGATTTTTGTTATTTATTTTTAAATTTTGTTTAAGCAACTGACTCATCCGTAAGAAACAAATGTTTAATCAGTTAAAATAAATGTTAAAATTTAACCTACCAATGCCGTTAAAAATAAATGATTTATTCATTTATTAGAACATTTTTCCGTTTTTGAATTTTTGTTTGTTTTTTAGTCTACAAAATGTAGCTATAGACACATTTTGTGTGAATGTGTATGTGTATTTATGTGTGTTTATGAAGTTCTTGTAATTTGAATTGAAATAATTTTTAAATAATTTTTATAAAAAAACAATTTAAATAAAAAACAAAGTGGAATTTTTTGAAACAGACAGCAAACAAAATTTAAATTTGTAATAATTGTAGGTTAGGTTAAAAATAACTGTAATAGTAATAACTGTAACGGACACAAATAAACCACAAATTTCCGTTTTGTGAGTAAATTTTTACTAAATTTCAAGCAAATGAAAAAAATAAATGTATGTTCCTTTATTTTTAAATGGAACAGAAAACTTTTTAATTAAACTACAAACAGTAAGCTACATGATATTCTGAGTGTAGTTATATTCTTAAATGCATAAAAACTAAATTAATTTTATTTTATCGTTAGGATAAGCAAAACATCCAATACTCTTAACATCCCCCCCCCCCCCCCCCCAGCAGTTTCTTATTATTTGATAAGGTTTTATAAATAGTCTTCTCCAAATGATCATATTGGAAATGTGGTGAAAATGGCATATCTTCAAAAGCCAACATTTCAACAATACCTTTCCTATTGCCCACAGCTACAGAACGACCACACAAGGATAATCTGAAACGAATAAAAATTAAAAAAAGATTCTGTACCTTACTTTCTTGCATAACGATAAGACGAAATATCGCTTAAAGTTTTACCATGCTTCCAAATTTAAAGTTTATTCCCTTAAAATTTTATAATTTTATTGTTTAACTTACTTGAAAGTTGTAAAAAAGGAGTCTTTTTCGACCATTGTGGATGAAGCAGGCTTTAGTATACTGCGTTTTAAGTCCCAAACATCAAGAGAATTACGATGTAAGGCTACGATTATCGATGAGTGTGTGGTACTCCAACAGGCTGTATGCACTGGACCCATATGATATTTAAGGGTTATCAATGGTTTTAATATACCCACAAGCCAAATACGTATACACCTAAAAAAGCAACGATTTTAAGGAAAATTGAAAGGGTTTTACACACATCCACCATCTCTGTCTACCTAGATCCAAAATTCCCCAGAATTGGGCCTTAAATCAACTTCACTATATAAATATTTTTGTTGTCTGATGATTTTAAAATATCTGATTCAATTCAATTAGTAAAAGCTGTGATAAGAGATGAAGAGACATTTTTCCATAAAAAAAAACTTACAAATTTTAAAAATGTATATAGTCCCGTAGAAAATAACTTTGTTTCAAACACTTTTTAAAAATAAATATATATAAATAGATTATTACTTATAGATATAGATTATGATATATTTTTAGTAAAGTTATTTTTCACATCACAGGCAATTTTTAATTTGGTATACTTTTTTTAAAAAAGCTGTTAAATTTTTAATTCGAAAATTTCAAATGCACACAAAAAACTACAATTAATTCCCGTTTACGTTTTGATTTATCGAACAGTATATTTTTTTGATGGAATTTATATAAAAACAATTAGAAACGATTTAAAAAACATATGAAAATTAAAAAAATAGATTGTATTTAAATTAAAAATATTATGAAATTTCTTAATCTTTTTAAGTACCTATATAGGTACGAGGGCAGATCAATAAGTCCATGACTTTTCTAACTTGCCTCATAGTTATATGAAATGCAACACTGTTCCCATCAAGTACCACCTGTTAGTAGACTACTGTCAAATTTTGAGCATTTTTTTAAAAATGGAAAAAAGTGAATTTCGAGTGCTCATTAAACATTTTTTTTGCAAAAAAAAACGCCAATCAAACCAAGGAAAAGCTTGATAAATGCTATTGGAACTATGCATTATCGATTTCAATGGTAAAAAAGTGGTTTACTGACTTTCGTTGTGGTCGCACAAGTACAAATGACGCTGAACGTTCTGAACGGCCAATTGAGGTCAATATAACCGAAAATGTCGAAAAATTCACGATATGGTGTTGGCCGATCGAAGAGTAAAAGTTCGTTGATACCATAGGCTATCCTGTTCAAATATATCATTAAATTAGGATTTCAGTTGAACCAACCGAATTGTGGATTGTATTGATTAGAGAAGCCACTAAAGATTGGTATTTGCAAACGAATTTTCTGCTATATTTGTTTTCCTTAAATATTATTTAAATACAAAATTAGTCATTAAAATTTTTAAGTGTTTGTGATGTAGTGGGTAGAGAGCTAGTCTAGTACTCGAAATTTCCGAGTTTAAATCGCGGGAAAAGCAAACTTTTAAAAAATAATTTTTTTAATTAAAATAAAAATAGTTGTGCTGCAGTAAGCAAGAGAGTGAACTATGAATCTGAATCCCCAGGTTCGATACCGGAAAAATCTAAAAATAAAATTTTTCTCAAAGTCAAATTTTGTGGAAGGTAATAATATTTATGTGGAATAAAAATATTAAATTGGGCAACTGAATATTGGCTTTTACAACTAAAAATATAATTTAATATGAAGACAGTTATTGTAATCACCAGAATTCGATTGGCAACAAATTCAGTGGCCACAACTGATACTGTTTTCTGGGTGTAGAACATAAATTCCCATATGCCAGCCCTGACATTTAACAGAGTTGCCGTCAGTGGCAACTCCTCAACACAACTGATGTTGCATTAGTGTTTTTTTTTAACCTAAAAAAATATACTCGACATTTCCGGTATACAACTTCCGGACAACGCTGCCATTTTCTAGTTAATCTCGCCACACACATAAATACGGCAGCAATGTGGCATGTCAGTTTAAGAAGTAACTTTGGTGATTAATTGAATTAATTGTGTAATCTGTTAAAGTGCAACTTAATAGTTTTAATAAAGTCTCTTGTATATTTATTTTTAAATTTATGTATATAAGGCATTTTCGAAAATAAAACCCCCCAGGTGAAAATGATCATATATTATCATTTTTACATGGGTAACTGAACTGATATAATTTTTTATGCAAACAAAACATGTAAATATCAAAGTAATGTTTTATTTGATTTATTTGATATATTATTATTTATTGATTACTGTCAGCATTTCATAATTCCATAATTATCATATTTCTTTTATAGTCAGAACTTTTGTTACCACAGTATTGTTACAGTCAATCATGTTATAAAATAGAAAGTGGCATTTATTAAATAATGAAATATTTACAAGAATAATGATGATAGCGACCGTATTTATGGTTAGAACTTATTTATAAACCAATAACTTGATTGTGACAACAATACCCGAATGCAGCAAGAATAATATAGTAGCAGTGATCATGTGGCAACCATGTTTTTTTGATTATTGAATTTCTTGAGTGTTCAACCTGTATTGCGATATATCGCGTAAATAAAGTGATGCCAAACATATAGTATAAATAGTATTGCAATCAGAAAAAAAACATTAGAGAGTTAACTTTAACGAGGCAATGTGAATTTGGCCCTTAACGTGATTTTTACAGATTTTTGTTATTGTGTTGTTTAAAAATTAAAAAAAAAATTATTTTGTATATAACGATTAATCGATTTTTCGAATAACCGAATTAACCGGCTAAACAGAAACACTAATATTTACCAATCATTTCCACAGGTTAGATATAGTTTAGGCGACCAAGGTGAAAATTCCATGTAATTAATACCAGCTTCATGTAATTGCAAAACTTCCAAATGTTGATTAGGATAATTCGTTGAACATTTATATTGACAACCCTCATCGGTCAATACATAATAGACATCCTTGTGTACGATATCCAAACATATGTCAACACCTTGAGGATGACGATTTGCCTCCATTTGCAATAATTTCATATCTAACTTTAAACCCTCGATATTTCCATCAACACGATCAAGTTTCATGAGTTGAAAACTCAACAAATAAGGACTATTTATAATGGTATAACGGGTAATGATGCCATCTCGAGACAATGCCAAAAATGGTTCAATATCATAAAGTTTAGTGTCATTATCACTGTGTGGAATCCATTTTAAGGATGTTATGGGCTCACAGCTGGGCGAAGTCAAACGTTGTGATGCACTAATTTGTGGATTTTCCACATTACTTATATCATAGACATACACTGAACCATCATATAGGCCAATGGCCAGTAATTTGGGTGTATACGATGAAAACTCCACTGATACGACGGGAGCTTTAAAATTATACATTCTTTCTGGATTTACAGGATTTTTTATATTCCATATACAAACACTCCCCAATTTTGGAAGTATACCAGTTACAGTGGTAAAAGTGCCATAACCTATCGCTAAAATATCACCATCTTTGGGACACCAACTCATATCTGATATTGAATTACTATCAGTGGTTGGTAAATTAACACTATACGTCCATAGCGGTACAACACTATAACGATAATCAACTTTTAAAGCCAAAGGATCGGGCATTTTCATGTTACGAAATCTTCTTTGTTCATTTTCAAAAGTATTTCCCGCCAAAATACGCATAGTCAACATTGAAGCCAATTTAAAATTGGGTAACTGATTTATCTCGACAAATTGATCGACACCACCCACTTTATATGTGGTCACTTGCATTTGTTGGGCGCCATCGACGTCTACACTTTGCGTTGTCTTTTCCAGATCTTTATAGGTATCAAACATTTCAAAATTCGACACATATGAAGCGACATGATTTCGTGCTATCGAGTCAGTATTAACACCACGAGTTTTTGTTAGATCTTGCGAAGTTTGTGTTTCCATTGAAAAACATATACGTTTGCGTCCTAATCCCTCGGTTAAATATTCATAGCGTTTATTATCTTCTTCGACCAAACGTCCCTCTTCGGTATCTCTAAGCACTGTGGTGCTACGTTGTTCGAATAATAAAATATCGGAGGTTTTTTGTAATTTAATTTTTATAAATGGATTTGGTCTTTTTGGGGTTTTACGTTTATCACGACTTAATGGTGAAGATGTTTCTGGTTTTACGTCCAATGTAAGCTTACTTAATTTTATCTTAAAAAGATAGAAAGAGAGAGAGAGATGTACATATATGAAAGTGATATTCAGTACTAGTGATATTCAGTACTAGTTTAAAGTGATAATTACATGATTTTAAGCTTAGAAAGAAATTTGTAAGTATTATTTGAGTATTTCTTAAGCTATTTGTATATTAATTCTAATTAATTTTATAATATTAAAGTATTTAAATTCGCGGTCATATATAGGACAAATTTACTTTGTGGGTGTGGTTTTTGGAATTAGCAAGAACATTTTTTTTTTGTCAATATTGCTGCTTTATTTCATAAAATGACTTGAAAACGACTACTAAGTGAAGAAGACATCATGGAAAGCTTTGAAGAAACTTCAGATCTAAGCGATGTAGAAGATGATAAAGTTGACCATTAGTTTCCTGACCGTGAAACATTTACAGAAGATATTGAAGATGAAGAAGTTTTAGAAGAGATTAAGGTGGATAAGCTTTTGTATATACTAGAATTGTACTAGAATTCGCAAAACGCTTACTGGTTCGTGGATGTAGTATAAAAAAAAAACCTTTGAAGTTAATGGATTCTACAAAAATATATATTAGATTATCTGAATTTTCATACTGATTAAATTGCAGAGTAAATATAATGATATTGAAATACCCCGTAAAGACAGATCATCTCGAACTGTCCATCAGAAACCACACCACAAAGCAGCATATCAACAACTCATACTGAGCCATTGTAAAATCCACTGAAATGCAAAAAAATAAATCAAAATGCTCCTGATATAGAAGTTCAACACGATAGTCACAACCAGCAAGCTTGATGGTTGTTCAAAAAAATCTTTTTTAATTTGCAAAAAAAAAAAAAAGAAAAACAGGAAATAGCAAGGACTAGACTAACTACTATAATTGATAACCATATGAATAAAATGAGATTATGTCATAGGGACAAGTTTATTCTTAACAATCTTAAGAGAACGGAGAAATTTTTGAAACATAACCGGGACATTTTAATTCTAAATGCAGATAAAGGTAATATTACAGTTGCGATGAATAGACATGACTATAATTCAAGAATGAATGATATTCTTAATGATGACTCCACATATAAGATATTGACGAAAGACCCAACGATTAAACTACAACAGACAAATAATGATATAGTAGAAAACCTTTTCAAATTGGAAATAATAACACCTTTTCAAAGGAAAACATTTAAAACAACAACTGCTACGGCACCCAAATTATATGGAGTTCCGAAAGTGCATAAGGAAACATTTCCATTAAGACCAATTTGTTCAAGCATCAATTCTCCATCTCATGAACTAAGCAGATATATAACAGGAATTCTTAGAAAGATAACAGAAAATTCAGTATATAATGTAAGGAACTCATTACAATTTAAGGATAAAATTAAGGGAATCACGATACAGAATGAGGAAAAGTTAATTTCATTAGATGTAGTATCCTTATTCCCTAGTATACCTATAAATGTAGCCTTAAGTATTATAGAGGGAAAATGGAATATAATTAAAGAACATACGACTATTGAAAAGGAATTATTTTTAAGAATTCTCAAATTTTGCATATTCTCAACAAAAAGGATTACCTATGGGTTCTCCAGCTTCTCCAGTTGTAGCAGATATAGTTATGGAGGAACTACTTGATAAATGTATTAGAAGATTATCTATTAAACCAAAGATTATAAGGAAATATGTAGATGATTTATTTTGTATTATTTCAGAATGTGAAATAGAAAATATTTTAAACATATTTAATTCATTTCACCAGGATATTAAATTTACAATTGAAAGGGAATGTGATCGTAAACTTCAACATTTAGACACATTAATAATAAGAAAGGAGAATAACTTGTTAGTAGATTGGTACCAAAAACCAATTTCTTCGGGTAGAATTATTAATTATTATTCAAAACATCCGAGAAGAGTTATTATAAATACTGCCAAAAATCTTATAGATAAAGTTTTAAATATTAGTGATATAGTTTTTCATAGAAATAATAAAATAAGAATTAGAAATATTTTAGAGGATAATAATTTCCCAAGGGAATTGATTTATAAATTGATTGGTCAGTACAATGGACATAGGGAAGGCAGTGTGAATATAGTTACTGAACCTAAGATTTACAAGTCTTTAACTTATGTACCAATGATTTCTGAACGATTAGAAAATTCTAATATTTATGATATCAATAATTATAGGATGGCTCATAGAACATATAATACATTAGATAGATTATTTAGTAAAATGAAAGATAGGACAGAGAAATTAGATAAATCTAATATTATTTACAAGATACCTTGCAGGGGTAAAGATAATGAAATATGTAGTAAAGTATATATAGGTACCACAAAGAACAAATTAAAAACTAGATTAGCAGGACATAGATCTGATCAGAAATATAGGAATACAGCTTCTCAGAAAACTGCATTATCATCACATTGTGCCACTCTTAACCATACACCAGATTTTGAAAATACAACAGTTTTAAATACAGAAACAAACTACAAAAGACGCTTCATGTTAGAAATGTTACAAATTATCAACACACCAATAGAACAAAGAATTAATTTTAAAACAGATACAGACAATGTAGCTCAGAATTACAGACATTTAATTTATAAGAATAAGATAGGAAATTAAATAAGTTCATAAAAATGTAATAGAATAATTTTTGTTTCCTGTGTATAATTTTTAATATTTTTAAAATTGACAATTTTGTTGTTTCATTAATTTTGATTTGTTAAAAAATTTGTTTAAAATTAAAAACCAAAAAATCCCTGAAGAAGCTATCCATTGAGATAGCGAAATATTGGATAACAAATAATTTTGTATAAAATAGACCTTAAGCTTGAATACTTATTACCTGGAATTTTTATTAAAAAGGTCGAAGAAATTGACTGAATAATAAACTGAATAATAAAATGTAAAATTTTTAGCGGAAGCAATTGCTTTGTAAATTATCACTCAAAATAATTTTTTTTTATCACATTTATCTCATTTCGTTACACGTATTGTCTTAAAATTTACTTATAAGAAAGAGTTATTTTTCAAATATATTGGACATCACCTGGAAGCTAGGTTAGACAACTTATCTGTAATTTGACTTCAGATTCATAATCAGGACCCTCGAATTAGCTTACACTGAAATTTTCCGTTTTTTATCTCAACTAATTCTAATGTCTGAAAGGGTTAAATTGCAAATTCTATTTCACTTACACCATTTTCAATATCATCTAATTTTGCTTTTATAGATCCTAGTCCCTTTCTTTGCTGTTTCATCAGTTCTTCTAATTCTTCAGCATTAGTAGATTCTTGACTTTGTAACATTTCATGTTTATTAATTTTAGCATTTAATTTTTCAAATTTAAATTTAAGATATTCTTCAGGATTTAAAGACATTTTTAAACGTTTTTATTCGCTGTAAGTGTTTTTATTTTTAGACTCTGAAATAAGTTTGAATATTTTATTTGTTTATTTATTTCCTAGATACTTAGTTAATAGAGATGTTGCATAGTTACGTATTACACTTAAAATAATAAGTCAGTTAATTTTACGAGTAATTTTAATACGAATAAATGTTTTCCAATATTGCCCAGTAAAAGTAACACTACTCTACAAAACTCAACTTTTACTTTACACAGACTTCTACTAAAACTTCAACTTTATAAGTATTTTGTCCTCTTAAATACGAATCTACATTTATTTCCCAATTATGGTACCATGAATTTTATTTTAATGATTCATAAAAATTCATACCATTTTTGAAATCTACAAGTTCGAATTGCCTAAAATTGAGGTTAGCTAATTTCAAAATATATTATTATCAGGGCAGCGACTTTCATGCACTAAAAGAGCTAAAATATGAGCTTGAAATATGTATGCAGGTAAAAAAATCAAAAAATGTACACTTTCAAGAAAATATCCACTAAAAGCCAAAAAACGTACAAAAATATGCACGAAAAATAAAAAATTTGAACTTTATAAAAAAAACACAAAAAATAGTAAATAAATTTCATCTAAACTCAATAAAAGATATAAACTGGGATAAATAGCTTTTTCCTTTGATTTGTGAGTTAAAAAGAATAATGTTAATGAAGGCCGTAGCTGAACCGAAAATGCATTCCATTCGGCTTGTGTCTAAATAACTTAATAAAAAATAAGAATTTTTTTTCTTATTTTTTATTATCCGAGCTTTCGATTTGACAATACAAAAAACAGCTGATTAAGTCTACAAAAGTGTGTGAACATACAAAGCAATAATAGGTCGGTAAAATGAGAGTAAGCTAATAATAATCTCACAATGACATAAAAATACCCAAAATATGCGGTTTTATTAAAAGTCAAACAATTGTCAAATTCTGGCGTTGCCAAACACAGATACGATTTGTCGAAAAATTCAGAGTTGTATTCTATTTATTTATTAGATTTCGTTTTGATTTCAGCGAAATTTTAAAATTTGTATGGCAAATCTGTTTGAAATTCAAAATTTTTATTAGATTTTCGTCGAAATCTTATTTTATTTTAAATTTGTTATAAGTTTGCGTTTACATTACGCTCGAAATCCAGTTTTAACTAGATTTCGATATCAAGTTTGTGTATAATAGTATAGATATTATCAAGATTTTTTTAAATTAATTTTAAGTTTTTTAAATTCATTTAATTTTAATTTAATAATATGAAAAATATGCATTAAAAATCATTAAATATGCATTTGTAGCAAAATATGCAACAATCAAATGATGCCAGTCCTTTGATTCGGAAATTTGTGAAAAAACCGTTTTCAGACTACTGAAAGTACCTACCCTGGTAATCTATAATGAATGAGATCATTGTTTTAGTAATCACGAGCCATCTACTAAAAAACTAAAATTTTTTACGGCTTATTATTCGGAGTCAGTTCTAGTTATTTTTGTTAGACGAAGTTGTTTTTATTAGCAGTCAACCTTACTAATTACAAAAATAATGTGTTATTGGTAACTATTTATTTTTTTATCAGCACTCAATTATTTATTTCATTTTTAACTATTTGTTTTTTATATATTTGTAATGCAGTGGGGAAGCAGGTGAACAAATTTTATGTTTTTCCTAAAGCAAATATAAGCAACTACTTACAAAATCTACCTTGTCGAAAATTTAGGACAGAATGCATTTTTTAATTTTAAAATAAAATCACGTACTTTTTGACATAGTTCCGATTAAGTATGGTATGAAATATCTGTCAAATGGCCAAACGACTCTGATGACAGGCCATTACTCTTTGTGGAGGTCCTTTGTCAAAATTCGCTGCGTAGTGCTATGTGAAATTTAAAGTTGTTGAGAACGATGATTCATGTTTTCGAGTTTTCGGCGACACTCGCGTTTACAGCAGCAATGTTTTCAAGAAACCGACCGGTACGTTGACACACAGGAGTCTTCTGTCTATAACCGTCCCAGTCTCTTCAAATTTGTTGACCACTCTTCGAATGGTTGACACATTACACTCACCAAAAAAAAGTCTGTAGTGGCAACTGAAAATTTTGCTGTTATTACGGGAAATTCTGCTAATTTGAGCCCAGCGGTATTTTTTGCTAATCTTAGCAACACATGTCTGCTAACGTGTAGTACAATGAAATTAGTAGAAAAATTAGTAGCCGGTACTAAATTTTAGTAGACTTTTTGTAAAGTGGAATTTAAAATCTGTTTGCTAAAATCAGCAAAAAAAATTACTAAATATTATAAATATTGGTAAAAAGCTTTGAATTTATGTTTCTTATCGAGCATGAAAAATTTTGATTATATTTTTTAAAAAACAAATTACTCATTTTGTTTTAATTTAGTAATTTCTGTTTTGAAAAATATTTTTGTCAATTTTTTTTTTACTTTTAAGGTTAAATTTTATTTGTTTTTAGGGCGGATTTTTAGAACTAAAAAACCTTTTTAGTGCTATTTTAAGTGGGTGTCCTCTTTTTAGACATGAGTCGGTATCTTCACGTTCCGATCCCTTTTTTAATATATGTAACATTTAAAGGAAATTTAAGTTTGTAGGTGTAAGTTTTAATTAGAAATTACATTTCCTTCAATATCCACTTTTTAAAATTAGTAATATTTTTTGCTAATTTTAGCAAATCGGTTTTCAAAAATTTGTAAAATGATTTCTGAAATTGGCAACAAAAATTTGTAAATATTCTGTAAAAATTCTGTAATTTGTAAATAGCAAAAAGATTTGCTAAATAATAATTTTTTACTAAAAATCAGTACAAAAATAGTAGAGTGCGATTGAAAACCGTTTACAAATTTTTCTTCTAACTCTGAGTGTAGGTGCACTTTCTCGACTGAAAATTCTTCGACTATTGCGAAGCGATAAATTTTTAATAATCGGAATAAACATATGTGACAGCTGCCAAATTTCAGAGTTGTCACTTAATTTTAAACTGCTGCTGATAGCACATGAATTACTATTTATTTTATTGACTTCTTATTTTTTAATACAACGAATTGTGGTCAAAACTGATTAAAAATATTTATTTATAGCAGTTTACGACGTTTTTCTGTGCTCCTGTAGAGTTATGTAATTGGATTATGTATCCTTATTTGTGAGAGATATTTAATTGATTATTATATGGACACTTTCTTTGAATAATGTTAATGATATTAGTTTCTTAGAATATAAGACACTCAGCAAAAAAGACTTTAATTTGCAATCACCAATATTTGCCAGACAAAATACAGTTTGAAAAGGACAAGAAAGGATTTAACAATTTTTTCAGTCAATATTGATTTTTTATAAAAATTTTGTGGCCAAAAAGCGGATTTTAAGTTTTTTTTTAGGTTTAAAATCATTTTCATCATCTTTTCTTAAGCTGCGTTCACAATTACGGAGTGACTCTATACTGCAGCACAGATTGAAATCTTAACTATTTAGCATAGTGAAGTTTCTTCCAAACATTTTTGACATTTTTATATGAGTACTTTTTTGTGATTTATTTTTTAGTGAATTTACTGAAGATGTCACAAATTTTGTATTTATTTCATTATATTTTTATTGCCATATGCATAGACAATTTGTTGTTTTTTATAACATACTCGTATACATCAAATTAAAATGTAAGACAACAAATTTTCCTTATAAGTCTGTTATAAGAATTAACTAAATGCATATGACTGTTATTATATTTTTTAAATTTGTTGACAATTAAGCCAAAAAAACAAATATTTTCACATTTGAATAATTACACTGTTTTTCGTAAATTACATATCTACTTTTTTAATATTTAAACATTTAGTTTTATTTTCTATTTAATTTTTTTCTGTTTTTTTTTTCAATTTGTTGCCAATTAGAGATGTGAACAAATTAGGAATGTGCTTTTTTTAGGTGATACTTGTTGTGATAAACAAATAACAGAGCAATGTTAACTGCATAGTGATACAAAAATGTTTGACTCTGGAGTTGATTAAAAAAATAGCTAAATAAAAAAATGTATTAAAAAGAAAGATAAAGAGAAAAATTTTCAATTTCTACAGCCTAGAGTACTCCACAATTATAAACTACAATTTATAAAAAAGAGTCCTTTCTCATCTTTCAATAACCAATATTTGTTATAGAAATTTAAGTTTTATTTTAGATTTTTTATCATTAAAGTAATTTATTTTATAAACTATAGGTTTTTATTTAATATCAGGGTAATTCCATTGTGACGGGTGTGACCATGATACTCACATTTTTTATTATAATTCAAGAATATAAAATTTTAAATTTTAAAAAAGGTGCGATTTCCAAGGATGTTAATCTTAATAACGTTTTATAACAGCTTGAGATTGAAATTCAATGCTTTCTGCTAATAATGACCATTAGAAGACTGCAACGGGTGTGACCTTACAAATTTGAGCTCTTAAAGAATTATTCCTTTCAGGTAATATTATGTAAAATTTTCCGTAGGACGCGCTTAATTATTTTGATTAAGTTATTTCATTAGAGTGTTTTTGATTATATTAGATACTTACAGTCTGCAAAAAAAAAATGTTTTCTTAAAAAAAAAATTTTTTTAGAAAATGTGACGGGTGTGACATCTTTATGTGACGGGTGTGACATAGTATGAAAACTCGAAAAGTTTGGAGAAAAAAAACTTTTTATTGACTTTAATTTCACAAGCAGTTTAAAGATAAACACATAAGAAAATAAAAACACAGAGATTGCATCTGCTCTTTTGAAGTTATGAATATTTTGAATATTGGTTATGGATTGATTTGACGCCGTTCCACCCTTTGTTTAAAAAAGAAATTTTCTGCTTTAAAAACCATAATGTTAATTAATTTCTTTTTTTCTACTAGATATTTGAAACAGTCTAGTGGTGTTTTTATAATACATTCCTGAGCTTTAATCACTGTACATAATTATCATTCTCTTGTAGACAACAATTAACCGATTTTTATTAAAAACTCTTTGATTCATTTTTCCTGTGTAGGGCCGTTTTACGTGGAATTGCCCATCACCAATATTTTCGACAAAAAATGTAGTTCATTTCGTAAACGATTTAAAGCAAAAGGGTCTTAAATTTTAAATATCCAAAAAGTTCATAGCTAACTATTTTATATTACACAAAAAGGGCTGAGACTTGGTATTACCAATATTTTCGAAAAATGAGTTCTTATTTTTCAGAATTATGCGAAAACTCTAAAATAGTTATTTTTTTCGTAAAGAGTAAGTGAAAATAGCGATCAGGAATTTATTTTGGAATCTATAACAGGAATGGAAAAGCTGATACAATTGTACTTTTTTTATACTATTTGATTTAAGAAAGTACCGTGATACTCCCGATACACATTTGATACTCTCACAGATTTTTCCCAAATAAAAATTTGATATTCACTTATTTCAACATTTTCTCTATTTATATTCAACGTTTATGTAGTTTGGCAACACCTTGATTTTTTTCTTTTCGCTACATTGCGTTGTTCATACAAAACATTTTATGGTACTTGTAATTAGTAGTTGTATCATTGCGGTTAATATTTCTTTGTACATTGAATAATGTTATTCACCAAATTTACGAAAAAAAAAGTTATTAAGAAGAGCTTTTATGTGATAACTTTTGAAAATGTTGAAAATGATGTTCCCATTTTTCGAAAGGAATTGTATAAACAAATTATAATTTTCTTTTGCTTAAGTAACTAAAGTTTAATTAAATTAACCTGATCTCTTATTGAATGTGTTTCTTTTTTTATTATTACTAATAAATATATTTTTAACGTTTTGTGTACATTTTTATGTAATTTTTTGTTTAAAAAAAACTAAAAAATTAAGTACTCTGAGAGTCAAAATATTACTCTTGAATATTTTTTTTTTTTTTTTGATACCGAAAAAAAAATCCCATTTTTCATCCCTGATCTACAAGGGTTTTAATTTTTAATCTCCTAGTTTTCTACCAAAAATGGCAAGAGATGGAGCGACAAGTCTTTCGACCAAAAAATGTTTTTTAAATGGATTTAAAATAGTACCAAAGAAATGTAAGATTATACTACAGAAATTCGCGTTTTTCTTATCCAAACATTTCAATGTACCTACGTAACCCGGGGGTTACACGTTCAATTGCTTGATTTCAAATTCTCTCACTTTGCAATACAATCACCCTTTTTTACTAACACACTCACACTTTTTGAAATTGAAAACTGTCAAATATACCATATAGCAATCAAACTGCAATACAACTTGGGAATAAGCTTATATAAATAGTGTGTTTTAAGCTTTTCTTAAATTCGTTTATTATAATGTTTATAAAATTTGAATTCACAAGCAGTATTTAACAATGCTTGAGAAAAGATTATTATACATAACTTTTTCTAAAGTATGATTATAAACAACATACACATATTGAATAACGCAATTTGACGATTAAAATAGAAATATTTTTCAATACATTCTAGTCTTGTTGTCTTTGTTCTACGCTTATAATGCATACAAAAATTGCCGTTACTTTTTTTTTAATTTGTCAAACGTGTTTTGCGTGTACACTTGTTTGTAAATTTTATAAAATGAACGTGCAATTGAATATTAAATTTAATTATTTTTATAATAATTTTTATTTGTGGTTAAAATGAATTATTATTATTTATATTTAAAATTAAAATAAAAAATAAATGAAATTAAAGAAAATAATTATGATTTCTCTTTTTTAATACTTAATAATAGATTATATGCGAAGCTTATTCTACAATTATGTAAAAAAGCTTATAAATATATTAAATCAAATAAGCTTTTCTATACCCAAGTTAATACAATATTATTTTTGTAAGCTTATTCTACAATTGCAAGAATAAGCTTATAGTAATCACGCACACATAATATTTTACCGAGGGTTCCGTTTTGATTTTTCTACAATTGTTACGATAACCTTTTTCAATATATTCTCAAGTCTTTTTCAAGCATAAGGCTTGTGTTTGTAAGCTTATAATATTTTTCTCAAGTCATTTGGTATGTTGAGTGGATGGTATTCAATATCTCATTCAAGCCGTGAGGCAATCTATGAAGCAATTTTAACAGCTGATCACAATTCTTGTAAATAACTTTTCAAATACTCTGCCACAATATAACGATGCCACAGTAAAACAATTTGTACTTTTTTCCTTGATAAATGCGTTTTGGAAACGAAATCGTATTCAAATTGCGTACAGCCTACGTCACAGCTTTCAATTCGAGAGATTTTGACATACAGTATATGAGAAAAATTGAAAGCAATAATCTTGTACGTGTAATACCATACACTCTGATTGAAGCAAGACAAGATGTTACTATGTCGATTTTGTTTTTGGAAAACATATTTATATATTTGCAATTATGTATTTAATTATATTAAATCATTTTTTATTGAAAATATACAAATAGGAAGTTGAATTAAGTTTAAATTTCTTAGGAGGGATGTCAATTTTACAATTGCTGACGTCAGTTAGGTTTCGAATTAAAGTTGGCCAGCTGAAACAACAACATGTAAAGTTTGGTCATTAACTAAACAAATATGTAATTGAAATTCCAATGCAAGTGGCGTGAAATAATTTAATTTAAATTTTTATGCATAAAATTATGATGATTTGCGCTGGCGTAATTCCAATAACTCTTTATATTGCTCAACTGAACCATCTTCGTGTTTGGAAGTAAAAGCCGGTGTTGATTTTTCTTTTTCCGATTCGGAATTTTCACGTGAAGTTTCTTTTTTGGTACGTTTTGATTTTTTAATTTTATCACGAACACGTTTGCCCAAACGTGAAGCAGCCAATACTTTGCTAACCTTGGAACTTTTCATATAGCGAGAATGCCAGGACTAGGAAATGAACAAAAATGAAAAATTTTAATTGTAATTGAAATAATGAGGTTATTTTAAACTTACTTGATTATTAGCACTATTGTCATCTTCACTGGATTTTAGTGATATAACATCTTCATTTTGTGATTCATCCTGCGATTTGTTGGCTTCCCGAGACGACTCTTCGATAATCCTATCATCACAGGGAGATTTATTGGCATTGACTTCATTTTCTAATTGTTCATTCATTTCATTTTCCAAGTCACCACCCAAGGATATGAGATCATCATTTTGATCATCATCTGAATGATTTGTAGAACTTGAATCTTCATTAGACTTTTTAGGTTTATCATTAGCATCGCCATCATCTTTTTCATTATTTTGTTGTTCAGCTTTTGGTGTCGGAGAATCATTTTGATCACTTTTAGCATGTTGTGTATCTTGGGTATTATCATCTTCTGGGGTAGTATTTTCTTCAGCTCTTGATTTATCTTGTTTCTCTGTGGTGTTTGATTTTTGGGAAGACTTTTCCTTATTGGTAATAAGTTTATCGAGCTCTCTATCTTCTGTTTCAGTATTTTTACGTTTGCTTTGTCTTTCCTTGCTGGTTTCGGTGTCCAAAGTTTTATCGAGCAATTTGTCTTTGAGTTTTTCTTTTTTTTCAGTTGTTGCTTCTTTTTTATTCTCATTTTTTTCACCATCATCTGAAGAATCAGTGATAAGTAAAGTTTCTGGTTCTGGCACTATCGGTATAACGTCCGGTGAGGGAGAACGACTGGACTTTTCTTTTTTAATATCCTTTAATAAAGCTGCATTTTCATTTCTATTAATTGGCTTTTCCTTAGTTTTTTCTAATTTTCTATTATTTTTAGATTCTTTATGTTTTTCTTTAGATTTTTCTTTTTCCTGTGGCTTTTCCTTATCGCCTTTAGTATTTTCTTTTTCTTTGGGGGCATCTTCCTTATCTTGGCTGGTTGCAGCACGATAATTTCTCTTAATTTTTATCTTTTTTGTTGCACGCTTTTCCATATCGTTTGCATTAGTGTTTGCGTTAATATTTTCGGATGAATCATTAGTTCTGCCAACTTTAGCCGAATCTCTGGATTCTCTATCAGTCGATAAACGTTTACGTTCATTTTTTGTAGACTTTTTCTTAGTTGTACCTTCATTGCTTTTACCTTCATCTGAATCAACCTCGATTTTGGTTACGGGCTCTAAAGCTAATTGAGAACGTATAGCTCTGGCTCGGGCCTGTAATTCCAGCAGTTCCAAAACGCTTATTTGGACATCTCCTAAGATGGTATTTAAAAAAAAAAACATTTTAAAAATATCAAAAAATTTAAATTATCAAAATATCAAAATACATAATTTATTTATTTATTTATTTATTTATTTATTTATTTATTTATTTATTTATTTATTTATTTATTTATTTATTTATTTATTTATTTATTTATTTATTTATTTATTTATTTATTTATTTATTTATTGTACATAATGTAATATAAAGCCACATAGGCCAATAAATCATATTACAAAGCAAAATTCCTGAATAAAAAACTTAAATTTAAAAAGAAAAAATTAATATATATATATATACACAATAAATTAAATATTAACTTTAATATCAGAATATATATATAATGTAATTCCCAGATGATTACCCGGAGTTCCCAATTTTTACCATGACCCTGGCCAAAATTTTAAAATATATCTTAAAAATGAGTTAGAAATAACACATTTGAAATTTCAGGTTTTTAAATCGGTGTAGACAGGCCATCAATGGGGAGGCTCTTCTCCTTTTTGCTCCTTTCCGTAGAAATTTTTAGAAATATCTTCTAAGAGGATGTCTACGGAGTAACCTAAATACCAAATTTAAACTTCCTAGCTCTAGTGGTTTTGGCAGGGCGTCAAGGGGAGGATTTTCCTTTTTTTCACCTACTCGTAGATTTTTCCAAAAATCCCGTCTTAACTGATGCCTCCCTCTTAGCTGATGTCTACGTCGGAGGAGAAACCTTTATGCAAAATTTGTACTTCGTAGCTCAAAAGGTTTTGGGAGGCCGTCAGTGGGAGAGTTTTTGCCGCAGTCCGTTAAGATGAAAATTTCCCCTTTATTCCCCCCACCGTAGAATCTTTGAAAATTCTCTAGTCTTAGCTGCTGCTTACGCCGGAGTATGAAGCTTTATACCAAATTTCCGAAAATACTGTCTAGCAAAATGTGTCAGTCAGTAACGTTATTCCTTTATATATATAGAAATTGATTGATCGTATATATATTTTCTTGACTTGTTGCGTATTTTGTAATTTTTTGAAGTTTTTATTTTTTAAAATTAATTAAAATTCTTTCGTCGTTGCATGGTTTCGTGCGTTAAATTAAATTGTGTAAAAATTATTTAAAATTTTGGTCTTACCTGTAGTAGCTTCATTTGTTTTGGACGCATCCTTTTTCGCTGTAGATTCAGCAGTTTCTACAGTTTTAGACCATTTTTTCTTTTTGCCTAAAAACGATAAAGAAAATTCAAAATTGTTTTATTGATTTGCATAAAATGGAAAATTCTATCGATATCAACAAAATTGAGAATAATCAAAATGATGAAAACATTAATGAAAACAATGAAATTGGCAAAAAAGCAGAACACTTTAATGTCTTACTAAATGGTCAGCGGGATTTAGAGCAGCAATTAGTAGAATTTAAAAAATCCTGTGAAGCGCATGGCAAGCATCGACGTAAACGTTGTAAAAGACGCTATTATAATTTGGCATTAATGGCCAAAGTTACTACATCTACCACAGACGGTGAATTAAAACGTTTACTTAAAAATGGCACTAAAACATTTCTAATTGATATGGTTACATGCAAGTCCAATGAAGTGGAGGCATTAGTAACAATGATAAAACAGGCTGTGAAGGATCAACAGTCGGAAGAACCCTGTATGAAAATGGTAGTAGGTTTGGCTTTAGAAATTACAGGAGATTGTTGTCGCCTTGGCAGAATACGTAATGATTGTTCAATATTTTTGGCCCGAGGCGATTCTATAACTTTAACCACAAATATAGCCTAGAAATATTCCAGCTTTAAAGAGATTGCCTATGTTATAAATTTAAAATATTATTTGCCAACTTTAAACTTAAATGATCAAATCTTAATTGGACATGAGGTACGAGGTATGATTGTTAAGAAATTAAAAACCTGTGTAGCTATTTTAATAGAAAATGCTGGAATTGTAAATTCTTATGGATTTATTTAATTGCCCAAACAATGTAATTCGTTGCAATTGCAAATTCTACCCAATATGTTTACTATGGATTTAACTTTGGCTCAAAAACTCCAAGCTGACTTCATTGTAATACCTCGCATACGTTGTATGACATTCCTAAAGGCATTGCGCTATAATTTAAAACATGATTATAACTTCAAATTAATTGGTACCATTGATTTGGAGAATGTCAGTGCTAAAATGTTAGATTTAATGGCTTTAATAAAACAATTGGATTTTATATGGTTAACAAATCTATTTCATATATCGCAGACCATATATACAACTATATCTCAAGATGTTATACCTTTGGCAAAATGTTTTAAGATACCAATTATTGGCACCGTACATTTAGCACGTTGTAGCGAATTTAGAATTTTTGAAAATCATGAATTTCTTCGGAAAATCGATTGCATGCTTATAGAGAAAAGTCATTGGTGTAATAGATATCCTTTAATTGTTAAGAAACTGTTGCCCATAAAAGATTATCGTACGGCTGCTGTAGAAAGTACTATGGCACTTCGAAAAAAATTATCATCTTATCAGTCGGTGGTAAATTTTATTATACGCACCATAAGTTCTATAGAATGTCAAGCTATATTTCTTAATTCCAAATGTGAAACCGCCGCATCGGCTTTGGGTCGTATTGAAATATATTGTCCTGTATTTGTTTTATTACCACTCGATGATATAGATGAGGATAATGAAGTAGAACTAAATTGTCGACTACAACTGACTAACAATCTTAATTTAAGACGAAATTTAAGAGTAATTCTATATACAAAAGAAATGAATGATTGCCAAAATAAACCAATTGAATACGGTGTGCAATATGCTCGACGTTGTGGTTGTATTGAAACGGGAGATTTTATTATTACTTTAGAAGTGGGTAAAGAAAATTGTAATGAAAATATACAATTAGGTTTTGGCGAAGATATAGTTATAATGACAGCTTTTTATGTGCCTCCATTGAGAGTTGGTGAAAAATATAAATGTAATTAGAAGGAATTTTATGTTATTATTAAAATTTATGTAAATATTTGTGTAACCAAATTCAATAAAAGTACAAAAATATTAAATTATTAAAGTGGTGCTTTCTCAAGACGATCCGCCGATAGACGAATGAGTGACTTAAATATACTTTGTTTTTGTGTTGCATGTATTTTATCGCAAAAAGTAAATCAATTTCTTCAAGGTATAACATTGACTGATTTTAAAGAAAGAAAGAAACACTTACCCTTCTTTGAAGCACCTCCTCCAATTTCACTGCCGGAAGATATCTCTTCCAGGGACACATGTTCTGTTAAAAATAAAATGAACACCAAATTTGTAAGAAGAATTGTAAACACAATATTTTTTATATACAAACCTTCATGTCTTTCAACATCAGAATCGTTGTCTGAGGATTCCGTATCAGTGGGACATCTAGAGGCATTTATAATTGATTTTAAACGTTTTGTTGATATACACAAAAGCTCATTCAGACATTCCTCTTCGATCTCTTCCATATCTTTAATCTTCAATTTATATAAAATGAACAAGTTAAAGAATGTATTAACTATGTAAAAAGGAATTACAAATAATGTTTACCTTTAGAAAGTCGGGAGCTAAATTAATTATGGTTTTTGGTTTAAGCGTACCAAATATTTGCTTTACCATTTCCAGCCTATCGTCCATGTAGTGGGTCATGGGTTGTGGCAAACGATCTTCATCGGATTTTTCCTTTTTAACTTTTATTGGTTTAGGTAATTTAGCTGTTTTAGTTTTCTTTTTAGATTTATGCATTTTTTTATTTTTATTTATAAGTTTTTATTTAAAATTCGACAAAATTTGGCGAAGAAAGAAAAACATACACATAGATTAGAAACAGCTGTTTAATAACATTTCTCTCTCTTGATATTCGTCACTATAGCTGCAGTGTTGTATTTAAATGTATCTTTTTCACAAAAGATTCATTTCATAACATTTTACTGTTTGTGAAGACAACAGTTGCTTCCAAATACATTTACAAGGTGACTTTTGTTGCAGTAAAACCTAATGTAAATAAAGCAACAAAAGAATACAATGAGTACGAAAGAGAATAAACATAAACATGCACGAAAAACGAAAACCGTGCTTTTTTGTTACCCCGTTCGTAAAGAAACAAAAATTGCACCCAATAATTGCATGCAACAAAGTAACCGTCTAAATTGGCTCTAACTTCACGAGACATAAAATTAATGTTAAAACACAAAAATACATGAAACTCTACAATTTATTTTTGTTGATATTGTTTTGCACACATTTGCTTGTTTTAACATTGATTTTATGTCTCATGTAGAAGTAAAAACACACACAAAGTCAAATAAACGTGAACACGGGTTTTCATGTTGGTCGTGAGACTAATAAGTGACTACATGTATTTATTTTTTGCATGCATATTGTTACTGTATTTTCGTCGGAAGTGTTTTGGCGTTGACAATTTACTAACGACGACATATTACGTGTTCATATTATACCTGATCGCCGCCACCTTAAAATTCTTACGGATTATAAATTTAGCCCAAAAAAATTCTCCCGATGTTGTTTTGTTATATTTTGTTATGAACCGAGTGGGCTGATGAGGATTCCGGCTAGCTCTACATCAAAGTTTTCTCAGGCGGTTCCAACCCTCTCATCAGTGTCGCGCTCACACATAAATAAAGGTACTCTAAAAACACAAAAATCGCTCAAACACAAAAACCCATACCACACAACGAGTCAGAGACAGATGGAAGCCTCTATATGCCCTCCCAACCTTGATCGTAGAATAGCATCCTCGTAACCTTATGACTTCTACGATCCCACAAACGCTGAGATTATTCCCCCCTTAACTTACCATTATTGCCATTACCAAATCAATTAAGCCAACATGATTTCCTTAACTTTCTTTTCACATAGTAATTAACATTTTTTTATTAAATAGAACTTATTGGCTAACAAAAAAAAGGTATGTATATAAAGAAAAAAAAACTATATAAAACTTATTTAAAAACATGTATTTCGTTACTAAAAAAAACTGTATATTACTAAATAACGTTATTAATAAAATATTTATCTCTTCTTCCTTTTCTCTAGGGATCAAATCCTATCAAATTCCAATTCGGATACCTTTTAACTTTGCTACCTAACGCACCTAAAGGAGCTCCCTGAGGACGTCAACAAACTTGTCGCTAATATGGACTTAATTTTTTTTAAAACACTGTGGATGTGAACCCTATGCAAATTTCTTTTTTTTTTCCGCAAAGAGATAAATGTTTCTCTAATACAACACTATATTCCTGATATTTTCTTTTTTCCAGGATAACGCGCAAAAATTAAATAAAAATAATAAGGAATTTAAAATACTAATAAAAACTAACAATACCTATAAATAATACTAAGAGCTACAAAAAACTAACAATAACAACAATAAATAAAAATGGATTTTATTTAGCAAAAAATATCCTAATTATGCTTTATTGAAACCTCTTTGACTCTTTGACAAACAAGACCTCACCAACTTAAACAAAAAAACAGCATCCTTGGGACGTTGGTACCTTCTCTCCACACTCCTTTTTTTAAATTTTTCCCAGACTTCACGATCTTCAATACTTGGCACAGAACATACTGGTTGATAATATCTTCCTTCTCCAATTTTTGTACGAGTGTACGATATATATATTTTGTTTTTAATTGTTCTCAACGTCTTGTTTTTTTTTCTACCGTGGTGTAAAATGTTTTTAAACTATATTTATTTCTTTTATTGTGTTTGGGTGTATATTTTGTTTGAACTGTATTAGTTTCCGGGTGTAATTTATTAATTTTAATTGTCTCACGGATTTTAAATTGTATATGGTATAATAAATTTTTTTTTTTTTTATTGTTGTTTTTAACCGTTCTAATTTCTTGGTGTAAAAATTTTTAAAATGTCTACGGATTTTTTTTTTGTCTTTGGTGTAATCACTTTTTTTTAACTATTTTAATTTTGTTTGGTGTATTTATTTTTCCTTGTTGACATTAATTTTTAATTTTCTCCCATGTAATAGTTTTTGTTATTGTTATCACAATTTCTTTGTACCGACTTTACACCACCGCACACACGACTAGCTTTCAAAAACGAATCTCCACCAACCATCTCGATTTCTTCCTTTTTCTTCCTTAAATACTATAATCTCTTACGGAATCTTTCCAATCAATCGGTGCTTTTTACTGTACCTATTTATTTCTTACATTCTTTCTAGAATTCAAACGGAGTATTTAGCAGTATCCATTTACCCTCTGCATAATTTACTTCTAAAAACTGTTCCAACAAAAACTCCATTTTTAAAATAAAACTTGTTTACTAATTCATTTCTAGATTCTTCTTATTTTACATTAATTTGCAGCCATTTTTGTCTAAAAAAAACTCTTCCCTTGTCCCTCTTTCAAGTGAAAACCGCAATTGTGTTTCTACATATAACAGGCTCCCAGCAAAACAGCAAGTAGATTTCCCCATTGATTACGATATTTAAAAAAAATATTTTTGTTCCAAAAAGAAAAAACAGTTTTACGCTTGCGTAGCCTGAATGAAAATAAATACAACTTTGTGGGTTACTATATTGTCACAACCACTTTTTTGTTGTTATCTTCACGCACAAACATAAAATGCCACTAACACCACTGTAGTTAGATAAAAAGAAAATACAAGCTAACTCACTAGCAAAGAAAATAACAGGACAAGTATTCATACAGAAGAATACGAAAAGGTAGACGGTAAGGAAAAAAATGGTAAGTATAAATTATTTAATAAAAATTTCTAGATATTATTTTCCTAAAAAAAAAAATAAATATTTTATAAGTAATTTTCTTTAAACTCTTTTTAATTTCAGAAAAAGAAACAGGAAGATGGATTTGCAGCATGGAGCAATGGGTATTAAAGTATCATTTCGATTTGTTTCTTCCATTTTTCTTTAATTTCTTTTCAGGTCGCTTTTTGGAAATTGAGTCTTTGGGAAACAGAGGTGCGACTCAGCCTCATACTCAAACGTTTCCCAAACTTGGTCTAATATGGTTCCACTGTGGTTTGACCATCCGCACAAGCGAGGTGGACCATAACATCAAAAAAAAATTGGGAATATTAAAAAAAAAAACTAAATATAAAAAAAATTAAATTTAACCGGGACTCGGGTAGGAGAGTGGTTTCTCCAGGAGTCGTAGACCCCTCCCCAGAAATCATAAATACAACATTGGGACTCGGAGTTATGGTAGAACTCCCTCCCACATCATTAAGATTCTACCATGCAGCAACAACAAACGAAAAACGTGCCGCCGGCGTGAATAGCGGCGTTACCTTTCCGCCCGTGACTTGGGCACATCTGTGACTTATATTTTTTTCTTAACAATACGCAAAACAATTTGCTTCTTACTTTTTTAAAGAATTTGTTTCAATCTTCTTTAATAAATTCCCTTCTTGTTTTCTTTACAGATAATGCCAATTGGACAGCTTCGAAATTCACAGGGAGTGGAGGAATTCCTGCTACAAAAAAAAAACAACACAACAAGAAGATACCATCACCGGACATGTCGTTTGGCTCCTTGGATGATTAAAAAAAGAAAAAATTTGAAATGCCGCAGTAAGTATCTTTGTATTTGATTTTATTTTGTTTAAAAGAGAATAATTAACAAGTTTATTTTTTTATTTTAGGCAATGACGTACAATTTTGGAAGAAAACTGCAAAAAGTTCTATAGTTTTATGATTATATACTTTAAAAAAATATTCAATAAAAAAAAACCCCGCAACAAAACTCCGTGCTCTACGAGTGATCGTAGTAGGGGACGGTGTGCGGGTTTGTTGGCTTCATATTACAACCAGCCCAACGTGGGGAACACCACACCCTGAAAAAGAGTCTCTTTGCTGACTGAAAAGCCGGGCACAACCCACACCCTTGAAAACCCCGGTAAGTTTACAAACAAAATTATTATATAGTAACAAACTTCTTTTTCCCGCCTTCCAGAAGACTGAGAATCGTATTCCCGATTACCTTGTGACTTACTCCGCCGGAAGCCTCATCTACACCTATTCTCAAGCAACGGCCGACTCATAAATCTTTCTCAGGTAAGAAAAATCATAGTGGCTAACCCATTCTTTTGCAGACCTCTCTGAAATTTCACGTACTTGGTCAGTGGCCAATTTGTGCACTTCAAAAGTGCTAAAATCAAATTTGAACGCCCCCTTTGGGCTAAATGATGCCAAAACATTATATAGTTACAAATTTCTCTAAAAATTTCAATCTTGGTCTCGGTTTAAATTATCTAATGAACTCTTGTCCCTGCAAATGCTTATTACCAAAATTTATATTTCCAGGGTTACCCAGATTGACTAGAACTCCCTTTTTTCCTTGTTATAAAAAAAACGAGTTCTAAAAAACGAATACATTTAAATCATATATTAAATTTGTATCCTTAATTAAAAAATTTTCCTATTATTTTTAGATCCTAATCATCACGGGTATGCCTCTATTCCTTTCTTCCTTTGGATCGTGGCTGCTTATTACAAAAAGGCTATATCTCTTGAGTGCTTTTACTATTAAAAGACTCAGAGAATTTCAGACGAGTTCACAATCGGAATCGAATTCACATCTATATCGAATCTACGGGAAGTAACCCTTTAATTTATTTGTGAAATAAGAGTTTACTTTGTGAATCCTCCTTTCTCTTTCAGCTATTTTTATGCCAAAAAAAAACTGCATGTTCCCAACCTATATTGCATTGGAGAATTACACTATTCTTGTATAAAAAAAAGAAGGACATCACGATTAAAGCTAACACTCATATCACAGATAATATCACAGGTTTTTCGAAGAAATTATTGCTGGTTACTAAAACTAATATTGCACCGAAGTTTGGTTTTTCCTTTTTGGTATGTAAAAAAAATAAACTACTAAATTATCACAGGTCTTTACGATTCATTAATTTATCAGGTACTCAAATTTATCACAGATTTTTATGTTTAAATTACTAAAGTTATGCGCAAAATCACGACAACACTACATATAATTGATGGTATAATTTTATAACAAAAAACTAAAATATTTTACATCCTAATATTGCACATTATAAGAAGAAAAAATAAAAAAAACAATTTAAACTTTAATATCCTTTAAGTGATAAATTCCTATCGACCTTCCCTGTAAATCTTCCAGCTCGTACATATTATTACCTACAGGCCGAACCACTCTACATTTCAGGAACTTTCTGCAGAATTTAGCGTTTATATTCTTTTCGAAATTGCTTAAGGCCATATTTCTACGATAAACTTCTTGACCGGGAATAAATTTAACAATACGGGCTCTTTTATTATACCTGTCTGCACTTTTTTCATAAGCTTTGTCCATATTTTTCTTGATTTGTTCTCAGATTGATTCCATTTTTTCATTCGGCTGCCGTATTACTCTGTGGTCAGTTAGTGACTGCAGTTTTCTTGCCAATTTGTAATCAGCACCGCTTGAATACATATGGAACCAAATAAAGCAAAATATGGCGAGAAACCAGTTGTGCTGTGAAAAGAGTTTCGCAGTGAACAGTCAATTTCTGAGAGATAAAGGTCCCAATCTCTATGATCCTCTTCTAAATACGCACGGATGGCTGACAATATTGACTGATTCACTCTTTCTGAAGCATTGCTACTAGGTCCATACAAAGGTGTTTTCATATGCTGAATTTTATACGTTTTCATAAGATTTACGAAGCCTTTCGCTATGAATTGTGAACCATTGTCACTGTGTATAATTTCTGGCACACCGAATTTATGGAAAATTTCATGAACCAAAAATTCTATTACATTGGCAGTAGTTGCTTCTTTCATGGCTTTTAGAAACGTGAACTTTGAGAAGTGATCAAGGACAATGAAAACATAACAATTGCCTCTTTTTGAGCGAGGATATTTCCCCAAAAAATCTAAATAAAGCTTTTGAAAGGGTCTATCAGTAATGACTTGGTTTCCTATTTCTGGTCTTAGATTACAATTAGAAGGTTTTATTTCCTTGCAGATTTGACAGTTTTTCACAAATAATTTTACTTGAGCGCTCATTTTAGGCCAATAGAAAAATCTTCGTAGTCTTTCTAATGTTTTCGCCACTCCTCCGTGAGCTGTTGTTAATGTAGAATGAGCGTTTTCTATTACCAGTTGAGTGATATTAGCAGGTATCCACAGTTTCCATTTACATTCATCCATTTCATTTAGTTCGAAAGAAGCTTTTTTGAAAATCATACCGTTTTCTATTTTTAGATCAGGTAATAAATCCTGGTTTTCCTCTATATTTCTTTTTAGATCTAAATATTCTTCACTTTCAAACTCCGTTGTTTCAAAATTGAATAGATCGTCAAGTGAAACTTCTTCTACGGTGTTTTTATTTGGCAATCTTGACAACATATCTGCCACTATGTTTTCAGATCCTTTTCGATGCTGAATTTCAAAATCAAATGCTTGAAGTTGCAGAGACCATCGCGCTAATCTACCGCTCAAATCTTTCAATGTCATGAGCCACTTCAGACTGGCGTGGTCTGTCACTACGGTAAAGGGCATCATCTCCACGTACGGCCGAAACTTTTTCACTGCCATCACAGCTGCTAAGCATTCCTTTTCGGTCACGCTGTAATTTCTTTGACAAGAATTTAGTTTTTGTGAATAAAATGCTATGGGATGCTCTTCACTGTCATCATTTAGCTGATATAAAACAGCACCGATTCCGTAATCACTTGCATCACATTGAATAAAAAACCTTTTCGAAAAGTCTGCGTGGCGTAAAACTGGAGCTGATGTTAAAGCCTTTTTTAAATTTCCAAATGCTTCAATTGCCTCTGGGGTCATTACAATTTTTTTTGTTTTTTTAAGCGTATCGGTAAGTGGAGCGGATATAGAAGCGAAGTCCTTGATGAACCGACGGTACCAGCCAGCAGTACCTAAAAAGCTTCTGACTTCTCGTTGGCTTTTCGGTAACTTTATGGCTCTAATTGCCTCTATTTTATCTGAATCGGTTTTAAGCATTCCACCACCAATAATAAATCCTAAATATCTTAATTGTTGAAAACAAAATTGAGACTTTTTTAACCCTATTTTCAAGTTAGCATTTTTCAAACAATTAGCTACTTCTCTCAATAATTGTAAATGTTTTTCAAAACTGTCGGAGATTACCAACAAATCATCAAGATAAATAAAAACGTTACCCTTTAGTCTTTGCGGTATAACTTTGTCCATAAGACGGCAAAGTCTCTGAGCCGCATTGCATAGCCCGAAAGGCATAACTCGAAATTGATAGAGTGGCCGGCCTGCTACAGTAAAAGCGGTGTACTGTTTGCTCTCATCGTCTAGTTCTATCTGCCAAAACGCATATTTTAAATCTACGCTACTAATATAATAAGTTTCATCTATCCTACTCAAAATGCCGTCGATATTTTGAAGAGGATACGCGTCTTTAATTGTTAATTTATTGAGTTTTCTGGCATCTAGACAGAACCGATTCTTTCCTGGCTTTCTAACAACCGTAGTCCTATTGCTCCACGGACTTTCACTCTCCTCAATTACCTTTAACGCTAACATTTCATCAATCTCGTTATACTTAATCTCCTGAACCGCAGGTGAAATCGGATAATACCTATCCTTAACTGGTTCAGCACCTTCTACAAGTTTAATAGAGTGTTTTTCTAATGTTGTGCAACCTAAACCTTCGTTTTCGAATGACGGGAACAAAGCTATTACCTTATCTAAATTTTGACGCTGCACTTCAGTCAATTCGTGTGGATTCGATTTATGATTTTCGACTTTAAAAGTTTCCTGTATTTTCTGAACGTTTAATTCATCTACTGGAAAAATATCAGGAGCTAGTTGAAAAACTTTCCAAAAATCAACTCCTAAATACGCAACTTGCTCTAAATCTGGGCACATATAAAAAATAATACTTTCAGTTTTATCTCTAAACTTAACATCTAATTTTACTTTTCCTAATAATCTATGTTCTTTCCCGGCAGCTGTTGAAACTACTGAAAAGATCGGCTTAAAACTAACACCTAAATTTTCTACAAGTTCTCTACAATTTTTCCCTAATAAGCTAACCGAAGCTCCGGTATCTAAAAGTCCTTTAAAATCATAATTTCCAATTCTAAAATCCGCAAAAGCTCGAGGGTCAGATTCAGTATCAGCTGTTCGGATGGTTTCAATTATCAGCTTCATTGTTTGTTTCCTCTGCGCAAACTTCTCCCTTAATTTTCGAATTCTATTTGATAATGGTCTATTAATACCTATGGCTTCGTTAAAAATTCTTCTTCGTACTTTTTCATAATTTGATTTTCTTTCCTCAAAAGTGTATTCATGTTTCTTTTTAGGGAAAAATTTATTAAAATTTTTAGTTTTTTCAATTAAATTTATACTTTTTTTCTCCATTAGATTTATTGTAGATTGGTTTGCGGGTTCTCTCTGAGACGATGGTTCCCCGCCGCTCCCTCGCTCCTCCGAAAATTTTTGTTTTTGCAACCTGTGCAATTAGGCGAAATAGTGTCTGGTTTACCACATCGATAGCAAAAGATCGCTCTTTCTGATGATGGGCAATCCATAAACACATGCCCATTTTCGCGGCAGTTCCAGCAAATAAGGGGATTTTTGACTAGTGAATTCTCCCACATAGCTGCTAAATCTTCAAAATTTTCATTCTCACTTGGAGCTGAAAAAGGTTCTAACGGGTTTTCAAAAATCTCGTTCACCTGCCTGCTATATCTATTCACATTTGCCGGTGGTTGTGGTCTAGGATCTTTTCTAAGAAAGGTCTTTTCGGCTTCAACACATTCTACTCTCAATTGCTCTACAGAGGACACTACCATAGGGTAAACTATACGACCTATACTTTCTCTTAAATTTCGTTTAATCATTTTTATTATTTCAGCTTCTGGCATAGAAATATCTAGCTGAGAACGCAATTGGTTCATGGTAAAGAAAAATGAATCAATCGACTCTCCTGGCTGCTGTTTCCTTTCAACCATATCTCTCATCAACTCAAAACTTGATCGGGTCGATTGGTATTGCTGTAACAAAGCAGTTTTTAAAGTTGACCATTCTGTAACATAATTTGTACGCACAAAGAGCCAGTACCATTTTTCAGCCACTCCTTTGACTAAAAGATAAAAATTATCTAGCAGATCCTTTTCTGTCATGCCGTATTGTCTTTGAAGACGTTCCACCCGAAAGACAAAGTCTTCAACTGGAATTTTATTACTGTCCCCATCAAACTGCAAACCCCATTTATCGATGCGGATGCTCATGTTCCTATTTACCGAGGTATCTCCATTAAACGACGAGGCTCTCGAATTTGGATTTGACTGAATACCCGAGATATCCATCGGCTGTCTGAAATCTACGGTTCTCGTTACATTGGGTAAGTCATTCTCCAGCGATATTCTTCTTTCTTGCTGATTTTTCTGCACGACGATACTGAGTTTACCCACTGTTGCTGTTAATTCTGACATAATTCTTCGGATATCATTTATTTGAGGACCTACACCCTGATCTATCAATTGCTTAACCGAATCTTCAAGAGAACCTAATCCAATTGGATTTAACTGCTGTTGTTGTTGCTGCTGTTGTTGTTGTTGCTGCTGTTGTTGCTGCTGTTGTTGTTGTTGTTGCTGCTGTTGTTGTCTACTGGTTCCTTGAGCTATTAAATCAGTCGGCAAAGGCGGATTTACTTGTTGTGTAATAATTGTACGGGACATATCCGTAATTTTAGGGACGTTACTATTCGGATTTTGTGACATTTTACACGGTATTACTTTTATTTCTTGAGTCTTTGGTGTGTTTGGCTTTTTAACTTTATTCTCGAGCTGAGGTGTTGACCGATTTAAATCAAAATGCACTTCCCTATTTCTTTTCCTAGACTTCGGATTCGGCATAGGCGAGTGGCAAAAAAATTTACGAAATATTGAAAGAATATTTTCGTTTTTCTTTCTTTTAATAATCTTGATTAAAACAAAAACAAAAACTTTTAATATTTCGCACAAGACAAAACGTTCTTAATTTTTCTTCTTTTTTTTATAATTAAATTTCGAATTTTCCCCAACCAAATGTTGAAGAGAAAAAAAATTAAAAATTTTATATAAAAGAAAATTTGCTGAAAATCTAATTAAAATTTTAAATTAAAGATAAATAATTTTCTAAATAAAATACTTAATTTTTTAATGTTTTTACTTTTCACAAAAAAAATTAAATTACTCAAAACTTATGTTTGCAAAACTTTGAAATTCGTAATTTTCTTTTACTTTTCAGTAAAAAGATTTTCCTTTCTTACGATTCTTTTTTTATATATGGATTTGGCAATAATGGTTCGTCTCGGGGGGTAAAGCGGTTATTAAAAAAAATCGTTGTGTGGTATTAAATCAAATTAAAACTATTAAATAAAAAATGCAAATTATTGTAGTGTGCCCAATCGTACATCAGCCCTTCTGATCGACTTCAGAACGCGGGTTACGACACGGTTTCGGTAGAATTTGATACTTCTTACCTCGTGATCAAAATTCACACGAGAGGCTATCGAATTCCTACCAGAATATCTACACTACAAATATTTTATTAATATTCCTGTTGAAACTAATACAAAATTATACTAAAATAAACGGAAATGAATATCAATACAATTAAAGAAGATTTGCTATTATCTACTAAGTTATTGTTATTCATCCCGGAAAGAATTGGTCGAATACATCGGTAACACTGGAATTACAAAACCTTTGTTTCTATATAAATAAAGGTACTCTAAAAACACAAAAATCGCTCAAACACAAAAACCCATACCACACAACGAGTCAGAGACAGATGGAAGCCTCTATATGCCCTCCCAACCTTGATCGTAGAATAGCATCCTCGTAACCTTATGACTTCTACGATCTCACAAACGCTGAGATTATTCCCCCCTTAACTTACAATTATTGCCATTACCAAATCAATTAAGCCAACATGATTTCCTTAACTTTCTTTTCACATAGTAATTAACATTTTTTTATTAAATAGAACTTATTGGCTAACAAAAAAAAGGTATGTATATAAAGAAAAAAAAACTATATAAAACTTATTTAAAAACATGTATTTCGTTACTAAAAAAAACTGTATATTACTAAATAACGTTATTAATAAAATATTTATCTCTTCTTCCTTTTCTCTAGGGATCAAATCCTATCAAATTCCAATTCGGATACCTTTTAACTTTGCTACCTAACGCACCTAAAGGAGCTCCCTGAGGACGTCAACAAACTTGTCGCTAATATGGACTTAATTTTTTTTAAAACACTGTGGATGTGAACCCTATGCAAATTTCTTTTTTTTTTCCGCAAAGAGATAAATGTTTCTCTAATACAACACTATATTCCTGATATTTTCTTTTTTCCAGGATAACGCGCAAAAATTAAATAAAAATAATAAGGAATTTAAAATACTAATAAAAACTAACAATACCTATAAATAATACTAAGAGCTACAAAAAACTAACAATAACAACAATAAATAAAAATGGATTTTATTTAGCAAAAAATATCCTAATTATGTTTTATTGAAACCTCTTTGACTCTTTGACAAACAAGACCTCACCAACTTAAACAAAAAAACAGCATCCTTGGGACGTTGGTACCTTCTCTCCACACTCCTTTTTTTTAAATTTTTCCCAGACTTCACGATCTTCAATACTTGGCACAGAACATACTGGTTGATAATATCTTCCTTCTCCAATTTTTGTACGAGTGTACGATATATATATTTTGTTTTTAATTGTTCTCAACGTCTTGTTTTTTTTCTACCGTGGTGTAAAATGTTTTTAAACTATATTTATTTCTTTTATTGTGTTTGGGTGTATATTTTGTTTGAACTGTATTAGTTTCCGGGTGTAATTTATTAATTTTAATTGCCTCACGGATTTTAAATTGTATATGGTATAATAAATTTTTTTTTTTATTGTTGTTTTTAACCGTTCTAATTTCTTGGTGTAAAAATTTTTAAAATGTCTACGGATTTTTTTTTTGTCTTTGGTGTAATCACTTTTTTTTAACTATTTTAATTTTGTTTGGTGTATTTATTTTTCCTTGTTGACATTAATTTTTAATTTTCTCCCATGTAATAGTTTTTGTTATTGTTATCACAATTTCTTTGTACCGACTTTACACCACCGCACACACGACTAGCTTTCAAAAACGAATCTCCACCAACCATCTCGATTTCTTCCTTTTTCTTCCTTAAATACTATAATCTCCTACGGAATCTTTCCAATAAATCGGTGCTTTTTACTGTACCTATTTATTTCTTACATTCTTTCTAGAATTCAAACGGAGTATTTAGCAGTATCCATTTACCCTCTGCATAATTTACTTCTAAAAACTGTTCCAACAAAAACTCCATTTTTAAAATAAAACTTGTTTACTTATTTATTTTTAGATTCTTCTTATTTTACATTAATTTGCAGCCATTTTTGTCTAAAAAAAAACTCTTCCCTTGTCCCTCTTTCAAGTGAAAACCGCAATTGTGTTTCTACATATAACAGGCTCCCAGCAAAACAGCAAGTAGATTTCCCCATTGATTACGATATTTAAAAAAAATATTTTTGTTCCAAAAAGAAAAAACAGTTTTACGCTTGCGTAGCCTGAATGAAAATAAATACAACTTTGTGGGTTACTATATTGTCACAACCACTTTTTTGTTGTTATCTTCACGCACAAACATAAAATGCCACTAACACCACTGTAGTTAGATAAAAAGAAAATACAAGCTAACTCACTAGCAAAGAAAATAACAGGACAAGTATTCATACAGAAGAATACGAAAAGGTAGACGGTAAGGAAAAAAATGGTAAGTATAAATTATTTAATAAAAATTTCTAGATATTATTTTCCTAAAAAAAAAAAATAAATATTTTATAAGTAATTTTCTTTAAACTCTTTTTAATTTCAGAAAAAGAAACAGGAAGATGGATTTGCAGCATGGAGCAATGGGTATTAAAGTATCATTTCGATTTGTTTCTTCCATTTTTCTTTAATTTCTTTTCAGGTCGCTTTTTGGAAATTGAGTCTTTGGGAAACAGAGGTGCGACTCAGCCTCATACTCAAACGTTTCCCAAACTTGGTCTAATATGGTTCCACTGTGGTTTGACCATCCGCACAAGCGAGGTGGACCATAACATCAAAAAAAAATTGGGAATATTAAAAAAAAAACTAAATATAAAAAAAATTAAATTTAACCGGGACTCGGGTAGGAGAGTGGTTTCTCCAGGAGTCGTAGACCCCTCCCCAGAAATCATAAATACAACATTGGGACTCGGAGTTATGGTAGAACTCCCTCCCACATCATTAAGATTCTACCATGCAGCAACAACAAACGAAAAACGTGCCGCCGGCGTGAATAGCGGCGTTACCTTTCCGCCCGTGACTTGGGCACATCTGTGACTTATATTTTTTTCTTAACAATACGCAAAACAATTTGCTTCTTACTTTTTTAAAGAATTTGTTTCAATCTTCTTTAATAAATTCCCTTCTTGTTTTCTTTACAGATAATGCCAATTGGACAGCTTCGAAATTCACAGGGAGTGGAGGAATTCCTGCTACAAAAAAAAAACAACACAACAAGAAGATACCATCACCGGACATGTCGTTTGGCTCCTTGGATGATTAAAAAAAGAAAAAATTTGAAATGCCGCAGTAAGTATCTTTGTATTTGATTTTATTTTGTTTAAAAGAGAATAATTAACAAGTTTATTTTTTTATTTTAGGCAATGACGTACAATTTTGGAAGAAAACTGCAAAAAGTTCTATAGTTTTATGATTATATACTTTAAAAAAATATTCAATAAAAAAAAACCCCGCAACAAAACTCCGTGCTCTACGAGTGATCGTAGTAGGGGACGGTGTGCGGGTTTGTTGGCTTCATATTACAACCAGCCCAACGTGGGGAACACCACACCCTGAAAAAGAGTCTCTTTGCTGACTGAAAAGCCGGGCACAACCCACACCCTTGAAAACCCCGGTAAGTTTACAAACAAAATTATTATATAGTAACAAACTTCTTTTTCCCGCCTTCCAGAAGACTGAGAATCGTATTCCCGATTACCTTGTGACTTACTCCGCCGGAAGCCTCATCTACACCTATTCTCAAGCAACGGCCGACTCATAAATCTTTCTCAGGTAAGAAAAATCATAGTGGCTAACCCATTCTTTTGCAGACCTCTCTGAAATTTCACGTACTTGGTCAGTGGCCAATTTGTGCACTTCAAAAGTGCTAAAATCAAATTTGAACGCCCCCTTTGGGCTAAATGATGCCAAAACATTATATAGTTACAAATTTCTCTAAAAATTTCAATCTTGGTCTCGGTTTAAATTATCTAATGAACTCTTGTCCCTGCAAATGCTTATTACCAAAATTTATATTTCCAGGGTTACCCAGATTGACTAGAACTCCCTTTTTTCCTTGTTATAAAAAAAACGAGTTCTAAAAAACGAATACATTTAAATCATATATTAAATTTGTATCCTTAATTAAAAAATTTTCCTATTATTTTTAGATCCTAATCATCACGGGTATGCCTCTATTCCTTTCTTCCTTTGGATCGTGGCTGCTTATTACAAAAAGGCTATATCTCTTGAGTGCTTTTACTATTAAAAGACTCAGAGAATTTCAGACGAGTTCACAATCGGAATCGAATTCACATCTATATCGAATCTACGGGAAGTAACCCTTTAATTTATTTGTGAAATAAGAGTTTACTTTGTGAATCCTCCTTTCTCTTTCAGCTATTTTTATGCCAAAAAAAAACTGCATGTTCCCAACCTATATTGCATTGGAGAATTACACTATTCTTGTATAAAAAAAAGAAGGACATCACGATTAAAGCTAACACTCATATCACAGATAATATCACAGGTTTTTCGAAGAAATTATTGCTGGTTACTAAAACTAATATTGCACCGAAGTTTGGTTTTTCCCTTTTGGTATGTAAAAAAAATAAACTACTAAATTATCACAGGTCTTTACGATTCATTAATTTATCAGGTACTCAAATTTATCACAGATTTTTATGTTTAAATTACTAAAGTTATGCGCAAAATCACGACAACACTACATATAATTGATGGTATAATTTTATAACAAAAAACTAAAATATTTTACATCCTAATATTGCACATTATAAGAAGAAAAAATAAAAAAAACAATTTAAACTTTAATATCCTTTAAGTGATAAATTCCTATCGACCTTCCCTGTAAATCTTCCAGCTCGTACATATTATTACCTACAGGCCGAACCACTCTACATTTCAGGAACTTTCTGCAGAATTTAGCGTTTATATTCTTTTCGAAATTGCTTAAGGCCATATTTCTACGATAAACTTCTTGACCGGGAATAAATTTAACAATACGGGCTCTTTTATTATACCTGTCTGCACTTTTTTCATAAGCTTTGTCCATATTTTTCTTGATTTGTTCTCAGATTGATTCCATTTTTTCATTCGGCTGCCGTATTACTCTGTGGTCAGTTAGTGACTGCAGTTTTCTTGCCAATTTGTAATCAGCACCGCTTGAATACATATGGAACCAAATAAAGCAAAATATGGCGAGAAACCAGTTGTGCTGTGAAAAGAGTTTCGCAGTGAACAGTCAATTTCTGAGAGATAAAGGTCCCAATCTCTATGATCCTCTTCTAAATACGCACGGATGGCTGACAATATTGACTGATTCACTCTTTCTGAAGCATTGCTACTAGGTCCATACAAAGGTGTTTTCATATGCTGAATTTTATACGTTTTCATAAGATTTACGAAGCCTTTCGCTATGAATTGTGAACCATTGTCACTGTGTATAATTTCTGGCACACCGAATTTATGGAAAATTTCATGAACCAAAAATTCTATTACATTGGCAGTAGTTGCTTCTTTCATGGCTTTTAGAAACGTGAACTTTGAGAAGTGATCAAGGACAATGAAAACATAACAATTGCCTCTTTTTGAGCGAGGATATTTCCCCAAAAAATCTAAATAAAGCTTTTGAAAGGGTCTATCAGTAATGACTTGGTTTCCTATTTCTGGTCTTAGATTACAATTAGAAGGTTTTATTTCCTTGCAGATTTGACAGTTTTTCACAAATAATTTTACTTGAGCGCTCATTTTAGGCCAATAGAAAAATCTTCGTAGTCTTTCTAATGTTTTCGCCACTCCTCCGTGAGCTGTTGTTAATGTAGAATGAGCGTTTTCTATTACCAGTTGAGTGATATTAGCAGGTATCCACAGTTTCCATTTACATTCATCCATTTCATTTAGTTCGAAAGAAGCTTTTTTGAAAATCATACCGTTTTCTATTTTTAGATCAGGTAATAAATCCTGGTTTTCCTCTATATTTCTTTTTAGATCTAAATATTCTTCACTTTCAAACTCCGTTGTTTCAAAATTGAATAGATCGTCAAGTGAAACTTCTTCTACGGTGTTTTTATTTGGCAATCTTGACAACATATCTGCCACTATGTTTTCAGATCCTTTTCGATGCTGAATTTCAAAATCAAATGCTTGAAGTTGCAGAGACCATCGCGCTAATCTACCGCTCAAATCTTTCAATGTCATGAGCCACTTCAGACTGGCGTGGTCTGTCACTACGGTAAAGGGCATCATCTCCACGTACGGCCGAAACTTTTTCACTGCCATCACAGCTGCTAAGCATTCCTTTTCGGTCACGCTGTAATTTCTTTGACAAGAATTTAGTTTTTGTGAATAAAATGCTATGGGATGCTCTTCACTGTCATCATTTAGCTGATATAAAACAGCACCGATTCCGTAATCACTTGCATCACATTGAATAAAAAACCTTTTCGAAAAGTCTGCGTGGCGTAAAACTGGAGCTGATGTTAAAGCCTTTTTTAAATTTCCAAATGCTTCAATTGCCTCTGGGGTCATTACAATTTTTTTTGTTTTTTTAAGCGTATCGGTAAGTGGAGCGGATATAGAAGCGAAGTCCTTGATGAACCGACGGTACCAGCCAGCAGTACCTAAAAAGCTTCTGACTTCTCGTTGGCTTTTCGGTAACTTTATGGCTCTAATTGCCTCTATTTTATCTGAATCGGTTTTAAGCATTCCACCACCAATAATAAATCCTAAATATCTTAATTGTTGAAAACAAAATTGAGACTTTTTTAACCCTATTTTCAAGTTAGCATTTTTCAAACAATTAGCTACTTCTCTCAATAATTGTAAATGTTTTTCAAAACTGTCGGAGATTACCAACAAATCATCAAGATAAATAAAAACGTTACCCTTTAGTCTTTGCGGTATAACTTTGTCCATAAGACGGCAAAGTCTCTGAGCCGCATTGCATAGCCCGAAAGGCATAACTCGAAATTGATAGAGTGGCCGGCCTGCTACAGTAAAAGCGGTGTACTGTTTGCTCTCATCGTCTAGTTCTATCTGCCAAAACGCATATTTTAAATCTACGCTACTAATATAATAAGTTTCATCTATCCTACTCAAAATGCCGTCGATATTTTGAAGAGGATACGCGTCTTTAATTGTTAATTTATTGAGTTTTCTGGCATCTAGACAGAACCGATTCTTTCCTGGCTTTCTAACAACCGTAGTCCTATTGCTCCACGGACTTTCACTCTCCTCAATTACCTTTAACGCTAACATTTCATCAATCTCGTTATACTTAATCTCCTGAACCGCAGGTGAAATCGGATAATACCTATCCTTAACTGGTTCAGCACCTTCTACAAGTTTAATAGAGTGTTTTTCTAATGTTGTGCAACCTAAACCTTCGTTTTCGAATGACGGGAACAAAGCTATTACCTTATCTAAATTTTGACGCTGCACTTCAGTCAATTCGTGTGGATTCGATTTATGATTTTCGACTTTAAAAGTTTCCTGTATTTTCTGAACGTTTAATTCATCTACTGGAAAAATATCAGGAGCTAGTTGAAAAACTTTCCAAAAATCAACTCCTAAATACGCAACTTGCTCTAAATCTGGGCACATATAAAAAATAATACTTTCAGTTTTATCTCTAAACTTAACATCTAATTTTACTTTTCCTAATAATCTATGTTCTTTCCCGGCAGCTGTTGAAACTACTGAAAAGATCGGCTTAAAACTAACACCTAAATTTTCTACAAGTTCTCTACAATTTTTCCCTAATAAGCTAACCGAAGCTCCGGTATCTAAAAGTCCTTTAAAATCATAATTTCCAATTCTAAAATCCGCAAAAGCTCGAGGGTCAGATTCAGTATCAGCTGTTCGGATGGTTTCAATTATCAGCTTCATTGTTTGTTTCCTCTGCGCAAACTTCTCCCTTAATTTTCGAATTCTATTTGATAATGGTCTATTAATACCTATGGCTTCGTTAAAAATTCTTCTTCGTACTTTTTCATAATTTGATTTTCTTTCCTCAAAAGTGTATTCATGTTTCTTTTTAGGGAAAAATTTATTAAAATTTTTAGTTTTTTCAATTAAATTTATACTTTTTTTCTCCATTAGATTTATTGTAGATTGGTTTGCGGGTTCTCTCTGAGACGATGGTTCCCCGCCGCTCCCTCGCTCCTCCGAAAATTTTTGTTTTTGCAACCTGTGCAATTAGGCGAAATAGTGTCTGGTTTACCACATCGATAGCAAAAGATCGCTCTTTCTGATGATGGGCAATCCATAAACACATGCCCATTTTCGCGGCAGTTCCAGCAAATAAGGGGATTTTTGACTAGTGAATTCTCCCACATAGCTGCTAAATCTTCAAAATTTTCATTCTCACTTGGAGCTGAAAAAGGTTCTAACGGGTTTTCAAAAATCTCGTTCACCTGCCTGCTATATCTATTCACATTTGCCGGTGGTTGTGGTCTAGGATCTTTTCTAAGAAAGGTCTTTTCGGCTTCAACACATTCTACTCTCAATTGCTCTACAGAGGACACTACCATAGGGTAAACTATACGACCTATACTTTCTCTTAAATTTCGTTTAATCATTTTTATCATTTCAGCTTCTGGCATAGAAATATCTAGCTGAGAACGCAATTGGTTCATGGTAAAGAAAAATGAATCAATCGACTCTCCTGGCTGCTGTTTCCTTTCAACCATATCTCTCATCAACTCAAAACTTGATCGGGTCGATTGGTATTGCTGTAACAAAGCAGTTTTTAAAGTTGACCATTCTGTAACATAATTTGTACGCACAAAGAGCCAGTACCATTTTTCAGCCACTCCTTTGACTAAAAGATAAAAATTATCTAGCAGATCCTTTTCTGTCATGCCGTATTGTCTTTGAAGACGTTCCACCCGAAAGACAAAGTCTTCAACTGGAATTTTATTACTGTCCCCATCAAACTGCAAACCCCATTTATCGATGCGGATGCTCATGTTCCTATTTACCGAGGTATCTCCATTAAACGACGAGGCTCTCGAATTTGGATTTGACTGAATACCCGAGATATCCATCGGCTGTCTGAAATCTACGGTTCTCGTTACATTGGGTAAGTCATTCTCCAGCGATATTCTTCTTTCTTGCTGATTTTTCTGCACGACGATACTGAGTTTACCCACTGTTGCTGTTAATTCTGACATAATTCTTCGGATATCATTTATTTGAGGACCTACACCCTGATCTATCAATTGCTTAACCGAATCTTCAAGAGAACCTAATCCAATTGGATTTAACTGCTGTTGTTGTTGCTGCTGTTGTTGTTGTTGCTGCTGTTGTTGCTGCTGTTGTTGTTGTTGTTGCTGCTGTTGTTGTCTACTGGTTCCTTGAGCTATTAAATCAGTCGGCAAAGGCGGATTTACTTGTTGTGTAATAATTGTACGGGACATATCCGTAATTTTAGGGACGTTACTATTCGGATTTTGTGACATTTTACACGGTATTACTTTTATTTCTTGAGTCTTTGGTGTGTTTGGCTTTTTAACTTTATTCTCGAGCTGAGGTGTTGACCGATTTAAATCAAAATGCACTTCCCTATTTCTTTTCCTAGACTTCGGATTCGGCATAGGCGAGTGGCAAAAAAATTTACGAAATATTGAAAGAATATTTTCGTTTTTCTTTCTTTTAATAATCTTGATTAAAACAAAAACAAAAACTTTTAATATTTCGCACAAGACAAAACGTTCTTAATTTTTCTTCTTTTTTTTATAATTAAATTTCGAATTTTCCCCAACCAAATGTTGAAGAGAAAAAAAATTAAAAATTTTATATAAAAGAAAATTTGCTGAAAATCTAATTAAAATTTTAAATTAAAGATAAATAATTTTCTAAATAAAATACTTAATTTTTTAATGTTTTTACTTTTCACAAAAAAAATTAAATTACTCAAAACTTATGTTTGCAAAACTTTGAAATTCGTAATTTTCTTTTACTTTTCAGTAAAAAGATTTTCCTTTCTTACGATTCTTTTTTTATATATGGATTTGGCAATAATGGTTCGTCTCGGGGGGTAAAGCGGTTATTAAAAAAAATCGTTGTGTGGTATTAAATCAAATTAAAACTATTAAATAAAAAATGCAAATTATTGTAGTGTGCCCAATCGTACATCAGCCCTTCTGATCGACTTCAGAACGCGGGTTACGACACGGTTTCGGTAGAATTTGATACTTCTTACCTCGTGATCAAAATTCACACGAGAGGCTATCGAATTCCTACCAGAATATCTACACTACAAATATTTTATTAATATTCCTGTTGAAACTAATACAAAATTATACTAAAATAAACGGAAATGAATATCAATACAATTAAAGAAGATTTTCTATTATCTACTAAGTTATTGTTATTCATCCCGGAAAGAATTGGTCGAATACATCGGTAACACTGGAATTACAAAACCTTTGTTTCTATATAAATAAAGGTACTCTAAAAACACAAAAATCGCTCAAACACAAAAACCCATACCACACAACGAGTCAGAGACAGATGGAAGCCTCTATATGCCCTCCCAACCTTGATCGTAGAATAGCATCCTCGTAACCTTATGACTTCTACGATCCCACAAACGCTGAGATTATTCCCCCCTTAACTTACAATTATTGCCATTACCAAATCAATTAAGCCAACATGATTTCCTTAACTTTCTTTTCACATAGTAATTAACATTTTTTTATTAAATAGAACTTATTGGCTAACAAAAAAAAGGTATGTATATAAAGAAAAAAAAACTATATAAAACTTATTTAAAAACATGTATTTCGTTACTAAAAAAAACTGTATATTACTAAATAACGTTATTAATAAAATATTTATCTCTTCTTCCTTTTCTCTAGGGATCAAATCCTATCAAATTCCAATTCGGATACCTTTTAACTTTGCTACCTAACGCACCTAAAGGAGCTCCCTGAGGACGTCAACAAACTTGTCGCTAATATGGACTTAATTTTTTTTAAAACACTGTGGATGTGAACCCTATGCAAATTTCTTTTTTTTTTCCGCAAAGAGATAAATGTTTCTCTAATACAACACTATATTCCTGATATTTTCTTTTTTCCAGGATAACGCGCAAAAATTAAATAAAAATAATAAGGAATTTAAAATACTAATAAAAACTAACAATACCTATAAATAATACTAAGAGCTACAAAAAACTAACAATAACAACAATAAATAAAAATGGATTTTATTTAGCAAAAAATATCCTAATTATGTTTTATTGAAACCTCTTTGACTCTTTGACAAACAAGACCTCACCAACTTAAACAAAAAAACAGCATCCTTGGGACGTTGGTACCTTCTCTCCACACTCCTTTTTTTTAAATTTTTCCCAGACTTCACGATCTTCAATACTTGGCACAGAACATACTGGTTGATAATATCTTCCTTCTCCAATTTTTGTACGAGTGTACGATATATATATTTTGTTTTTAATTGTTCTCAACGTCTTGTTTTTTTTCTACCGTGGTGTAAAATGTTTTTAAACTATATTTATTTCTTTTATTGTGTTTGGGTGTATATTTTGTTTGAACTGTATTAGTTTCCGGGTGTAATTTATTAATTTTAATTGTCTCACGGATTTTAAATTGTATATGGTATAATAAATTTTTTTTTTTATTGTTGTTTTTAACCGTTCTAATTTCTTGGTGTAAAAATTTTTAAAATGTCTACGGATTTTTTTTTTTTGTCTTTGGTGTAATCACTTTTTTTTAACTATTTTAATTTTGTTTGGTGTATTTATTTTTCCTTGTTGACATTAATTTTTAATTTTCTCCCATGTAATAGTTTTTGTTATTGTTATCACAATTTCTTTGTACCGACTTTACACCACCGCACACACGACTAGCTTTCAAAAACGAATCTCCACCAACCATCTCGATTTCTTCCTTTTTCTTCCTTAAATACTATAATCTCCTACGGAATCTTTCCAATAAATCGGTGCTTTTTACTGTACCTATTTATTTCTTACATTCTTTCTAGAATTCAAACGGAGTATTTAGCAGTATCCATTTACCCTCTGCATAATTTACTTCTAAAAACTGTTCCAACAAAAACTCCATTTTTAAAATAAAACTTGTTTACTAATTTATTTCTAGATTCTTCTTATTTTACATTAATTTGCAGCCATTTTTGTCTAAAAAAAAACTCTTCCCTTGTCCCTCTTTCAAGTGAAAACCGCAATTGTGTTTCTACATATAACAGGCTCCCAGCAAAACAGCAAGTAGATTTCCCCATTGATTACGATATTTAAAAAAAATATTTTTGTTCCAAAAAGAAAAAACAGTTTTACGCTTGCGTAGCCTGAATGAAAATAAATACAACTTTGTGGGTTACTATATTGTCACAACCACTTTTTTGTTGTTATCTTCACGCACAAACATAAAATGCCACTAACACCACTGTAGTTAGATAAAAAGAAAATACAAGCTAACTCACTAGCAAAGAAAATAACAGGACAAGTATTCATACAGAAGAATACGAAAAGGTAGACGGTAAGGAAAAAAATGGTAAGTATAAATTATTTAATAAAAATTTCTAGATATTATTTTCCTAAAAAAAAAAAATAAATATTTTATAAGTAATTTTCTTTAAACTCTTTTTAATTTCAGAAAAAGAAACAGGAAGATGGATTTGCAGCATGGAGCAATGGGTATTAAAGTATCATTTCGATTTGTTTCTTCCATTTTTCTTTAATTTCTTTTCAGGTCGCTTTTTGGAAATTGAGTCTTTGGGAAACAGAGGTGCGACTCAGCCTCATACTCAAACGTTTCCCAAACTTGGTCTAATATGGTTCCACTGTGGTTTGACCATCCGCACAAGCGAGGTGGACCATAACATCAAAAAAAAATTGGGAATATTAAAAAAAAAAACTAAATATAAAAAAAATTAAATTTAACCGGGACTCGGGTAGGAGAGTGGTTTCTCCAGGAGTCGTAGACCCCTCCCCAGAAATCATAAATACAACATTGGGACTCGGAGTTATGGTAGAACTCCCTCCCACATCATTAAGATTCTACCATGCAGCAACAACAAACGAAAAACGTGCCGCCGGCGTGAATAGCGGCGTTACCTTTCCGCCCGTGACTTGGGCACATCTGTGACTTATATTTTTTTCTTAACAATACGCAAAACAATTTGCTTCTTACTTTTTTAAAGAATTTGTTTCAATCTTCTTTAATAAATTCCCTTCTTGTTTTCTTTACAGATAATGCCAATTGGACAGCTTCGAAATTCACAGGGAGTGGAGGAATTCCTGCTACAAAAAAAAAACAACACAACAAGAAGATACCATCACCGGATATGTCGTTTGGCTCCTTGGATGATTAAAAAAAGAAAAAATTTGAAATGCCGCAGTAAGTATCTTTGTATTTGATTTTATTTTGTTTAAAAGAGAATAATTAACAAGTTTATTTTAAAAAAAATATTCAATAAAAAAAAAACCCCGCAACAATTTTTAAAATGAAACAACAGAACATAATATTTTTAATGTTTATTTATTTATTTATTCAGTTCGGTAATATAAATCTCTAGGGTCAACACAGAAATAATAAATTCAAATTTATCTATTCCAAAATTTAAAAGGTAGTTTTTATTTTGAGAACCACTGCAGTTGATATATTTAAAGAAAAAATCAACTGTGTTATCAGACTGATTTTGAAGTTTAATGTGCAAAATAATAAATAAAAGGAAAATATAATTTAAAAAAATATTAGAAAAAGCAATTATAAATAAAATAAAGCAAAATAGTAATATGTAAGTACAAATATTGTTAATTTAATAAATAAATTTATCATATAATAAACAACAGAAAGAATATACATAACAAAGTAAATCTAAAGTTAATGCGGTAACTGGCAGAATTGAGAAAGAGAGAACTGTAAAAAACTGCAAAAAAAAAATCACATACAGAACAGTCAGTCACAAGAATAACTTCTGTCACAGGGTATACCAGTGATGTCAAAAGTGACAGCTGTCAAACGAGTGATCCAAAACCGTATGGTGAGGGTTGTTGTTGTATTTCATGTCCTAGGCGAGAAAGAGATTTAAAAACAATGTATACAAAAAAATAATGTGTAAAAGTGAACAACTACACAGCATGTTTTAAAACATATGATCGCCAAAAATATCAAAAAGATACCATAGAAGTGCAACATGACTGTATTTACTAAAATTGTTGTTTCATAAACTTAGTACAAACTCACAACAAATTTTATACTTGGGTTACATATTGTAATAACAAAAACTGTTCTATGTTTTTATAACATTTTTGCACATGATTAATGTATTTTTTTAATTTTATCTCAGTATTCAAAAGAACAAAACATACAACAAAGTTTCACATTTATATGATCTGTGAAATGTATAAGCAAATAAACACACTCACAAAGCACATTTAATTAATCGTCAGCTTATTATTAGTTTGCCCAAAGATTTAAAAGAAAAACAATGAAAATGGTTTTCATTCTTAATTTTATATCAAAGTTGATATTAGTTATCTCAGTTATGATGCCAGATATCGAAAAACGGGTTTCAGAATTAGAAAGAGGATATTGATATTATATATAATCCAATCGCCTCTATTATTACAAAAATGGTGATTGGGCCAAACCAATAATAAGCTGACGAATTGGAAAATCAGACGCAAGGAAGAGAGACAGAATAATTGTCATACAGTTTTTCATAGCGCAGTTGCTTTTATAGCCTATTAAAATAGTAGTTTTCACGTAGTTTTCTAAAAGGCCGTAAAAAAAAAAGGCGCTCTAATCACCGTGTCTTCACTGTGTTACATTGTGACTTCTGTAAAAATGGCTGTAGAATAAACGAGTGTATTGTTATCCGGAAATTAATTAACAAATTTTGGGTTAATTAAATTTGCCGATTATTAATGTGAACGGGGAACATTAATTAAAACATATAAATAATGTGCAATTTGTATAATTACAAAATATTGTTTGGAAAACTAGATAAATTATGAAAATTTTAAAGTGAGAATAATAAATCAAAAGAAAGAAGATACGAACAAACGATAAGAAATTACGTAGTCAACAATTGTAATAAAGTAAATAGAACAAAAGAAAAAAGTGTAAAAAATTACTACAAACTATTAAATAATTGAAAAAAAAAATTACATTAACGCTTGGTGTTCTAATAACTTTGTGCCGGTTTGGCTGGCTAACTGGCTGCCTAACTTTCGTATTGTTTACAATGGAAACACGATCTTTAAATACCGGAAATGGTAGTTCGCTTACATTGGATTTGAGTAACATCCAACATCAAAACCAGAATATAAATAGTAGCACGAATAGTTTAAATTCCAAAGAATTACGCCAGAAGCAAGAAGATGTTACATTATATTTTAAGAAAATTAGCAGTGCCCTTTTCTATGGCTTATCATCATTCATGATAACCGTTGTTAATAAGACGGTCTTGACATCCTACAGATTTCCCTCATTCTTGTTTCTGAGTCTGGGGCAGCTGACAGCAAGTATAATAGTATTAAGTATGGGTAAACGCCTAAAACTAGTCACGTTTCCTCCACTGCAACGTAACACTTTTAAGAAAATCTTTCCCCTGCCTTTAATCTTTCTGGGCAATATGATGTTTGGCTTGGGTGGCACACAAGCTCTAAGTTTGCCAATGTTTGCTGCTCTACGAAGATTTTCCATATTGATGACCATGTTACTGGAGCTGAGAATATTGGGTGTTCGACCCTCTGTAGCAGTACAAATCAGTGTATATGGAATGATAAGTGGTGCCCTGCTGGCCGCTTCTGATGATCTATCATTCAATATGCAGGGTTATACTTTTGTGATGATAACAAATGCCTTAACTGCAGCCAATGGTGTATTTGTTAAAAAGAAATTGGACACATCAGAAATTGGCAAATATGGTTTAATGTTTTACAATTCCCTCTTTATGTTTTTACCGGCTCTGCTCATTACTTTTCTAACGGGAGATTTAGAAGAATCTCTAAATTTTAACAATTGGCATGATCCATACTTTCTGGTACAGTTCCTACTTATCTGCTTTATGGGTTTCATATTATCCTACAGCACTATCTTGTGTACTCAATATAATTCAGCATTGACAACCACCATAGTCGGCTGCTTAAAAAATATATGTGTCACCTATTTGGGTATGTTTATTGGTGGCGATTATATATTCTCCTGGTTAAATTGTATCGGTATAAATATTAGCATATTTGCCAGTCTTTTGTATACATATGTTACATTTAGACGGAAACAGGCACCTGATAAGGAGCTACTGATACCGACAACAACAAAAAGTGAAACTGTTTAGTTTACTCTCTTCGTCATCTTTAGCATCATAATCATCTTGATCAGCACCACCACCAGCAATAAGCATTACTAAAGTCGTCAACACCATCACATTCGATTTTGACAAATAGAGTAGTATGTGTTTAAAATAATATTTATAATATAAATATTACTTTTTTTAATTTGCTCTATGATTTTCAGTTTTTTATTCTAATGCGGTACATGTAGTTATAAATTTTTTTTTGTGTTAGATATTTTTCATTTGTTTATATACCTAAATATATATATAGTTTTGTATGTACAGAAGAAGTTAATTTTTTTTATTATAATGCCATACTGTAGACGAAACAAATATTTAAAAATGTACAGATTTTTGTTTAAGTAAAAAGAAAAAATACATATTAAAATTTAAAAAAAATAAAAAGTAAAGAATTTTGTTTTTATAGAGCGAAGGTATAAAACTTTGCTTTAACACTATAAGGTTCAACCGTTTACTACTGGAAGGGGTCGACACTTGGAACAAAAATGAATTCCGCTCATTTGCAAGAAGATCGGCATAACTTAACAAAGCGATTCCGATTTAAGTTTTCAATTTCCTATTTAAGATTTCAAAATTGCGTCTTGTAGACAATTTTTTGGAAGGAACCATTAGCGATCAGATTTTATTTTTATTTGATTTTCGTGATATGCGTTCTAATAATAGTTATGCCACAAACAATTGCCACCATAGACATACACAATGGCACCCATTTCGCTTATCAAACAAAGTGAAAAATACTTTTTGTTCAACTTTATGGACTTCTAAAAATTAGGTGTAACCAAATAGAAAATTACCATCCACTTAATTTTTCTTGCCCCAAGCCTCCTCAGCTAAATTGATTTAGACATATTTTCCCTATCTTTTACTTGGACAATTGATGGTGCCAGAATCCCTTGGTTAAGCATACATGACGATGGTCGAAGGATTAAAAGTTACGCCAACGAAAAGAAATCTAAATCTATTGAAAAATTTCTAAACTAACTAAAAAAAATATATAGTAGTAAAAAATAGTTTTTTATTAAAATTATTTTCGAATTCTCAATAGAATCCATCCGACGAAAATTATTTATAAATTTTAATTTTAAATATTCAGAAATTTTCAGGCTGGGTATGTTATAGAAAAACTAATTAAGTTATTATTGTAAATAAAACAAGAGACAAGAGATAGTAGCTTCTGAATGTAGGTACATAGTTACTGCACTTTGTTAGTTTTTTAAGTGCATATCGGAAATTACAAACAATTTTAAAATTGACTGCCATCAGGTAGTATATATCTTGTTACAGATAACATTTAAAACATCAATAGCTATTTTTTGAACTTATACAGAAAGACGTGCAGAGGTTTTTCAAATTCAGGAATTTCATGGCGGCATATTTTGGAATCCGAAATGGTTTGTGGTCAAGAAGTTTTTTGATTTGTTGTCGTTTGGTGTTTTGCATATTTACATTTCAAAATACAAGGCCATAATGAAACTAAATATACCAACTCCAAAACGTAGGGTTTACTGTTTTTTTTTATATTTCTGAAATACAATTGACTATTCTGAAATACAATCGACTATTCTGAAATACAATTGGATAAGGTGTAGTACTTTTCGTTAGTTGTATTTTTTAATAACTGTAATAATAGTTGCTTTGTATTTTTCCATAGAAAAACAACAGTTAAAAAAAGCAACTACTGATTACTATGTATATCACTCACTCACCAAAAAAAGTCTGTAATGGAAACCGAAAATTTTGCTGTGGTTACGGGAAATTTTGCTAATTTGAATCCAGCTGTATTTTTTGCTAATCTTAGCAACTTATGTCTGCTGACGTGTAGTACAATGAAATTAGCAGAAAAGTTAGTAGCCGCTACTAAATTTTAGTAAACTTTTTGTAAAGTGAAAGTCGGTTTGCTAAAATCAGCAAACAAAATTTACTAAATGTTATTTATTTTATTTTTATTTATTTATTCAATAATAATACAAAAAGCCAATAAGGCCAAAAAAAACTGTATTACATGGAAATAAAAATAATCCTGAGTAAGAATAAATATATTAAAAAAAAAAGTAAAATAAATAAATAAAAGTAAGAAATAAATAAGTCATTAAAGTGCTCAAAAACTTTTAACCGAAAGACATTATTAGAATGCGAAAAAACACGCAAATAAAGAGGCAATATATTCCAACACCTAGCAATTCTGATCACAAATGCTCCCTCATATTTTGAGTTTCTAATCCGGGGAATAAATAATTGAGGATTTCTCGTTGACCGTGAAAAAACAAAGTTCCTGCGCAAAGGAGCAGGTCTACCAGTCCTGATAACTTTATAGAAAAGAAGTAATAGACGATAATTTGCGAAATCTTTGAACGAGGTTCCAAGAAAACGTTGTACATATACAGAAATATGATCATAACGACGAACGGTGTAAACAAATCGTACGATGACATTAACAGAACGTTTTATTCTATCAAAATTGGCACCGATAGTACCAGAGACAACCTCAAGGCCATACAATACCTGTGAAAATAAGAGAGAATGAGCTAACTTTTGCCTTACTGGAAAAGGTAAATAAATATTAGATGAATAAATTCTCCGCAAAGCACTCCAAACTCTACAACACAAGGTATCAATGTGATTTTTAAACGGAAGCCTACTATCAATTACAACACCCAAGCACTTAACCCAATTAACAAACTGAATCTGAACATTATCCAAAAAAATATCAAGATCAAAAATAAATTGATCAGAAGGTCCAATCATCATAGCTTTGGATTTGGACGGATTTAATGAAAGCGAATTGCATGATGTCCAGCGTAAAATGCTATCAATTGTATCGTTAACATTGCACTCTAGTAACTCCGAAAATTCACGTTTGCCACCAAAGAGTAAAAATACATCATCAGCATATAGAAATGGCCTACAAATAAGAGAATTTACACATAGTTGAAGATCATTGATATAAAGTATAAATAAAAGTGGCCCCAAAACAGATCTCTGAGGGACACCAGAATGAAGAGGTAACAGATTCGACCTAACGCCGCCAACAGAAACAAATTGAAAAATAAGCTTACAAGCTGACTTAGAAAAATTGAATTGGTCCCCGAGCTTAGTAACCAAACGAATGTAATTGATGGAGTTGAAAGCCTTAGAAAGATCAAGTGAAACCAGAACACATAAACTATTAAGGTTAACAAACTCTTTAGCAGCATCTGTAAGCTCCAAAAGCAAAGACGTTGTGTTATATTAGAACAATCAAATTAGTATAAAAAATTAGTAATTTTAGTAAATTGCTGTAATATTAAAATACACAAATTAAAAATTCTTTTAGTTTTCTTTGATTTTCTTGATTTGTGTGTTATTTAAAATTGAGGTTAATATCTTTTATTTATAAAAATTTAATATAAATACTTATTTAACCCAATATTTCGTCACCACATGGGGTGACTTCTTCAGGAAAATGGTTTTTTGTAATTAATAAATGAAAACTATAAATTGAAAACATATATATAACAATTTTTGTTTTTCAAAAAAATCAGTATTAAAAAATAAAAATATCACAGAAAACGAAAATAACAATATTTGAAAAATTAAAATATTACATGAAGAAAAATATTTGAAATACATTTTATTTTTTATTTTATTATTTCTATCAAAATCAGGATAGAACGTCACAGTTTTTTTCTTAAAGAGTTTATGATAATTTATTTATCTTACAAAATAAAAAATATTAATTAACTTAAACAATTAAAAAAACTAAATATTAACAAAGTTTGTCGAAATTCAAGCAATTTTCACAAAATTACTATGACGAAGATTACCCTTTCAATATCTAATTAATACTGTTGAAAATCAATAACTTTAATGAGTTATTTATTAAAATAAGTTATTTATTAAATAATATAAAACAATTAAAAAAAGCGATAACGTTATTTCTAGGCCTTTTGTTAGTGTTAATTGCTTCGTTAGAAGTAAGAGAAATGACATGCAAATGATTTGACACTTAAATTTCGACAAGTTATTTGAATATAAATTTTTTGTTGTGGTAATTTAACGAAATTTGGGTTTTTCTTATTTGTTTAACAAAAGCAATACATGATTTTAGCAGAAAAAATAAATTGTAATGACTAGTCATCAAAGGAAAACAAAAAAAAAAAGCTCGAATGCAATCTCAGTTCCAAATGTATTGAACACCACTGCATAACTACTTATTTGGTACAGAAAGATTTTGCTGGGGTATGAAAGACAATTTTTAAAATTTCACTGAAAACTGAATTTATTTTAAAATGCCAACTTTAAAAGTTAATGCTCTCTGTACTTTTATTAAACCTTTTGTTGATAACGCATAATTTTTGTTTTCACAAAAGTATATTTGTTTATTCGTATACACCGAAACCTTTAAAGAATTGTTTCATAAATACAATTTCTTATTCGGAATTACTATATTAAAACTGATTTCAGTTTTTTTTAATTCTTCTTTTGATTCCTTATACAATATATATATATATTTTTAATTTTTATCTATTAAACCTTCATTCTGTTTATAAGTCTAGGAATCATTTAAAGTTCTGTTTGCGGTACATTTATACGTATAAAAAATACGTTGATCATGCGCATTAATTAAATATTTTAAAGGTCTGAAATCATTGACATATTTTTTGACTTTTTACTTACTCTTTAAAAGTAAATTTAGAACGAAAAAAATTAAGTTTTATCAAAGATTTTAGAAAATAAAGAGAATGTAATACTCTCAGTTACTATTCAAAAAAAAAAAAAATATATAAAAAATGTGTCTGCAATCGGAAATTTAATTTTTTGGATAATCTTAATGATGCTACTGATAGTTTTCAACATGTTTATTATAATTAAAGCATACTTTTATCAATCCATCTTTAGTTTCCTGTTTGCAGTCGCAAGGTATTATCAGAGGGTGAGAAATTTGCATAACCATTGATTTCATATATTTAATATTATCAAGTAAACAAGCAAACCAGTTGTTAAGTTTTCGTCATTAATACAAGGCAAAAAATTATGCCCTCAAGATATACAAATTTTAATTGTTAAAAAAAAAAATTACTATTTCAATCAATAGTTCGTATCTTAACACTGAGAAAAAATTTTAAATTCGGTTAAAGTCCATCAAACTGGAAGATTTAATAGGTGCGTTCGACGTACGTTACCGTGGGTGCCCGCGGGAACCCAATCTTGCCAGAAAGCGTTTCTTGTAACAAAAATTGGGTAAATGAGAGCGTTCATGAGAGAGTAACTGTGTTTCTCTTTTTTTAACCAGAACTTACTTTTGTTTGGGTAAAATAGTAAAGTTCTCAAATCATCAGCTGTTGCTAATAAATTAGCTGTTTTGCATTTTTGAAAAAATTAAAGTTAAATAAAAATTTACTATAAAAAACTTTTCGTTCTTAATAATGAAAAATACATTTGAAAATGTAAATAGATATTTGCCATTTTAAATATATTTATTATTTAAGCTGTTTTTAAATATGAATAAATTTTACGTTTATTTTTGGGTATGAAATGTGGTTTTGTGCGTTCGCAGTATTTTGGGCATTTTTATGGTTTTGTGAGAGAATTTTTTGCTTACTCTCATTTTACCAGACTTTACCCAAAATTACCTCGTATAGACCTATTATTAGGTTTCATGCAATAAATATCTTACACTCACAAAATTACATTGATATAATCAATTGTAATTTCTACGGTAATAATACCGTAGTACCGATAGTAATGCCGACATAATTCTCTCAGTGTAAAGACGTGTGGTGGAAAAACCCAGTACTTTTGCGAAAAAAAATCTATCAAAATCCATTAAAAAAATTTGATTTTCGTGCAATTGTGGTGGAAGTTTTTGCGCATCAATTTAATAGGCCATTGTAAAACCATTTGAAAATGTTATAAAAAAATAACATTTGAATGTAAAAAAATTTGTAATTTTTTCACTTTTTATTTAAGTTTTGGGCTTTAAATATTGATTGAAATTTTTTTACTGTTATGACCAGAATATTGGTCTTTAATGCAAAACAAAAAGGAATAAACGTCGTTTTACAGAGTGACAGTACTAAAATATAAAACACAGCAAACTAATTTTTCGTAAATAGTTTTTTTTTTAATTTTATATAAATATTGTACACAAATTTTAGTAGATATAAACTTGCTAAGTATGTTAGTACTTTTCAAGTAAAGTTTAGTAAAAATGACTCAGTAACAAAATTACAGAGAGTTAGACAAAATTTACTCACAAAAAGAAAAATATCCAAAAAAGAACGCAAACGGAAAATTTGTAAGAATTAGTAAGGTAGTTAAAACAGCTGATTGTAAATGACAACAAAAAAATCAACAGGTCAAAAACGGAAATAAGATGTGAAGTGCTACTCCAGAAACATTCCGGATTTCATCGTAAATAAGCTGATATTTACATATATATATATTTTTTTACTTTTATAAAATAAATTTTAATGTGTTTGGGTAAATTCTTGGTTTTTCAATTATATTTTTTTCAATCAGCTGTTTCTTACAAATTCTTACAAAAATTTATCCAAGTTCTCTTGCATCAAACTGTCACTTTACTTTCTATTTTTGCTGTCTCCTCACAGAGTACTTGTTTAAACAAACACCTTCCAGTAAAAACTTTTAAAAATTTTTGAGTTTCCAAACACACATAGATATAGCTGCTCAAAAATTAAGCATGTATAAAAATGCTGCCAAGTCTTAGAAATTCTTGGATTTTCTCTTTTAAAAATAAAAATATCTGAAATTTTTGTATTTTAAATTTGTTAAAATATTAAAAACAACAAAAGCTAACAATTTAAATATGTGTGTTTTTTGCTGTATTTCGCGTTCCGTCGAAGTCCATATACGAAAACTGCTTTCGTACAAAGGTACCTCAAATGTTCAAATTGTATTTGTTTGCAAGTATTTATAGATATAAATATAAAATTCGAAAAAAACAAACATAATATTAAAAAATATAAATATTTAAGTTTTTTATTTTAAAAAATGTTTTGTTTTCTTCGATCTTTTTGATTAATATTCTTTGAAAAAATTTGCGTGAAAAATCATTTTACTATATGAATTTTGAAAACCGAACAACTTACATTTTGTTGATATTATAACAGTCTTATACATCAAAATAACATACAGAACAGCGAATTTGATTTATAAGAACCAACAATGGCTATAAGTGTTTGGCATATTATTATTTTTATACCCTCCACCACATATGTATGGTGAGAGTATATATCAGTTTGTCATTCCGTTTGTAACATGTCAAAATATTGGTCTAAGACCAACATGTATATTCGTAATCCTTATGCAATTTCTATTCGATTTAGCGAAAATTTTTTCCTTCAAACATTTTTTTCATCTCAAAATTCACAAAATGTGTTTTCATCCAAAAAAAAAGTTTTTCACCTTAATTTTACTTCTAAATTTTTTTTATATTATTTGTATTAAAAACAATAGAACATTTTTTTTTGGATATTGGTAGAGGGCATTTAAAGATTCGGCACAGCCGCATTTAAGCTTTTTTTACTTGTTTTTTGTTAAAAAGACTGAAATAAAAATATAAATAAATATTGTTTAGTCATCAAACTGTGTTTGGATTTTGTTTTGTTTACTTCTTAAGACAAAACCTGTACTACAAATAACATCTGCTTTATTGAATTCTTTTTCTATATTTTTATATAAAAATATATTTTTTTTCATAAAGTTTATGTACTTTACACTTTTTTTGGCATCGGGTCATTTTGAACGTGGATAGATTGATAAGTAGCAGAAATGTGTAGAAGATTTCAAAGTTATTAACAAGAAATTTTACGTGCACGTGTTATTTATTGTGGATATTTATATTACGAGTACACGTTGCGTGAACAAATATAACTTTTTACGAGTATTAACTAGAGTATTCAAAAACCGGAACCGAAAACTGGTCAACCAGTTTCTTTATTATTAAAAACTGATCGGTTCCGAATATTTTGTAAATTCGAAGAAAACCGAAAACCGGTCTTTTTTGTTCGGTTAACCGTTTTTTTTAATTACATCACCAACTGGGTTACTTGGTCTCTTATTTTTTCCGAAGACTTATAATCGTTTGTTTGGTTATGAAGATTTAGATCTAAGTCTGATAGATTCCGATGAAGACTTAACTTTGGATATTACAAATTCAAATAGTTTAATTTCTGATCTAAATAACACAATAAACAGTATTCAAAATCCTAAAAAAGACACTGTACAAAATAATTCATCATTATATGATGATTTCATATATCTTGATAAATGCAACAAAAGAACTGAAAAGTTGGAAAATTTATATAATTGTCTTTTGACTATTTGTCCAACATCTACTATTAGTGAAAGAGTATTTTCCACTTCTAGCTTTATCAAAAGCAAACAAAAAAATCGTCTTAAAACGAAACATTTAAATTGCATATTATTTCTAAAATATTATTTTAAAAGTGAAAAATAGATTTTCTTTTTACATATTTAAAATGTAATATTAAAAAAAACTTATATTTAATGTCAAACGTTTTAAACGTTCAAATTACTAACGTACCTAATTTTACCCAATTTACAAACTTAATAATCTCTATTCATTTGATATGAATATAGTTTTATAATATTAATTTTTAAGATATTTTATAAAAACATATTAAAACCAATGAATGAAATGTTGAAATGAAATACAATAAAAAATTATTTTTTTTTTTTTCAAAGAATGTATTTTTTTTATTTTTATTACTTCATATATTAAATTTCTGTTTTTTTTTACATAATTAAGAAATTATATAAGCTTTTTATTCAAATAAAAAAAAACGAAAAAACCAGTTGACCGGTTTTTTTCTGCAAAAACCGAAACCGGTTTTTTTAAAATTCTATTTTTCGAAGAAAGCCGAAACCGGTTTTTTCAAAAGGCCTGTTTTTTTTAATACTCTAGTATTAACTCATTTAACATTGTCGTTGCTTTAAAGCAATAACACCTTTTCAGCCCCGATAAATTTAAGAAAAAGAGCGATATAGTGATAGTTTGAAGTCTTTGACTGAATTAAAAAAATTATAATCATACGTCTAATGAAAAAGAAAAGGCAGAAATAAAACAAACGAAAATAAACAGTTTTTTAAAATTAAACATTTTTATTACTAAAATTGTTTCAAAGCTTAAGTAATTTAAGCCCATTATGTTTTGGCTTTAGAATTGTTTGTAAAAATCAGACAAATTCATTTTGAATTTTTTTTATAAACAAGCTTCAATATAGAAACTATCTCGATGGGATTCATTAGATTTCGATAAAATTTGAATAGGTGATAGGGGACAAACTTAAAAAACTGTCGGTTAGAGTTTTCAAGTATTCGTCCAAATAAAAAACCTGGTTTCAAATTCTTAAAAAACCGCTTATTTAAAAAAAAATCTTTGAATTGCAATAGCACAATTATCTTCTTTGATTTTGTTTGACTTCTAAAGATCCCAAAAATGTCGGTAAATATACTTTGTTTTTAATTTAACAGCTTATTTTACTATTTTAAAGCTTAATAAATTAATGTTTTAGTTTTTTTAAATTTTATAGTTGGCCTACTATCAACATAATATGAATTTATAATAAAGGGTGGTTAAATTTTAAGGGCCGATGTTGATCTTTAATAAAACACAAATTATTTAGGAAATTATTGTCATTTCTTTTTATTATGATAATATGGTATGGTTCAATTATGTATGCACACCAGAGAACTGCAAATGCTGATTGCAAAACTTTCATACGCAATCAACACAAGAATAAATATGTGTTTGCGTTCAAATGTTGAATATACTCCAACACACATATTTGTTTATGATTTTAAATCAATCAAACGACGTGCAAATTGTTGTCACTGATTGATAATCATCGGTCGTTTTTATACCATTGATTTTATTATTGTTCGTTCGGGTCAACAATAATTATTTTGATGTAGAATAAATCAGAAAAAGCAATAAATAACCCGTATGTGTGTACAATTCATAATTAAAACAAAATAGTTTCTTATCTATAAAAAGGGTGTGGTTTTGTAGAAACACATGTCATAAATTAGGGTGGGTCTAAAATGCGTTTTTTTAGAATTTTTATTAGTAATACCAAAAATATTGTTCTTTGTGAAATTTTTTTTTAATTTAGGTCGATATCTCAGGCTCTCCCAATCTGGTTAAAGTTAAGTATTGTCCAATTTTCCAATCAAAATAAATGGAAACAAAATTTAGGCAATATTTAAATTTTTCCGGATTAGGCAAGCCTGAGATATCGACCTAAATTTTTTTTCCATAAAAATATTTTTATTTCACAAAGAAGAATATTTTTAGCATTGTATTACTAATAAAAATTAAAAAAAGAGCAATTGTTTCGTTAGCTGTGTGGCAAGTGGCACCGTCGTGTTGAAACCACATATCGTGCACATCCATATCCTCAATTTCTGGCTTCAAGAATTCCGTTATGATCTCGCGATTGCGAACACCGACGTCGAGTCGAGGTTGACGGCTATTCTGCCACATTATCGCGAAAAACAGCAATGTTTTCCGCAGAACGAACTTGGCGAGCATGGTGTTTTCTCATTTCCTACAGGTGTTTTCTCATTTCCTACAGGTGTTTTCTCATTTCCTACAGACCCGATTTGCAGAAATATGTGCACAGTTATCTCGATTGTGGACACATTTGGTCGATTATGCTGACCAAAAAAATCACAAAGTGCATTTTGATTTGAACTCCCATTTTCATAATAAGCCTGAAAATCTTTAACGCGTTGCTTGATTGTGTATCTTTCCATGGTTTAAATTGAGTTAGTCTGAAATTGAGAAATGTCAAATGAAATGCAAAAAAAAACTTGACGTTTAGGTGTGGTTCATCACATTCAACATCGGCCCTTAAAATTTAACCAGAGGTTGAATTCTAAATAAACAGTCCCTTTTAAAAAAGCACATAAGTCCACAGACGTACGCCAAGAAAATGACAAAATGAATAGGGCGTATATACAACTTACTCTACAACCAAAAACTAAAACTTCTATTTTTTTTGTTTTAAAATTTTGTATAGAATTTAAAAACTAAAAAGTTTGAAAATACAACTAGTTTTTGGGCTTATAAAGGGGGAACAATTTTTACCTTTTAAAATATTGGAAATTATTCAACACGAAAGCCCCGATTTCTCGAGTAATTAAAAAAAAAATCCGCGAAAAAAATAGCGCAAAATTGTATTGAACAGAGTTAGATTGATTTAAATTCAAAAATGATCCCAAAAGTATATAAAATATCGTTTGATGGTATTTTAGTATTGAAATTTTTAATCGGGAATACGAGCGCTATCACCATTGAATTCAGCGTACTCGAATTAGTTTTACCAGTAGGGTGCCCAGCTTTTCAAAACCAGCGACTAGTACAGTGCTATTAAAAAAATAAAGCAACAACTTTTATATTTGATTTTTAAATAGAATCAAAATTATTCCGTTATTGGTGGACGGACGTTTGTTGAATATGTAAATAAGTTTCAATAAGTTTTAAGGCGATTTTTATTTACAACAATTTATTAAGGAAAAAAGTCACAATATAACTGGTATTATTTGTTGTTTAAAATAAGTCATATTTTCAATTGTTTTTATTTTCAATTTAAAATATAAAACACATTGGGTCTTAAAACAAATTTAAAATTTATGTAAATAAAAACATAATCCGAATTATTTAATTTGTTTGAATAAAAGTTGTTACTGTTACATCCCTGATACAAAATGTTAGCGTAGGCGTGAGTTTGAAAATAAACTGCGAACAAAAAGTGAGAGCAAAAGAAGTTTCATTTTTAAATAAAATGTTACAATTTCTTAAAAAAAAATTCCTTAGTTGTTCAGAACTCAGAACAATCGAATGATTTTAGACTTTTTATTATTTTTTAATATTAAAAAAGGATACAAAACGAATTTCCAATACTCTCAATCTGTCACTTTTTGTTGGAATTCCATTTGTAACAAAATAATGGTGCGACCAGACCGCTTTAATATTTTGCGCTCATTATCTGAAAACATTCTAAAAGATAAATTGATAAAAAAAAAAGTTTACTAATGTAAACTTAAAAAAAAAAAAACATTTGGTTACTTTGTGATGTTTTGTCTTAACCGAATTTGGAACCAATCAAATCGTACGGTTGTCCCAACCCTTTATCTGAACCGATATAGGGTTGGGATTGCAATTTTTTTCTGTGTGTATTAGACGGTTTTTTCTCTCTCTCTCTCTCTCTCTGCTCAAATCCTTGTTAATATTGCAAAAACTTTTCATTTGAGATTGCGTTTACTTTATGGTCGAAAACTAGTTTAAAATACGAGTAGATTTCAAAATCTAATTCGAAGATTTCGAAATCTATATAGTAGGGCTACGTTTGAAGCAAAACACTGTTTTGTACATGTTTTACCATATATTTTTTTTCGTCAAAACAACATGATTTGTCAAAAAAAAAAGACTCAAGTGGAAACGTAGCATAAACTATGATAAAAATCCAGTTTTAAATAGACTTCGTGCTTAATGTAAACGCAATCTAAAAGACAAATAGATATGACTGTAACTAAACTAACGGCTGTAACATATGCCAATTATCTGTATAATTTTTCAGCGTAATTAAAAATGATACAAAATATTTGCAAAGATCATTTCTAATAAAAAATATCATAAAAAGTCATACAAAACTTTTTGGAACAATTACAACAATTCATCCAGATGACAATAGAAATTCAAATGACAGTAGTGAACAATATCAAACTGATGCTGGTGAGTTTACGCAACAACATTTGGATGAGTTTTCTAAAGAATTTATTGAAAATCGCATTGAAATGACACCATTTCAAAAATTTCTATTAAGTGCTGGTTCATCAGTTGCGGCATTATTGGATCCAAGAAGGTTTGTGTTTTTACTTTATAAACTATACATAACATAATAAAGAGTATATAAACTAGGGATAAAAGTTTTTAATATTCTTCGCGGATATCAAAAATCACATAGAATTGTCGAATACAGCATAAAAAGTACAAAGAACCATGATATTTATTTTCTCGCAGTTTTTTCATTTACCAAACGCAATTAAGTTTTTGAAATTAAATAAAGAACTATAATGCATTTAGCTGAGCAAAATTACCTAATTTTTGTACATAACTAGTTTCTGATATTTTTTATATGCATACACTCAGAAAATTATGTAGTTTACTGTTTGTAGTTTAATAAAAAAAGTTTTTCGTTCCATTTAAAAATAAAGGAAAATACATTTATTTTCAAAGAAATATCTATATTAACTTTTTTACACATTTATTCGAAATGATTTACTATCATTTACCGATTTTTTCAGTTTCATTTATTTTTTTCATTTGTTTGAAAGTTAATAAAAATTTACCCACAAAACTGAAATTTGTGGTTTATTTGTGTCCGTAACAGTTATTACAAAGTTAAATTTTGTTTGCTGTCTGCTTCAAAAAAAAAATAAAAAAATTTCAATTTGGTTTTTTATTTAAATTGGTTGTATGTATACAAAATTTATTCAATTCAAATTACAAGAACTTCATAAATACACATTTACACAAAAAGCTATGCTTACATACATTTTGTAGATAAAAAAAATACAAAAAGGGAAACAATTTCAAAAAAAAATCATTTATTTTTTAAGGAATGCGTTTCTTACGGATGTAAATAAATAAATAACAAAAGGCATTTAATTTAAATGAAAGTTAAATGTCATTTTCTGTTATTTTAACTTACAAACTATTTTAAGTGTATTGACAAGTAAAAACTAGAAAGAGCCAAAAACTAGCTAGTTTCTATTAAGTTAAAATATTAAAGTCTGACCGATTATTCGCTGTCGGTTTCGGCAAAAAATAAAACATTTGACAACTATTCGTTATTCGACAAAAATTTTGTCCGAATAATTGCAAAAACCGAAACTTTGTTTTTTGTTTTTTATGCATAAAAAATACAATCAAATTATTTTCGTGCAAAAAAATCTATTTAAAGAATTTGCTCTATCTCTAAACAGTTTTCCCTCTCAAGTACGGATGTAAATTGACATACTTTTTTTTCATTTGTTAATTTTGTGTCCATAAATACAATCAATCCATTTTAATTTCTAGAATCTATCTTTTTTTTTGTTCTAAAATTCTACAAAATTTTTTGGAAAAATATTTATAAAAAAACTTTTTAAAGTTTCGGATTAAGTTTCGGCCGAAGAAATCTTTCTGAATTAAATATTCGGTATTTACAAAAATTACAATTTCGGTCCGACTCTACTAACCATTTTCGTAAAATGACCTAAAAAATCGATATTCATTACTTATAGGAAAATTTCGGTTAAAATTAGTTATATCCCTAATGCATACGCTCATGTTTATTTGATTGTTCTTCAAACAGACACGATATGATCGCTTGTCTAGGTGAGACCACTGGCGAACATACACTACAAAATATTTTGCATACAATGAAAGCCACTCAAGAAGGTCAACGTATATTGCAACATAAACCACGTATAAATACACGTACTGTAGATATAGAGCGATTACGTAAACTACCAGAAAATACGTTCGGACGTGCTAATATTAAATTTCTAGATGATAATGTAAGATATTTTTATACTTTGATATTTAGAAGAAGTTGTACCATATTGATTTCTAACATGTATTTAGCAAGTGACACCAGATTCTCGTATGGAAGTTCGATTTATGGATGATCCCGAATTGGCATATATTATGACAAGGTATCGAGAGTGCCATGATTTAGTTCATACCATACTCGATATGCCTACCAATATGTTGGGAGAAGTTGCTGTTAAATGGGTTGAAGCTTTAAATAATGGTTTACCCATGTGTTATGGTGGTGCTGTTTTTGGGGCTTTACGTTTATGAACTAAGTATGTTAAATGCTAACAATTCTGCAGTTTTTAGTGGTATATTAAGATTTTTTAGAATTGAGCTATTTGTTGTCTTTTTTTTAGAAAAATTCTTCACAACCTAGTAGTTTTTGTTTTGGTAAGAGGGTTTAAGGTTTATGGAATGTTAAATTTGTATGGAGTTAAAACAATGTTTGTCTTTCGATCTGACAGGGTAGATCGAAAACCCGGGTAGACCAGTCTACCCGAAAAAACTAGTCAGTGCGTACTTTGTTAAAAATACAAGATTTGAAAAAAAAAATACTTACAGGTTGGTTGAAAAGTTCCTGCGCTCACCAAGAGATGGCACTGCTAGCTCCAAACTTTTTTTTCTCAAGTTGGTATAACTGTCCTGAGAACACATGCAAAGTTGCAAGTCATTCTGTCAATTCTTTCTTTGTTTACAAGCCATTTGAAGTTGACGTGTCATTGATTTTTTTTTAATATGAAAAAAATTGAATATCGTGCAGTCATTATATTCTTTGTTTTGAAGGGTTTAAAAGCAAAGGAAATTTATGAACAATTGTTAGAAGTGTATAAGGAGTCCTCACCTTCAAAACGCACCGTTGAATTTTGGGCTGGTGAATTTAAACGTGGTCGTACCAGCCTTGAAGACGATCCACGCGAAGGACGACCAAAAACTGCAACCACAGCAGAAATTGCTAATGCCATAGGCATCTCAGACGAACGAGTACTCCATATTTTACATGAAGAATTACGTATGAAAAAACTGTTTGGAAAGTTAGTGCCGCACACATTAACAATTCAACAAAAACTGGATCGAAAACAAATTTCTCAGCGTAATTTGGAGCGTTTTAAGCCGAATAAAACCGACTTCTTGCGTCGTTTTATATGACGGATCTACCACCATGATCCTAAATTGAAACAAGAACGTTTACAGTGGACTGAAGCTGGTCGTTCAGCTCCAAAGCAGGTGAAGTCACAACGATCAGCAAAGAAGGTTATGGCATCAGTTTTTTGCGATGCAAAATGAGTTTTGTTGATTGATTATCTTTAGAAAGGTAAAACAATCAATACTGAATATTATTTCAGCCTTTTGGATCAGCTGGATGAAAAAATTCGTGAGAAAAGACCTAATTTAAAGAAGAAAAAAATAATTTTTCATCCAGACAATGCACCTGCTCACAAAAGTGTTTTGACGATGGCTAAATTCAAAGAATTAAAGTACGAATTGCTTGAACATCCACCGTATTCACCAGATTTGGCTCCCAGTGACTACTATCTCTTCAGAAATCTCAAACAATTCCTTCGTGGAAAGCATTTTTCGTCGAATGAAGAGGCCATAGCAGCCATTATAAGGATGGGATAAAATTATTGGAAAATCATTGGAACAAGTGTATTGAGCTTCTAGGAGATTATATTGAAAAAAAAAATATATTTCGTAACAAAAACAGCATTCTTTCATTTCGAGCGCAGGAACTTTTCAACCAACCTGTATTAAATGTTTTTTTCAAAACAGTACTATTTTCAAAAAAAGTTCTTTTCTCAATACAAAGTACTTTTTGAAAATAAGTACAATAGTTGAACTCTTATTTGAAAATGTCACGGTATATTTCTGATAGTAGTTCGGCGTTTACCACCGAGGCTTCAAATAGGTTAAAACTTTGCAGAAATAGTGTAGACATAAACTTGACCAAGAACAGTAGAAATTTTTGCTGGTCGTGGAACAAAAAGTTCCGAAATACACAATAGAATTCAGAAAGTACTTCGTTCTTAATATATTTACATGAAAATGTCATGGTCTTTAACGGGTAATAGTACAGTGTTTTTATACCGAAGCTCCAAATAGACTAGATATAAATTCGACCAAGAACTATAAAAACTTTTGCTGGTCGTGGAACAAAAAAGTTCCAAAAAACAAAATGGATTTCAGAAAATACTGCGTATTCCATATATTTACATATTTTTTGTTTAAATCTATTTTTACAAAAGTACTCACTGCCAAGTTTTTACAGGTAGACCGGTCTAACCGAGTAGACCGCTCTGGACCGTAGGCCGTACTTTAAAGTATATGCCGGCATGACCAAACATATTACAAATGCACTTTATTTGAATTTTGTTTTGGAAAAGTTAGAAATTTGTTTTCCCAATGATACCCACATTGAAATTTTATGAGAAATTTGTTGGCAATTTTTCTAGAGGTTACGAAAGCCTTAAAAATAAATTTATTATTTATCACTTGTCCTAATTCTTTCCAACACGTGCCGTGAGGTCACCAATGCCATCCGTATACATCGGATGTGTTGATGTTGAGGAATCAGATGCTTTTGATGTTCTGGACATGAGAATTTAATGTGATATGCGCTGCAAAAATCTCATTATTCCTGTGTCGAAAGAAACATTTAAGTGTGTAGGTTCTCTTAACCGATGCAAAAACCAATTTACTTCATCCGATCTTCTGTCTATCTTAACCACCTATATTCGTCCGAAAACGAAATACAACTCCCATATTTGTGCAAGAGCTTCAAAGTCTTATCTATGACAGTGCGGTAAATGTTTAGTTCAATTGACTAATTGGGGCATTGTCTGAATGTGAGTTGTGTTTTAACGATATAAACATGGGGGATGTTCTGCCGAGATAAGTGAACTTTTACCTAGGGTCTGGATTTTTCTTTAAAATACTCGCTTATCTAATAGAGCACATCTCTCGCATTACATGGAAAATTCGTTGTTTAGTCGTACTATCCGTATGTGGAATAAACTTCCCGCAGAGGTCTTTCCTACCACTTACAATTTAGTGAAATTTAAGTCAAATGTCCACAGACATTAGTCCCTCTTTTCTCAGCCTTTAACCTAACTACATGTTTGTGAACTTAAACTGCAGAATTGTTATTAAATATTTTAATGTTAGTTAATTGATGTTTTTAATTTAATTTATTTGCATATTTTAGACAACGTAAGAGATATTTAAGAGAATATTTACCTTGGGCTATACAAAATGGTAAAACTGCTAAACCACTTATGGCTGTATACTGGGAGGAACGATAGGAACAAGATATTGAGGAAATGAGAAAGGAATTAAAAATTACAAAACTTATTAAAACTTGCTAACTTATCGAAAAATAGCTACAGTTTAGGGCCAGTTTTATAGTAGGCTGTTTAAAAAAAAAAAACTTAAGTTTACCTTTTAGACTACTTAATTGAACTTTTAAAACTCTTTCTGAGGGTCTCTTTCGTAAAACCTTCAACATGCTAATTTTTCTTGACTTGTTTTGGGGGTTTTTATTAAAGTTTTTGATAATTTAAGAAAATGTTAAAAATACATATAAAAAAAATAAAAACTCATTTATGTGCTCGACTTTACTTTTGTGTTCACTATAATACCGGCCCTTATTCCTTAATTATATCAATTTGTAGGGAAATATCTGTAATTAACTATCGCTATTTTTCAGATAAGTTATCCACCCCCCGCCTAGGAAACATTTTTAAATTAACTGATTTTCCATACATATCAACCCTAATTAATTTTTGTAGATCGTCAATAAAAATGGTTGGCAATACTAAAATGATGCAATTAGAATTATCTGCTCTCGTATTCTGTGTTTTGTTATTTTCTCTTTTTAATTACTTTGATGACCTTGTGTTTTGTTTGCTTATTTATTTAATATTTTTTTAGTTTTTTTGTTTTAACTAATTTTAAATAAAGTTTTTAAAATATTTAAAATAAAGTTGTAATTAATTAAGAATATTGAAAAATGTCGGAAAACTTTAATGGTTTTAGTCAAGATGAAATAAATCGAGTTTCCGGTAATAAATATAAAAAATCTTCTACTGTAAAAACAAGTGAGTATATTAACAATTTACATTTTAAAATGAGATAAAGTTGACAAAAAAAAAATGTTTTAAACTTGTATGGTTTGTTTTAAATCTCTTTTATGATAGTGAAACCAGCAACATTTCGTGGACACGGTGGCATCAGACGTATGCCAGAAAAATCGGAAAATTTACGCCAACAAAAAATGTCTCAAAAACAACCAACAACAAATGCAAATTCAGTAAATATTAAATTAACCGAACAACTCGATAAACTGCCACAAAATGATTCCATGGAAAACATAAACCTTGATAGTAGTATGTCTACATCAATAGAAGAGGCTCTATTCTATCAACCATTAAAAACCAATACTCAACCACCATCAACAAAAACGACGCCTACGGCGACGTTAGCGTTAACAAAACAACATCATGGGCAAGAAAACAATGATATGGATACAAAAAACACTGAGCCCTCAAATGAATCTTCAATTTTAAAATTAAGCACAGAAATGGATAGTCAAATATCATCTACAACTTCTTCCAATAGTATGGATGATTTTTCTATACTTCCCTCTGCGCCGGCTACCGGCATAAAACCATCTTCACCTTTTATTGCACCTGCTTCCCTAAACGTTGAATCACCCTTTAAGGGTATATCATTGAAAGATTTTGAATCACATCGTAAAATGATTGAAGAGCAAAATCGTCAAAAGAAGGAAATGTTATACAAGGTTATTGAACAACAGTAAGTATTCAAAATGAGTGTAAACTAAATATCTAAAATTTTAAAGGAAGTAAGTTCTTCCTAAAGAAAATTCCTTTTAGACTTTTTTTTCTAAATAGAAAACCTCAGACGCCTATCAAATGGGTGGTCGCGCACCCTTTGGAGTCCAGAATGGTATTACAGATGAACTGTTAGTAGTAGCATGTTTTAAGCAGTTTTCTCGATTTTAAAGATTATAAAAATCATAATCCGTTAATTTATAAGCTCTGGGATTTTAATGAAATACATAACTTTTTCTTAAATTATTTACACCATCGCCAATTTTTTAACAAAAGAATTTTAAAACATTACTTTTGAATACTTTTTAACACAGTAAAAAGTTTTTTTTTTCAAGTCTAATTTAAACTCTTGATTTATAAACCCGAAACACAAACTTTCGTCTTTCGCATGTTTTTATATTCAACAAGACAGAAATTGTACTTTGCGCCGTCTTTATGAATTATAGGTTAAATATTAATACTAATTTATGTTTTTCTCAAATCTTCTATTTTTAGTTCTCAAAAAACTGCTGCCGAAGCACGTAAAATTGAAGAAATTAAAGCCGAACTTTCTAAATTAGATAATGATCTTGCCGTAGATGTAGCATTACTCAGAAAACAAATCGATAACGCCTGTATACATTTCGCCACTGTAGAGTAAGTTTGTTAAAAACTAATAAATTCTTGAAATTTTTTTGTTTAAAATTAAAATGTATTTATATTTATATATTTTTTTGGTTTTACAGAAAAAACTACATGAAAATAGAATCACAATTTCTAAAAGCCAAAATAGATTTACATAATGCCGCTGAGAAGAAAGAACTTTTAACGGAACATTTATGTACGGTAATTGCTCACAATGAGGATCGTAAAGCTCAAAAATTAACAGAATTAATGGAAAAAGTAGGTTTAGCTTCAAATTGTAATTACGAAGTGAATACTTTGACTTCAAACAATAATATATAATATTAAAAAGCTCTAAAAATAGACTATTCAAAATTCTATTATGGTCGATTATTTAAAATAACTAATTACTGCATATCTGAATGAACAATTAGGTTGTTAGCTGGTTTACATCTTTAGATTCATTTTAATGTTTATTATTTTTAAATATGTATTTCTAAATATTTTATGTTGAATGTTAATTTAAAATTGTTTTTCTTATATAAAAGTATTTTTGAAATAGCTCTTTATCTCTTTTTATCTGTTTTAATGTTAATACCCTTATTTGATATTATTTAACGTTGTAAAATAAAACCTTAATAATAGTTTCAAAAACATACTATAAATGTAAATTAATTTAATTTAAAAGTTTTTCATAATAAAATCATTAAAAACCAAGAAATTAACAAAAGTTCTTATGTACGTATAATATGGTATATTACTTATTAGTGTAAAGCTTGCAATTTTAAGAAATTAGGGTAACAAATCGTAAGTTCTTTTATAGAAAATAACCAGACTTTTTTTCTGCAGACAATTTCAATACAATTTGTAGTCCGTAAAATTAGATGTTACTAATTTTTATAAAAAAAATATTAATGGCATTCGCAGTTTTTTTGGTAGAAAGTCACATTTTTCATTAGTTTGAAAAGAAACACAAGTTTAGCTAGTATTCCAAAATATAGATAAGGTACTGGACGTTTTTAATAAAATTTAATTGGCAAAATAATTAAAAATTCCTGTTAGCCCAAACACACTTCGAGGCGGTAACCAAGCTTTTACCGCAACAAAGTGTTTATGCAATGCAAAATAAAAAACTCTATAAGCCACATCAAGAAGTTACACCTTTGAACAAATGTTCCTCATTTGTGACAAAAATAAAAGCGGAAGGAAAAACTTTTTGAAGGATAATAATGACAATTTGGTGGATAAAGACTTTTTGCCAAAGAGTGGCGAAGTAATTTCAGAAAGCAGCGATATGTAATTTATTTTAGTATTGTGGCTTACCAACTTATTGCAAAAATTAATTACAGAGATTTTTTGAAAAAAGAAACCTGTTTATCAGATCTATCATACTAACATGATGTATAAAGGTTTTAAGCAAAAATACTATCACGTACTATCCATTCCTAACTTAAATTTTTTGCAGCAAATTTGCATACAGAAATTAAAGAAATATACTTCAGTATTGTTTTTTTTGCTGCATTGCAAAAACACAGCTAATATTGGTTTCACCTATATTAAAAAAATCAGGTGCCCAGAGCTGCGATCTTTCGAAGTTAAATTTCTATCGTTTGATAATTACCGTCTTTCACCAAATTTGTAACAACAGTTAAATTTTTTTTTGTTATATAGTATATATTTACTTCGAAAGTGGACGCACAGTATAGAAAAAAAAAAGAATCTACACAAGACAAAATGTTTGTTTTGAGCTGCATATCAATTTTCTTTTTGAGTTTGACTGTGCTGCATATCCTTACATTTATGTGGCGTTCCCTTTGTTTTGATTTTATTCGTTGTTATGGAAATGCAACAAAACAATTATGAAATATATTTTAGAATTTTTGTATGCAAATTTGATGCTTATGTCAAATGCAGCAAAACAATTATATTATTAAAATTTGCGCTGTATATGCCAAACAGTGGTAAAAGCAGCAAACCAATGTTTATTAAATGTTATAATTACGGATGTTGTCGATGCTGGATATCTAAGATGTGATACAAGATATCAAGAAACGGGTTTCGGTATAATAAAGAGAATATTTACAATATATATATATATAATCTAGTCATAACTCAATATTTTTCAAAAATGGTCAATATTGAGCTAACGAAATGTAGATCAAAACAAAAGAGGGCTGCTTTAAGGTGCACATAAGCTGTGTTTATGCGAGAAGCTATCAAAGTAAGCACGTTAACCCTTAACGTTGACTTATGTCAAATTTGTATGAGAATTACACAATATTATAGATACGCAGCAAAGAAATTCATATTATAAAACGAAAATTAATATGCAACACAAAACATGATTTTTTTCGTAAAAGCTCAATAACTAATGATTTATATTTTTGTTCATGAAGACCAATAATAAAACTTAGAAATAAGATTTGATATTATTTTGTTTAATAGCTCTGTTTATGCGGCAAATTATTTCGAAGACCTCATATAAATTTGAAATCAGCTCACGTTTAAATTGACGTTATTCTCAACCTCTTTTACATGGGTGTTATCAGTTTATAGTGAATATTCCCGTTATAACTCAGCAAATGAAGAATATTCAATATATTCACAGCTTTGGAAATCATTCAGAATCAGTATCCCGATTTTAGAATTTTTTTTGGAGTTAAGTAACTCTGGTGCCAAACCAACTCTGTGTAGAAACATAAACAATTGCAATGTGCACAATTTCTGTAAAGTATTTACAAAACAGCATGGATTTGTTTTATTATACAGTTGAACCTGGACATATGTATTCGTCCATTTGAAATTAAAAGAAAAAATTAGTGAAATTGAATTAAAATATTAAGAAAAAATAACTAAATACAATGGCCGGAAGAGGTAGAGGAGGTAAATCAAGTTCCTTAACACAAGAACAATTACAAACATTGGGTTGTGTAGGCAAAGATATGCCACAAGTCGTAACGGCACCACCACCAACGTATCCACCATTAATGTCAAAACCCGTAACATTGGAGGTAAGACAATTACAGATATGCATATGCAATTCAAAATAGTAATAAAACATTTATCCATAGGCTACTGATGCACAAACTTATCAGATATTATGGAAAGAAGATTTTCTAAATCATATGAGGGATTCACCAAACTTTCTACAGCCATTGGGAAAGACTAAAATTAATAAATCCATATTAAGTTACACACAAAACACAGCAGTAAGTTTAATCAATTAACTTGAAAATATCTGCCATAATTATACTTCCTTTTTAGAATGACACCGAATCCAATAAAATTAAAACCAAGGCAGAATTTAATTGGTCTCTTATGCCAGCCGAATTACAAATGTCGAATAGAAAACGCAAATTGGATTTAATTACCAAAATGAAAAATATTAAAAAAATCAAATCTGGAAATATAGATGATCGTTTAAAGCAATTGGAAGAGAAAGAACGTAACGAAGATGATAAGGATAAGACAATTAATAATAATTCAGATTCAGAACAAGAAATAGAGGAAGAAGAAGGGGAATTAATAGACGACGAAATGGATGATGAAAACGATTATGGTAATAGTTACTTTGATAATGGAGAAGCCTACAACGAGGAAGATGATAATTTAGATGATGGTCCTACATATTAAAATAAAAAATTAAACACAGCAAAAGTGTTTTGCTATCTAGTGATTTAGATCTAGTTACACACATAAAAAAATTGGTTGAAATTTTATCGTTATTTAATAATTTTAATCGTAAGAACTTAAAGATCCATCAGAATCGAATTTTATTATGAATAGAAAATTTATAAAAATAAATCTAAAATATTGGCTATTCTAATCAATATTGAAAAAATACTATCTTCTGCATTACTTTTAATAAAAATAATTTTTCGAAAATTTTGTCATTGGAAAAAAAATCTAATATAAGGGCAAAATTTTACTATTAGAGGGCCTGGGACCCGCTAGCTCTACAAAACCGATACACTCCCAAAATGGTAAGAACTATGCACTATCATCTATAAAATTTGTGTTCTGTCATCTTCATTTTAAAAGCATGATATCCTTTATAGAAAGTGTAAAGCTCGCTCAAATTTCTTTTAGTCTGACAGGAACTAATGCAGCTGTGGAGAAAATGTTTTCATTAATTATTGATTGACTTGAAGATAACGAGTAAATTGAATTCAAATAAAATTTTTATTAATGTCATCTTGTATCTCTTTTCAAAATCTGTGCATTGTTTCTGTTTTTCACGCATGGATAAAATTTTTGCAAAATATATGTGTCGCTCAATGGCTTATAACAAATTGATTAATTGTACATTAGGAATGTTTGTCAATTAATATTAAATTTTTGTATTTGTAAATATGATGATTTGCGATCATCCCTAATTAAAATTTAAAGTAACGTTTTGCCTTATGTTTTGTTATTGTCATATTTTGTATATTTGTTTGTATATTCTTCTTTAATGTTAATCTTACTGCAGTGGTTTTTATATTCGTCAAGTTTTTTTATTAAATGGTCCGTTAGTTCTTATTTGTTATACAAGTAAGAATGTTTGGTTCTTTTTCTTTTGGTATTGTTTTTAAAGTTAGTTTGTGAGGGAAAAACACTGCGGTAAGTAGGTGAAATATATATGTTATATATTTTTATAATTGTTAATTTTAAATTTTTAGAAATAAACGCACGCACCGACCCGTGCCTTAAATTAACACACAAATCAACATTGTTATTATTGGAACATCTAGGTGCAGTTAAATTCGCTCCTCACAAACGACCGTCGCAGTCAGTGACAATATCTTTATTTCGCAATATTTGTGGTGCGAATTTTTTATGCAATACTGTGCGAAAATTTGTGTGTTCCAAGTGCAACTTTTTGAGTTTATGTCTGGCTTATAATGGAACGATCGCCCGTAAGAAGAAGTCCACGGAATCAACCAAGTGGTTCCATGCCTGTCGGAACAACTTTGTCGAAACAGAATACTCCCATTGTCGCTGGAGTGCCTTCTTTGCCTGCCGGTTCTACTGTCATTGGAACAAATTTAAGTAAAAACACTACTCCCTCTGCCGCCGGAGTGTCAGTCAGTTCCATGACTGCCGAAACGAATTCTGCCATAGCCACCATCACTGCTGCCGGAACAATTCATGCCATAACCACCACCACTGCTGCCGGTAATCAAAATATGAACCCTAACCTGCAAAAAGAAAAAAATGTTCATGGTTTGTCGACGTCGACTACTGGCAGTGGTACACAATTGGATCAACTGCAACGACAAATAAATGAACTTCAGGCTCAGTTGTTGAATGCCCAAGCAGCATTAAGTGTCGCTGTCAATTCCTCTGCTGCTTCAAATTCATCCGTGGTTCTGCCGCAGCCATCAAATGTTACGCCGCCTGCAACAGGTAACAATGAGGGTGAAAATAATTCAGCAGCTAATTCTGCCGCCGTCAACGCGAATTCTGCTGTGATCGCAAATTCTGTCGCTGCCAACGCCAATTCTGCCGCTGCTAATGCCGTTTTTGCTGAACGCCAAAATCAGACGCCATTTTCTACCGCGAGCTATGCTGATGCCAATAATTTTTACGGTTTTTATGGTAGGCAGCCGCCATTATCAAACATGATGCCGCCAAATGTACAAAACCTGTTTCAAAATGGGGGTTCAATACCAATGCATAAAAAAATTTATGATTTGCCTAGTTTTGGTGGCGCTCCTGAAGATTGGCCCATGTTTTCAACAGCCTTTGAACAGTCAACTTTTATGTACCAATACAATAATTTTGAAAATTGTTTGAGGTTACAAAAGGCTTTAAATGGTGAGGCACGAGATAGCGTAAAATCATTGCTAATTCATCCAGATAATGTGAATACGGTTATAGAACAATTAAAATTCCAATATGGTCGCCCAGAAATTCTAATTCGCTGCCAGCTACAACGGGTAAAGGAAATTTTGCCTATCGGAGAAAACGCTATAGATAAACTCATACCATTTGCTGTAATGGTGCAGAATCTTGCCGCCTTTTTAGTAACTGCCAACGGACAACAGCATTTGGCGAATCCAACTTTAATGGAAGAATTAGTTGGTAAAATTCCTATGAGTAAACGGATGGAGTGGGCTCTTTATGCATCAAAAATTAAGCCTTATCCAACAATTTTGGATTTTAACAACTGGCTTAAGGGTGTCGCAGATTTGGTAAGAATAGTTCAAAGTGCCAGTGTAAATAAACAAAATAATGAACCGAAAAGAAAAGTTGTCCTCCATGCTGCGGAGGAACAACGAAAACAACATGACTGCCCAATTTGCCAGGCAAATCATAAAATATATGAGTGTAAAAAATTTAGTTCAATGAGTGTGCCTGACCGGTGGACTGAAGTTAAAAAATTAAGGTTATGTTTTTCATGTCTCAATTATGGGCACTCAAGTAGAACCTGCCATCGTCGTAAGCAGTGTCCAGTGAATGGTTGCCTAAGAAAACATAACAAATTATTACATGACGTTAAAATAAATAAAGGTGAAAACAAATTTAGTGATTCAGAGTCAGCTGGTCTAAGCGGTTCAACAAATGGAAATGAGGCAGTTCTTAGCTGTATGTCTGCTAGTGCTAATAAAGGTGTTCTATTATTTCGTGTTGTGCCAGTTGTACTTTATGGTCCTAATAGCCGAATTGAAACATATGCTTTGCTAGATGAAGGTTCATCGGTTACTATGATGGATAGTTCCTTGGTGAAGCAGCTTGGTCTTCAGGAACAACAAAGCAAATTGAATCTTCATTGGTATGCTGGAAAGGCATCACAAGAATTGGCCTCGGTGGTTGATCTACATGTAAGCGGTATTGGTAAGCAAAGAAAATACGCCTTGCGCAGAGTGTATGGAGTTTCCAATTTGAAATTGCCGGCTCAAAGTTTTAATATGGATTTGAGTGGCCATCGTGGTTTGCCGATAAAATCATATGATGGTGTGGTTCCTAAAGTGTTGATTGGTTTGGACCATTGCCATCTAGGTCTGCCAGATGAAATTGTGCCATTGGAGGAAAATGGTCCATTTGCAGCCATCGAAGCTGCTGATATTCACCCTAGAACATGGTACCTTCCACATTTTGGTGTGGTCAATCCCAACAAGCCAGGGAAAATTCGTTTGGTGTTTGATGCTGCCGCATCTGTTGAAGGAGTTTCATTAAATTCAAATTTGCTAAAAGGCCCTCAACAGTATAAGCCGTTGCCAGCTGTTTTGTTTAATTTTCGTGTTGGCGCTGTGGCAGTGTGTGGGGACATTAAAGAAATGTTTCACCAGATACTAGTAGCTCCTGAAGACAGATGTTCCCAAAGATTTCTCTGGCGCGATGATTTAAATAAACCTCCAGATGTTTATGAAATGCTTGTAATGACATTTGGCGCTGCTTGTTCTCCTTGTGTGGCACATTACGTCAAAGTAACGAATGCATTGTCCTACGGTGAAGAATATCCTCGTGCTGTAAAGTCTATAGTTGATCATCATTATGTGGACGATTTTGTGGACAGCTTTCCAACTTCATCAAGGGCCACTGAAGTTGCCAAGCAAGTTCGGGACATACATAAATCAGCTGGTTTCGAATTGCGCAATTTTTCATCTAATTCTGTAGAAGTGGTCGAGGCTCTTAAGGGTATTGTGGATAAGCCAGTCAACTTTTCTAGTGATGTCATGGAGCTACAATCAGAAAAGGTTCTTGGAATGTATTGGCAGCCAAAAGATGATACTTTCAGGTATAAATTGAAATTCCATAAAGTGAAGGCTGCTGTTTTAGAAGGTACACGGTTTCCAACAAAACGTGAGTTATTAAGTGTGGTAATGTCCATCTTTGATCCCATTGGTTTTCTGAGCAATTTCATGGTAACGGCCAAGCTATTGATGCGTGAAGTATGGCGACACGATATACGTTGGGATGAATTGTTACCTAGTAACTTAAGCGACATATGGAATAGTTGGCGCCAAGAACTTAAAAATGTTGTTGATGTAAACGTACCACGGTATTACTTTGGAAATGGAGTTCCTCATTGCCTGGAACTACATATTTTTGTCGACGCCAGCGAAGACGCCTTTGGTGCCGTGTCATACTGGAGGTCAACAAGCGCTGATGGTAAAATAAACGTGTCCTTTGTTTCTTCCAAGACAAAATGTGCTCCATTGAAATCCATGACTATACCACGTCTTGAATTGCAAGCTGCTGTTTTGGGAACTCGTTTGATGTCTATTATTTTGAAAGAACATTGCCTTAAGGTATCTCGTACTATTTGCTGGAGTGATTCTACAACAGTCATTAGTTGGATTGGTTCTGAAAGTCGAAGATATAAACCCTTTGTTGCCCATAGAATTACTGAGATTCTAGATTCCACCAGCCCAGCAGATTGGAGATGGCTGCCAACGAAACTTAATGTTGCCGATGAAACTACAAGAATGAAAAGCCAGGTTGATTTTTCTAATGATTCTCGGTGGTTTAGTGGACCCAGTTTTTTATACGATGGTGAAGATGAATGGCCAGAATCTAATTCCGTAACTACAAATGGCTCTAATGAAGAAGAACTACGTCCAAAATTTGCCTTATTGGCCAGTACGCCTGCTATTTTTGAATTTGGAAGATTTTCATCATTTCTGAAGCTAAAACGTTCGATGGCATGGGTGTTACGTTTCGTTAATCGTTGCCTAAATATATCCAGTCCTGATGAAATGTATGGTTTAACCGCTGCCGAATTGAAAGCTGCTGAAATATTCCTCTGCCGCCAGGCTCAAGATGATAGTTTTGGATCCGAACTACAAATTATTAAAAATGGAGGTAATTTAGAAAAGGGTAGTGAATTGTATAACTTGTTACCCTATATAGATGAAAATTCATTACTGCGAGTCTATGGTCGTGTCGACGCAGCGGGTTGGTTACCACTGGATACAAAGCGTCCAATAATATTGCCACCATTTCATCCAGTCACCGAATTGTTTGTAGCCCACGTACACAAAACGATGAAACATCAAAATTTTGAGGCAACTATATGTGAAATTAGAAGAACGTTTTGGATTCCACGCCTTCGAAGAGTTTTACGTAAGTGTATTTCAAATTGCTTAATTTGTAAATTTTGCCGTACATTGCCAGTGCCACCACTTATGGGTTCCTTGCCAAAAGACCGATTGACGCCCTTTGTTCGGCCTTTTTCATATACGGGCTTGGATTATTTTGGCCCCGTTACAGTAACTATTGGACGCCGCCACGAAAAACGCTGGATTGCTTTATTCACATGCCTTACCATTAGGGCTATTCATTTGGAGGTGGTTTTTGATCTTTCCACTGATGCATGCATTCTTGCTATACGAAATTTTATAAATCGACGCGGTACACCTACAAAGTTGAGGAGCGACAATGGTAAAAATTTTATTGGTGCTGACCAGGTATCGAAGCAGTTCAATGAAGTATTTGATGTGGCCCGAATCCAAAATGAGTTGTCCGCTAGAAATATCAATTGGGAATTCAATTGTCCACATAACCCAGCTGAAGGTGGTGCATGGGAGCGTATGGTCCAATGCGTGAAGCGAGTTTTACGTGTGACCCTGAAAGAAACCTGTCCACGAGAGCACACCCTGCAAAGTTTCTTGATTGAAGCAGAAAATATTGTAAATTCACGCCCGTTAACACATTTGCCTTTAAGCCACGAAGACGAGGAGCCACTAACTCCTAACCATTTTTTGCTGGGAGCGGCTAACACTGCTCAAACTCCTGCCGGAGCCATATCAGATAAACCAGCTATTTTGAGGAAACAGTGGCGTATATCCCGTCAATTGCGTGACCACTTTTGGAATCGATGGATAAACGAATATTTACCTACTTTGACCAGGCGTTCTAAATGGTGTAAATTTACAAAGCCAATTGCAATTGGTGATTTGGTTCTCATCTGTGATCCTGCTGTTTCCCGGAGAGATTGGAGGAGAGGTCGTGTTGAGCAGGTGTTTAAAGGCAGTGATGGTGTCATTCGTCCTGCTGATATTAGAACGAGTACAGGTGTTCTTAAGCGTCCTGTTTCCAAGCTTGCAGTCCTTGATTTGATGTAGTGAATCGTGGTCGATCCACGGGGGTGGGAATGTCGCTCAATGGCTTATAACAAATTGATTAATTGTACATTAGGAATGTTTGTCAATTAATATTAAATTTTTGTATTTGTAAATATGATGATTTGCGATCATCCCTAATTAAAATTTAAAGTAACGTTTTGCCTTATGTTTTGTTATTGTCATATTTTGTATATTTGTTTGTATATTCTTCTTTAATGTTAATCTTACTGCAGTGGTTTTTATATTCGTCAAGTTTTTTTATTAAATGGTCCGTTAGTTCTTATTTGTTATACAAGTAAGAATGTTTGGTTCTTTTTCTTTTGGTATTGTTTTTAAAGTTAGTTTGTGAGGGAAAAACACTGCGGTAAGTAGGTGAAATATATATGTTAGATATTTTTATAATTGTTAATTTTAAATTTTTAGAAATAAACGCACGCACCGACCCGTGCCTTAAATTAACACACAAATCAACATTGTTATTATTGGAACATCTAGGTGCAGTTAAATTCGCTCCTCACAAACGACCGTCGCAGTCAGTGACAATATGTAAAATGCAAACTTGTGCTATAGGGTGAGTCACAGGCAATTAAATATATATTAATCTAAATAAGATAAAAAATGATATTTATTCATGTTATTTTTCTATGTTGTATTAAGAAATTTTTCAAAATTAAATGTGTCGACAGCTTTAGAAGTTAAAGGCTCTAAAAAATTTCCAGTAAAATGCAATTAACTTTATCATTTATGAAGTTACCCTGAATTTCTCGATGCGAAAACTTCTCGTATCAGATACAGAAACGGGGTACTGGTCGCCTTAGGTAACAACGCAAAAATAGAAAACTGCCTCAAAAGAATTAGTTGTGAAACTAACAAGTTCTGCTGGGAAATTTATGATTGGTTTTTTGTGTTACTTTATTTTATACCACTTTATGACTAAACTTTAAAGGGTGAATTTAGATCCAGCGCTGTAAAGCATAGGGCTGGAAATACTTAATCCAAAGAGGATGGGGGACTCCAGTTGAAATTAATAACGCCGGTAGATCTAACCTGTAAGGACAATAAACATGTAATTATTGTTGTTTTATATAAAAAAAGTAAACATACAAAAGCAATGGTGCCAACAAAAGCTACAATACCAGTTAATAAAACAGCATTGTATTTAGTGTTTTGACGAGTGTACTCTTCCTTCCAGTCACCTTGGGGTACAGGCAAATCATTCATGGTTACTTTGACACCTGACCCATGGTAAGAAGCACGAGACAAAGCGCCAGCTGAAAAATAAAACATTAATATACCACTAATACTGGAATTTTTTTTAGTTTAATTTATTGATGTTAAATAATGATTTGTGTTAAGATAAGTTACCACTTGTTATATTTTTGTACTGTGTTGTAATACTGTATTGAAAATATTGTATAAAATCAAGTTGTGTTTTTATATTTTGTTTTCAATACTGACTTTTGTATTTTATATTTTTATTCGAAAATAAACTTTTAACTATAATATAATTTTCTTTTAGGTAGCCACTTTCTGATATTTTATCAGAAGACTCGTCGCTTTACAGTTATGTAATTTTTAAGGTTAACATTTGCGCTGTTACTTTTCCCAACTTACCGTTTCTTAATAGGAGACCTTGTTTAATAATATGCTTGGCCAACATTTTTTAGTTCTTCTGAACTGCAATTAAATGATAAAAATTACATATTTTAAATTTTTCTTAACTTATCCTCTAAACTTACGTGCAGTTTTCTTGAAACGAAGAAAAAACTTGCAGATGTGCTGCAGATTTTTTATTTGACAATTCGATTGTGCAGATTTTTTGACACTCACAGGTTTGCTAGACACATTTTTGTTTTCCCCACGCACTTTGAAAAATATGACAAAAATCCCCATATTAAAAAAATGTTAAGTTAAGCAAAAACCTTCATAATTTGGAAAATCTTTGTGCTGCACCAGTAGGAGTTAGAGGAATATAATACAAAAAATTAGAATGTCAATTGTATACAATTTATGGAAATCTGGCCGATCGGAGTATGAACTTTCAATACACACAAAATCAAATATGTGATTAAATTTATTTCACTTTTACTCAAAACATAAAAATATGCAAAATTTATATCTTGGAAATATCAGTGCCTGTAAATGAATTTTATCCTGTCAAAGCTTCGCTTTGAGAAAAACAAATCATTGCAAAGTTTGGGTTAGAAAATGTGCGTGTGATCTATTAGGTGTCTTTAGTTTAAAAACGTGCATAAAATATAAGATGTTAATTCAAACAATAATAACAATGATTTAACTAAACTTTTTTTTATCTGTATTTCAAATCCCGGTAAGAATACTTGTACCTATTTTTAAAGTTATTTGTATAAAATTGAATGATTTTACTAAAATAATACAAATTTTGTATAATATTTACAACAAATTTAAATATCCCAAAATAAATATTTTTATATACCCAGAAAAAAATACTCTGTCTCCAATTGAAAATTTCTGCACCCAAAGAACATAAAAAAATCCCTAAATTTGAGGACAAAACCTCATGTCTGGCAAGTCGTTGACGCTTTGCAGATTAGAGACTCGATTATGGCAAACAAAACCGTGATGTTCAGCGTCGCCCCAAGAGAAGAGCTGTGGGCTAGGGGCGCCGCTCTGCTAACAATAGCTTATGGGAGCTGTAAAAGTTACTATGCAGTACATATTAAAGTGGCTGCCGCTCCTCTGCATCACATATTACCTTATATTATTAACGTGCTACCGCTCTTCTATATACGTTTAATACTTTATTTAAATACAATAAAATTTTTGTATTTAAATAAATAAGTCAGGAGATCAATAGATTATATTTGTTAACTTCACTCTTTGATGTTACAGACAGCAAAAACATGGTAAAAGTATGAGAAAGAAAAACCCAGATAACGAAAAAAGCAGCTTTTTACTACTCCTTTACTTAGTATTGGGGGTATGCGTTGTCAAAATTTTGTAAATTCTTTAGAAAATGGCATTTCGTATTTCCAATACTGGGAAATAATTATGTATAAACAGAGATGGTCCTATATATTGATATAATTTAGTTCAAATTATACTGATTAAATTTAAATTCTATTGAATTTGTTGAACATTTTTTGGTCAAATTGATTTAAATTTAATCAATTCTTCTGATTCTGTAAATATAATAAACAATAATCAAATATTTAAATTGCACCGTCAAATCACTTGAATTTGCGGGATTTTATTGGAAAATCTGAAGATTTTTACTGAAATCCCGATTTTGGTCCAAGGCTCTTTATTTGAATACAAATGTAAAAGAGGCATTATGCAATTTGTATAATTGCCTATGTGCAATCCCAAAAAACTGTTGCTTATAAACACAATGGTGTGTGAGCAAAATATGGCATCTCTGTAAGAAAAAATAACAGCTGATATTTTGACAGCCAGTTTTTGTTTTTAATGATTTATTGCAAATTTTGTTTTTTGGAGGAGTAAATATAATTGTTTTTTATTTACCATTAAAAGTACAATTACCAAAGTGAAAAAATTAAGTGATATATGCAAATATTAATATATTTATTTAAAAATGCTATCGATTGGTTCTTTAGCCAACATTAAACATGTTCTGCAAAAAGAACTATTTAATGGGTGCGGCGACCATTTACTGTCGGTGGTAACCGTCACCAAAACATTTAAAAAGAAAAGAGCCTGTTATCTGTGTATTGCCACGACACCACCACCGATACCCCAAGTCACTGTGTGCCTAGTTAAACAAACCGAACAAAAAGATGGTGAATATAAGAAAAAACGCATCTGGCATTTGGATGAAATCAAATGGTTAGATGGTCGTAGTGAGCAATTTGATATACATGAATTCGATATACAAGTTGAAAAGCTTTACAAATGGTATGCGCTTAATTTACACGAGAGGCAAAACTTTTTGGCTGTTTTATATAAGCAAATCCAAAAATATGCTAGAGGTACTAAAGCTGAATTTCGTAATGTACCCGGAGCTTGGTTAATGGATAAATCTCCAGAAAAGTTAATGGGAATAGGTGGCAGTAGAATACGTGGTTCTTCAGTTGTAGCAGATGGTACAGAACGCAAAAATGGTGCCGAGACAGAAGACGAAGAAGAATCTGAATTTACAGCTTTAACCGATAAGGAGGCTAATCAGTTGTCCACACTTTTTAATGAATGCGATTATGCGGTTAAAGATGCTGAGCTATTAATTGAAAAATTAACTAAAGAACTCACAGAGTTAGATGGTGTAAGTAAAATATATATATTTCTTAGCCATATTTTTTAACACTTTTATACTGATTACCAAAATACGTCTCAAAATGTTTTTTTAAGTAAAATTTGGAATTTGAAAGTCATGCTAAAGTGCAAAAGAGCGTAACCAGCATTTTGGTTTGGATGGTTTGATGCTGTGATTTTCAATTAACTAACTTCACTTTAAATTTTTGCCGGGCAACCAAAAAACCCTGAAAATTAAAAACATTCAAGATGTGTAGTCTTTTCATAAAACTGATATTTTTTGATCATATATGTTTGAAATTTTTGTGTTTAGTCATATTAAATATAATCAAAAATTTTGTTAGCTACACCCTTTGGCAGTTTATCGTCCTTAAAGATATGTAACATTGCTTGTGTTTTCATTTTCTAAGGCAAATATGCAATCAGTATTGGCTTCCGAGAAACAAGTAATGATGCTTATGGAGCACATTGATAAAGCAATAAATGAAGCAGATAAATTTGAAGAACGTTTAGATTCGTATGAAGAAATTTTGGGACATGTTAAAGAGACAATGGAAAAAATCGGTGGTAAAAATGCTATGATCAAAGTAGCTAATAACAATAATATTACACTTAAAGAGGAATTAAGTAAAATTATTGTAAGTAAAAGTTATATTCAAATACAAATATAAAATTCATAGTAAATGTCCTAATATTAACAGATACAACTTGATTTTCCTGCTGCTTATCAACAAGTATTGCAGGCACCGGATTTAAAAACAGCCGAAGGCCGCAAAGCCGCAATTGCAGCAGCTCAGAGTCTTCAACAGGCACTAAATAGTGATATTGATCCTTCATTGCAACGTTTAGTGGCTGTTAGAGATCAAATGAAACGTTTTGAAAATTGGAAAAAGAGTTTTCTAGTACCAGTTATAAAACATTTAAATTGTTTATTTATACATTTATCCAATGAAATTGGAGATATGCCAATATCGAGTACAGACTTAGTGTTACCAAACCATTCATCAGTGCATCATGAACTGACGCCATATACGGAGTTAATGCATTGGATTAAAGCAATGGATCGCACAAAATATGATGGTCTAACGGCTGTTTATACAAAATCCTTAAGTAAAATTTATGAACGTGATATACGTAATTTTTTTACTTTGGTTGGTTTAAGAAAAATTGTACATCTTTAAAATATAAGTGACATTTTCTTCTATATTTAAGGCTAAATTACAAATATCTGTTAAACTTCGTAATTCTCGCGAAGATTTAGACGTTTCTACATCATCATCAACTTCCAAAAAAGCTGCAGTCTCGTCAGTACCTCATGGTACTCTGGGTGTTAATAGAGATCAATGGGGTCCCGGTGTAGACTTAGCTGATCGTGAACGTTTTGATACTGTTTTAGAAAAAGTGTTGGCAGAATTGGAACCTATAGCTTTGCAAGAACAAAAATTTTGTATTAATTTTTTTCAAATGGATGTTTTAAGTCCTTCCACAAAGACGGCAAATTTAGATGTTATGGAAAAAAGTATAGATATGTCCCAATCCTTATTGTTATCACCGTCATCTGCTACAGGAGTCGGAGATTGTAAGTATTTTATGTAGCATTTAATGCTGACTTAATTACTTATGATATTTGTTGTAGCATCTCAATTTCCACAAAAGAAAATTGATCGCCAAATTAATGAAGAAGTTCGTAAACTAATGAATGCTTTATTTGGCTGTTTGGAACAGGAATTAATAAATTTTATACAAAGTTTTGAAAGATTTGATTGTTTGTAAGTATTCTTTAAATCCATTTTAATACTATATTCGATTTAAAAAAAAAAAACATATTCATGTAAGTAAAAGCATTAAATTCGGATTTACTTTGAATGAAAAACATCCCTGGTGGAGGGTAACACCAGGGATGTTTTTCATTCGATTGTTGCAAGTGTGTTGTGACTTTATAACTCTCGAACGGTCAAACCGAATTCTATTTATTTTTTAGGGTTTGTTTGTATGTGTTTATCCAAAGTTTGCACGAAATCGGTCGACGCGTTCGTGAGTTATGACTTTTCATGTCAACATGTGATTTTTTTCTATATAAAAAAACAACAACAAATACGTAGGTGCCCATGAGCGTGCGCGGTATGTATCGGAGAACTGCAAAATCAACTTTTTTCTTGATTTAATCATACACAAAAATGCTTGTTCACATTTAATAACTCAATCAAATTTACTGTAGAATAAAACCAGCATCATGTTACTCAACGCGTAATTCGGATCAGTTTAAATCATATGTCGATAATGTTTTATGCACATGTAATCACTCAACAAAAAGTGAGCGTTGAATAAATCAGAAAAAACAACAAACAACGCGTATGTGTGTATTCATAATTAAAACAAAATAGAAACACAATTTATAAGTGATATGGTGTACATTAGGGTGGGACTTAAATCCGCTTTTTTAGAATTTTTATTAGTAATACAATACTAAAAATATTCTTCTTTGTGAAATAAAAATATTTTTTTTGGAAAAAATTTAGGTCGATATCTCAGGCTTGCCTAATCCGGAAAAATTTAAATATTGTCTAAATTTTTTTTATATCTATTTTGATTGGAAAATTAGGCAATATTTAACTTTATCCGGATTAGGTGAGCCTGAGATATCGACGTAAATTTAAAAAAAATTTTCACAAAGAACAATATTTTTGTTATTACTAATAAAATTTCTCAAAATATCGGATTTTAGACCCACCCTAATGTACATTATAACATTTATGAAATGTGTTTCTACAAAACCACACCTTTTTATAGATAAGAAACTATTTTGTTTTAATTATGAATACACACATACGCGTTGTTTGTTGTTTTTTCTGATTTATTCTACATTAAAATAATTATTGTTGACTCGAACGAACAGAATAAAATCAATGGTATGAAAACGACCGATGATTATAAATCAGTGACGCAACAATTTGATTGATTTAAAATCATCAACATATACAAGTTTTGAAGAATATTCAGCGTTTGAACGCAAACACATATTTATTCTTGTGTTGATTGCGTATGAACGTTTTGCAATCAGCAGTTGCAGTTTTCTGGTATGTATACTGTGTGCTGACTTCATACACACGGTAAATACACGTTGTAGCGCATTAACGCATAAACATTGACACCTGTCAGTGAGTGAGGTTCTTTTTCATCGAACTCGCGGATCGAGAAACCAATGAAATTCATTCAAGGTTAATATTTATGCGTAGCGAAGCACGCCGGGATCCGCTAGTTTGGTATAAAAAGATATCTTTAGTAAGAATTTTTTCTAAAATTTTCAATCAGTTTCCGCCTCGACTTTTCTTTATCCAATCGGCACAAAATTTCATATTAAATGTTCTAAATACAAAGGAACCAAATTAGCCCATTTTGAAGTTGGTAACCTATAATGTAAATAGTTTCCCTAAACGCTGTAACCTCCAGATTTTTCCAAATGGAAAATTTAGAGGTACCTTCACCTTTTCACTAACAACGTTTTAACCGCTGGATTGATTTTGTTTATTTTCAATGACAAACTGTTCGAGTGGATGTTTAGTAGTCCAAGAAAAAATGAGCATGCCACTATTGCCATTTCAGCAGAGAGACGTACATAGCTAGATCGTCTTAAAACAGTGATGTTCATTGCATGGGACAATTGTCCCCTGCTCAACTCACATGTATTCTTACGCTCTTGTCTTTACTCGTCACTGAAACAGCGACGAATCAACACGTGTGGCGGATGTATGCTGATTTTTCTTTAATGCACTGAAAAAAATTAATAGCAATGTGCGAAAAATATTTTAATAATACAAGATCTATAAAAATCTTTAATAAACCTAATAAAAAAAAACGCATTTTTTAATATAAAAGTTGAAATGTTTTTAAAAATTTGAGTCATTCATTTATTCCGATCGAAAAAAATCCTTCCAAAAATAGCATTTTTTTAATAGAATATGATAATAAATCCATACATATTACATATTGCAATATTAGAAGATAATGGAGGGTAAAAAGTTTATCCTGTTCCAGCTCCGTGTTCTACTATGCTTCTTAATAATAATAAGGTTAATGAAGGGGGTAAAAGTCAAAAACTTATATTATTTATTCGTGGAAAAGCTATATCTGGAGCACCTAATATTAATGGAACTAGTCAATTTCCAAAACCTCCAATTATAATAGGTATAACTATAAAAAAATTATAATAAAAGGGTTTAATAATTTATCTACAACTGCTGACTAAAGGTCTGCCCTATTGTTTTTGTAAAATATTCTCTTGCATTCACTGATGCCAGATTAAAATAACAAAAATAAACTTTCAGTGCTTTGACATTTTTCAGTGCTTAGACATTTTCGCGATTTTGAGTTTGGGGATTATGTTGGAACTGTTTTTGGTAATGGCTAAATATAAATAAAGTGAAAATTATCGCCTAATTTTTTTTGGACATTGCGGTCATACCTCCCCCCCCACCAAAAAAAAAAAAAAACAAAAACTTTATAAAAGTAGTGTATAGAATATGTATTGAGTATTTAAAAAAAGCTGGAGTTCGTTACGAAGTATTTTTATGTAGACTTATGTCTTAGCGGTTTTAAGCCTATAGTATTTTATACGCATGCTTCGCTAAAAAGTGTTTTTCTGTATAGCTTGCGTCTAGCCGGGCTAAAAGGTTTTCCATTCCGAAGTTTTTTTAACACCGATTTTTTCTCTGTATAGTCTACATTAGTTAGCGCCCCGCTAGGCTAGTTGGTAGCTATCAGTCGCTAGCTATCGTGCTAGCTTATCAGTCGTGGGTTCGATTCCTACCAGAGGCTCTGGTTTGTTTTCGCTTAAACGAGCCGAAAGCCTTCGTTGCTAGTGCTCGGTTAGGGTATTATTTCATATAATACATACTAAAATTTTGGTCAATCTTGTGTGAAGAGGAAAACCTTTTGCAAGTTGTTTGGCATGCCATGCAAGAAGAATTTATTGTTCAATATAAATTTCTAGAAGAACGTATACAAAAATGTTATGCCGGTTCAATGATTAGTTTAGAATTTAATATACAGGATATTTTAAATTTCTTTTCAGATATTGCACGTTCCCATTAATCAAATTAATTACATAGTCAAAGGTATTAGTTGTTAAGAAATATAAACATATATATTTACATTATTATTGAGTAATAATATAAAAATTTTTGCTAAAATATCTCATATTTTCAATTTATTTTAGTCCTTTTCCTCTTTTGGTCGTATCATCATTTGTACAAATTTAAGAGAATAATCATGACCACGAAATGTGCTCCATGATACACCTTTGCCATGTTTCGATTTTGAAAATTTTCCATATAAATACAGTCCATTGAGATTGCTGTTGGGTTTTATTATAAATAAAATTATGAATTTTTATAAAAAAAAAAACATTTCATACTAACCTGCTATGACAATTTTCGTACCACCAACCACCTTTAAAACCAACAGCACAGTTTATTTTTTCACCTCGGTCTTGAGTTGAAAATGTACATTCATTGTGTCGACCTAAACTATCACCAGCATTTCCAGTGTATTGACCTATTTTTAACTTGTACTCTGTGCTTCCGGATTCAACTTCGAACATTTTATAATTGGCATATTTTCTTGTGCCCTCAAAATCTTCTAATATAATGTAAAGCTCTTGTGGTTTTCCTTGTGTGGTTAACACATGAAGTTTTTCTAAACCTATAAAAAATTCACCATTCATATTACCAAATCCTTCTACATAATCCGTCCAATTTCTATAGAAATTTTCAGATCCATCTTGGCGCCTTTGTACTATAGTCCAACCACCATTTAAAGTCTTCAAATCACATACAGCGGGAAAAGGATGATCGCTATATTTTGGAATCATTAAACTATATATATTACTATGACATTCATTGACTTCGTAACAATTTTCTGGTATACGATTGTCTGAACTAAAATATTTAGAAAGTGTATGTATAGTTAAATAAAAAATTTTATTTTGTGTCGATTTTCTTTTTATACCATTTAATTTCGTGAACATAGAATTCATTTTTATTGCTACCTTTCATTTCTGTAAAAAAAATATAAAGTATTAATATTTAAGAAGAGTAATAGTATAGAAGGTTTTTTTTTGGAGTGTTTTCTATTTACTCTAAAAATTTCAAAATAATCGTAAAAATAAAAGAGTTGTATTGTATATTTACAGAAACAAAGCAACTTAACTTCATTTTGCTAAGCTGACACTTGTATTTCGATCCGGCAAAAGATTGCTCAGAACTTGAAGTTTTAGAAGACCTAGAGCCTAGAGAAGAGGCCAAGTTTAAAGCCGTTTTAAACGTTTATTTTGTTTCTTTCTTGCCTTTTTAGCAATCAAACACATGGTTTTGTAGTTTTTTCTAACCGACACAATGAAATTAATAAAATTTGAAGATCAAAAATGTTGTACATATGCTTAGTTTTTTTCGATTTTTTTTTAAATATTTCATACAAACTTAAGTAGATATAGACTTGCGAAGTTTTTATAGATATAGATACTTAAAAATTAAGAATTAATAAAAATGCTGCCAAATCTTGGAAATTATTGGCTTTTCTCTTTTAAATGTAAACAAAAGTATTTTACATAAAAATATTTGAAATTTTTGTATTTTTATTTTGATAAAATATTAAAAACAACAAAAGCTTACAAATCAATGTGTTTATGTAGAGCAGGGCAAACCATATAGTATTATAATGTTTTCAATACATTGTAGAAAAAAATAAGCCTAAACGCGGGTTTTCTCATAGCAAATGAGTTTTAAATCTGCTGCCATTGTACAAACAAATCGAGTAAACCGATTTCGATGCGGTTTCATTATGTTATAGATAAAAATACTTAAAAATGTTTGACTACATAACAGTTGTTGTGTAGATCCTAAGATATGCGGGTTACACCACTATGTAGTTTCGTTGTTAGTTTAGTTTTGATTCGATTAAATGATTCGCTTTAAGATTTAATTCGCGAAATATAAATGAAGTGGTTGAAATGAATTGCTGAACTTGATGTATTCTTTCAAATACAAAAAGTAGAAAATGTTTCAATCAATAAAAAGAATTTAGCGAATCGAAAATTTAATCAAATTAAAAATTCAATTAAGGAATTATATTTTTCAAGTAAAGTTAGCCGACATAAATAAGAATTTTTTTTACATACCTGATTTAATCAATAATTTAATTTCTTCCTTCAATAATTCCATATTAGCAGTGATAAGAGAACTTATTTCTTTTAGTTGGTTAGATTTCAAAGATATCCCATTTAAGTGCAGTTCATTCCTATTAAAAATTTTAAAACAAATAATTTCCTTAATATTAATAATTGTAATTAAAATATTGTAACATCAATTAAATTTTTAAGTAGGTGTAGACTGTTATAGGCGGGTACATCACATTTTATATGAATATTTGAACATGAAAAGGCTATCTGCGCGATTGCTCACACTTGACCATAAACCCAATTGAACACATGTGCAGTCACCATGAACAAATTCCATGAATTGGGCTAGGAATTGCTACTCCATACTGCTTATTCTTTAAATTTAGCCCTCTGCGACTATTTCCTTTTTCCCAACCTTAAGAAATGGTTCAGGCGTTAGAGATTTGGATCGACAAACGCAAGTAAAAAAAAAAAACTATAGAAAAAAGTATATATTTGTAAATAGTTTTAAACCGGTCATGCATCATTTGGTCTGGTCAAACGAATCAATTGTGTGATCATCTGGCTCTATTTCAGCAACTAATAATAGATGGGACCCTTGGCGACATGGATATTCGGCGTTGGTTTGGCTGGTTTGGCGGACTTCACATAGAATTTCTTCTGCTTCTGGTTGTCGTAATGGATCCATTTTTCATCGGCAGTAATGATTCGATACAAAAATTACTTTTATTATGGCGTTCAAGCAGCATTTCGGACATGCGAAATCGTGTTTTGAAATTGCTGCTTGAGTGACTCCCAATGATTATAATAATATTATTATTATACGGGGCAGGAACTTTCATGCACTAAAAAATTAAAATATGCGCTTAAAATATGTATACAGTAAAAAATGCAAAATATGAAATCCAATTTCATTGCAACAGGATGCTTCTTCTCTTAGAGTCAAGGTTTACAAATTGTCCCTGTAAATTATTTTTAATTAAATCATAAATTTAATTTAAAGAAAATTTACAAAAAGTTAAAAATGCACACTTAAAAGTCCAATATGCAAAATATTAGTTTATGCAAAAATATGCAACAACAAATCGATGCCTTTTTGTTAGAAATTCTTTTATACGGAAAACTATTTGGTCAAAATCATTTTTCCACTATTGATTACAAACATGCATTTGCATGAAAGTCGCTGCTCCCCCCCACCTCAAACACTTTTCAAACTTTTTGGGAAATTAACAAATTTCTTAAAATCACAATTACCTCAGAAAGTATTTATGCCAAAGATTACAATGTGCATTTGAATAGAATTTGTAGATTTTGGAAAAAAAATTATTATTTTAACATTTCGTCAGAAGTTATACAAATTTTAATGTTGATTTCATTCAAAACTTTTGGTTCTAATTTTTTTTTCTTGTAAATTCATTGTGTATTGTTTTACTATGGTAAAAATAATTATCGAATATTATCACATCTTTCCCAACGTGTAATAAATCATATTAAAGGGCCCAGTTCGTTATATTTGAGTTTTGCGAAAAATATCGTTGATACTTTTAATTTTTTTTTATTAAATTTCCTAAATAAACTTGATTTATGTCCGAAGTGTATTAGATCCGCAATCCGATTCAAATTTTTTTCTTATTTTGTTGTACTGTTTAATTAAAAAATATAAACTTTTAAAATTACATACAAACAAAATTTTGAGTTCTCATGTATATAAAAACAAAAGAAGCTGCATTTTTTTTTTTTTAAATTAATTCAGTGTTAAAATACTAATTTCCAAAAAAAAAAATACTAAAATTTTAAAATTTCCTATTCAAAAATAATTATAACTATATTTAAAATTTTACAGTTGCATTTTAAAATAAACTGCCACACCACTCTTTAAATTAGTTGACATACCCTGTACTGTTAATCAAATTCTCTCATATTCCTTTTAGTGACAATTTTAATTAAGTGGTCGAAGCGTGCAGTTGTTTCCAAAGTTTTTATTCCGTGAAAATATATTGAACAATAGTGTTTGTTAAAAATATGTAAATATTATTTAAAATAAGTGATAAATAAAAGATTTCAAGAAAAAAACATTCTTAATGTAATTAGTGAATTACTAAGAAAAATGTTCAATATAAAAGATGCTGCCGCTTAAGCACTAAGAAAGTTATTTTATTTTCAAAAAAGTTATGTAAATATTGTCAAAATTTAAAAAATTTGTGTGTTTTAGTGTTTTTATAAATATATAATTTTTAAAAAAATTAAAGCAAAATGATAAAATTTGCACAAAAACCATTTTGTTTATAAAATTCTGGGCCGATTTAGCATCGCAGTCGACAGAGCCGTTGGGCTGTTGCTTATGTTTGTTTTTGTTGTGTACGCAAATGCAAATGTGTTGTTTGGTGGGACAGCAAACAAAAGCAATTTTGGTGATATATGAAGAGAAATATAAAACTAAAACAATAAGGTGAGTGTTTAATAGTTTTTTATATAGGCTTGCCAGATACTTATATTTTGTTATTCCCAACCAAATGAAAATATATTTCCAAAAAATCCTTATTAGTAAATTAAAACATTTTTAGCTTTCGCATTCATAACCAGACCTTGAAAAAGATAAATCTTTACTGAATTTATTAGCAAAAAAATAATTCTTTTTGTAAATCAGCGAGTTGATTCAATATTTAATATCATAATTTAATCAAAATTAATTTGATTCTTTGATTTAAAATTGAATTATTTCGTTTAATGTATAAAATATTTAATTCTTCTAATTGTTGTAGGTGGGCAGAAAGAACGCAAGAATTCCCAACAATTACTTGTAATTTTATTAGTAATAATTATATGTTTTAAAAAAGTAAGGTCCAAAAAAATTGCTGTTATAGTTTCTTTGCTTTCCAACACTGTTGCTGTTGTAGAAGATGAAGAAGAACTTGGCATAAGAGACGTCATTGAAGGTGAACAGCTTTTTTATAAAAAGAATATGATAAAATATGTTTATAGTTGAGTTTGCCGTGTTTTTTATCACACCATTTGAAATGTTAGTTATCTATAGGATCTTCGGCATGTATGGATTTAATGGCGTGTGTTTGAGGTAACACTTGCTCTAAGTTCAGTTCCTTTAAATCGTTGATGCAAACTTGTTGAGCAGGTTTAAATATTTTATTCATATGAGTTGGAGGCTCGGTGTAAATATTCTTATCCAAAGCCGAAAATTGTTGGGCCGAAAACAAGAAATAAATTTAGATTTGCTATGTCCAGTTGCAGTCTCCTTAAAATACCTCGTTGCTAAATGATGGACGAAAATTTGTAGGCAATTCAATAATAATACGCAGACACCATTACATTTTTCTCGTTATCAAGTTGTAGTTTTTTGTTGGCAGTAATGATATTATAGATTTAACAGGTCGTAAACTCTCACTTATGGGCAGACGATGGATCATTCCCAGAGTCAATTTGCGTACCTGAAATATACAAAGGCTAAGTTATTGTGTGCACACCAACCAAAAGAGAAAAATAATTTAATACGCTTACCTCGCATACATGATGTGCCGGATTATATTGTATGTATTGTGGCTCTCCATCTTAGGCAGGAGAAAATGCATAAAAACCTTAAGGGGATACTCCAAAAATGATGGTTACGGGGAGCTTTGCACCACTACGTCAAAATGGTCACATAATTCTTGTGCCGCTCATAATTTTTTTTTGTCGGTAGCTTTGCTATGACTGAACATTGTTTTTTTTATTTTTAACAAACAGGGGTTAAAATTTTCGAAGAAAAAAATGTTTTTTGATGGCGATATAATGAATTGCTGCAGTGATTATAAAGAGGTACGTGTCGCGTGCTGCAGGAAAAAAGAAAGGAAGGAAGTTAAAATTAGACAGGGTTGTTATTATGTCATCATATTATGTAGTAGTGAAAAAACCATATGGCAACCTGTTTTTTTTTTTAAGTAGCATAGTTGTGTTTGGGAACAATCGGTTCCCATTCATAAGTGTAACATGTCTGTGAGTGTAGTTTTGTCAGTTTGTCGCCGGCCGTTTTTTTCTAGAAAAATGTTAGAGTGAAACTCATGGGAAAAATGATGTTAGGCAGGGCAACAGTTAGAAGTTGAGAAGAGAGTTTTAAAATGGCAAGGAAGGGATTCTGATTTTGAAAGTTGACAGAGAAGGGTGCCAGCGCGTTAAGTTTTTTTTGTATTGGCCATTTTTAATTTTCTTTATGATGAAATAAAAAGAAAATATTTTTTTTTAACAAATATTAAAAAAAAAAAAATAGAGAAAAAAAAAAAGAAACAAACCAGAGTGAAGCGTGTGACATCTACCGGAGACGGTCTAAGCAATAAAACCAGCTTATGAATTCAAAATATTGATAAAGGAAATTTTTATTGCGAGATATCTATGGTTGGAAAAAGCATATCTGAGGAAAAGTAATAGTGAAGACCGGTGTGCTAGAGGTGGTGGAAAAGCGTGTCTGGTTGGAAGTTGGCAGCGGATTGTCTGGCAGCAATTTCAAGACGGTAAAACCTCCGGACTGTTAATCTGGACCGCCATATTTAAGTTTCGCCAGGCCGTTATTTATGGACTAGGCGTCAGCTCGGCCATTTTTCACAGAGTGTAGCGGCAAGTAAACAATAGTAAAAAGAGTTATGATAAGAATATGGTTTTTATACCCTTCACCACAGGTGGAAGGGTATATATAAGTTTGTCATTCCGTTTGTAATTTCTACAATATTGATCTTAGACCCTATAAAGTATATATATTCTGGGTCCTTATGAAGAGCGAAGTTGATTTAACGATGTCCGTCTGTCCGTCTGTGTGTTGAAATGGGTTTTCCGAAGAACCCAGACATGATGAGGACTTGATTGTTTTTTATTTCTGTTACATGTGATCCATTTCTGTTTGCTATTAAAAATCAGACAGATCGGTTAATAAATGGCTGAGATATTAGCAAAAAACCAGGACTACCTCTAATTTTTCCAGTAAAATCCCTTTGTTTAATATGTATGTAGAATTTTGAGCATAACAACACATCCATGTGTTCAAATTCTTTTCTTTCATCTCCACCTTTTATACACAAACAACACACATACAAAGATTTGTCATTTAAATAAAAACTAAACAAATCTCTAATGAACGAAGACTTTTATATATGTACCTCTATTGACGATAATTTTGTGTGAGCTTCACTAGCACAGTTGTCTAGACGCTATGTCACAAATAATTTTTTTCTCTAAGGCCGCTGGGTTCGAGGTTCGAATCTCGGTCAGGTCAATTCACTTTTTTTTTATTATTTTTTTAAGACTTTTTTTTTTGCTTATTTTTGTTTTTTTTTTAACATTTTTATATTTGATAATTAAGTAATCCATAAATAGGCTAAAAACATCAACATTTTTATAAAAACCTTCTGATACAAACAATATACAAACGTTTTTATACCTTTCACCACAGGTGGAAGGGTCGCGGGTTCGAATCCCGGTCAATTCATTCTTTTTTTGTACATTTTTTTTTATTTTCTTAAGATTTTTTTTTGTTTATTTTTTGTTTTTTTTTACATTTAATAATTATTTTAAATAAAATTTTATATTAATAATTAAGTAATCCATAAATAGGCTAAAAACATCAAAATTTTTATAAAAACCCTCTGATACAAACAAAATACAAATGGTTTTATTTCTATTTTTTGCTCCGATTTAAAAGAATTTATAAAAAGGTTTTTAAACCATTTTATTTCTCACATATTAAGAAAATTTTATACATAATTTACCTTTAAGTGCAACTATTTTAGGTCATAACTTATAATAATTTATAAAAAAAATTATAAACTATTTTCCTTCAAATTTTTAAAATTAAGCTAAAGAAATTACAAATATTTTTAATAAAAAAGCGAAATAAAATCCCAAATGCAAATTTGCCAGCTAAATCAAACTATTTTGTAGAAAAAAAAACACATGCAGTTGTAGTGATTTATTTTAACGATTTGTTGAAATTCTATTCTTTCACCTCTTCACCTTTTATACACAAACAACAAACACTATTCTAGAGCTGTATTATGACCTATGGATACATCTTATATAGCAAAAGATCGAAAATCTTTAGTATGACATATTTGCTGAAAAACTCGGAAATATCGGTTCAGATTCAAAAAAGTTATGCCCAAAACATAAATTTTTTTAAAATACCTATTTTCTGGAAACATAAATCTTCCCGAGTCCAAGTTTTATCTCCAAACTAAATGGTTAATTTCCTCTTAAAGGCGTTCGTATATAAATCTGTCCATTCCATATATGTCCATATATAAACTTCAGTTTTTTCCCAACCATGGTGAAGGGTATATAAGATTCGGCATAGCCGAATTTAGCCGCTCTTACTTGTTTTTTAATTATGTTACATGATTGAATTTTCTTTCTTTTTTCTTTATTGTATAAATTAATGATTAACGTTAAGTTTTCCTTTCTGTTGTGAGTGCCCGAATTTAAAAGTGTTTAGTTTTTTTTCTAATAATAAGGATCGAGGCTCTACACAGCAGTTGGCGTACTTAGTACCGGATCTTCGGGTAAGGCAGATTGGCCAAGTATATGCGTTTTAGTGGTACACACGCCTAAGCGAGCTCATTTAGGTAGGGTTAATTTTTTTATCACCGTTTTTTTTTTTTTTGTGAGACTCAAAATGGAGTCGATGCGCCAGAAAGCTGAGGGTTAAGCACCTGAATTGTTAATACTTAACGGCTTAGAATGAAGCCATCTTTTAGCTAAGAGGTTTTGTTAAATTTTGGCACAATTTTTGTTTTTTTTATATCAATTATTTCCTTTTTGAATTTTGGCAAAGTTCCAACATTTTTTTTTTGCTATTCGCCTTAAATTATATTGTTCTTTTTTTCTTTGCACATTTAATGATTTCATGCTAAATTTCATAATTTATTAATTTGTCTAGTTTTAGTTTATATTATATTTTTTTTTTAAATAAAAATGTTATAATTAATTTATTTATATAATTTGGAAAGAATAATGGCGTGTTAGTTTGCTTATAGGGCCAAGTTAGCGGGGTGAAAGAAAATTGGGTAAGTGTGTGATAATTTTTCGGGGTCATTGAGTAAAAAGATTATGGATTAGTCAAGATGACCATGGTAGGGTGGGCAGTGTGGAGGATAGTGTCACCATTTCCTCTCTCCGTAAAATTCAGCCGTGTTTGTTTTTTTTTGTGTTTGCAGTTTTTTTTTAGTTTTTTTTTCTTTTTTGTGCTTGTCCCTGGGCTGTAGTGGTGGGTTGGGACCAACACCCCATTAGTGCTTTTGTGAGCTGGCTGGCATCACCACTACAGTGCCATTAGGGGCACGTAACATAATAAGATAAAGATTGAATATTGGTAGTAAATAATTCAATCAGTAAATAGAAACTCACGATTTAATTCTTCAAAATTTAATTCAGATTTGAAAACTGATTTGAGGAATTATGTTTTTAAAAGTCGGTTCATAACAAATATTTGTTTACACAAACAAAAAATATAGTCACAACTTGATTCACAGATTTGTTTTTCCAATAAAAAAAATTTCATTAGAAATTTAATGCCTTCATATTGTAGTTTTAATTGTAAAAATATTATTTTTTAGTTCAGACACAATCACAATAAACTCAATTTATCACTTTTTCACTAGAAAATTAATAGTATTATATACTAAGTTTGCGTGAAAACAAATTGTACTAAATTTTCGCATGAAATTCATTATCGTTTATATAGAGTAACATATAACAGTTTATTTTACGAGAAATCCAAACAGCTTATACTATGCCTTAATTTAAAATAAAAAACATTACATTTTAATCTAAACAGTATTGAATAAAAATTTTATTTGAGGTTTAATTTAGAGATGGGGACGTGAGCTCACGCAAGGTCACGAAACAAAAATTACAATCACGCAAAAGACTTGTCTTCTAATCTCGATCACGCACGATCACGTGAGTATTTTAAAATTTCGCTTTGTTACTGTTTGAAATTTTGACAGAAGAGAAACTTTATAGATATTCGTTTAATGTAATAATTATTAAGAAGCTGTATCATAAAAATATAACTAACTTGATCTGTTTCGAAATTTCGCTCGGTTCTGTTCCAATTCCTTTATCGAAGTGTGCTAGTACTAGACTAAATAATATACCCGCTTTGCCCTTCCTGTATCAGATTTCCAGATATGAGTCATTAAAAAAATGTATTGATGACCTTTTTAAAAAAGTTTTAAAAAAATTTAATCATATTTATAAAAACTTCATAAATATGACAATTCTTCATAGATTTTCGTCCAGTGACTCTATTTCATAAATGTGATGAATTTTTTTTCTGAATTTTTTTTTAATTTCTTGGCTAATTTTCAACAGTTAAAAATAAATAAGTTTTTTTTTGTCATTTTAAAGGTAAATAACTTTGACGCCAGAAGATTTCACCGACAATTTATTTAATGCGCTGGACTTATGATAATGTTTCTTTTTTTATTACCGAGTTAATTTTATTTAATGTAATCATTTACCTTGATATAATATTTTTATTATTTACAGGAATTAATCAGTTTCTTCACCAGAACCTTCCTGTAATTAAAATTTGAACCAGAATTTATATATATTTTTTTTAAATAAAAAAATACTTTCTTACCGCATCATTAAAGGAAATCTTATGCCGAAAAAAATCCTGTAATAAATATTTGTAATAATATTCACATACAATTAAATGTAGATAATGATTTCTTACTTTATTGTTGTTTGCATCCCTTGGTTCTATTTCACAATAACTTAAATATATTAAGTTGATCCAAAAAAATTGTTTGAATATGAAAAATCTGTTTGAGCTCATAGTGAATTGTTGGAAATTCAATGCGTAACTGAGAGTTTTTAAAAAACATCTTTTATTTTTAGCGATGTTAATCAGATGAAATGAACTGTTTTGACACTTTGATTTGTAGATGTTATCAATAATGTTACACAACGATTCCTATACAGGGTGATTCAGTCATGATCCGCCGAATTTTACCAGCGTATTCCTTGGCTCATTTCATGCGAATATGTCCATTACGACCATCCCCGAAAATGCAAGTGTGCGAAATGGCAGCTGTTTGAAAATTTTCGGATTGATGGTCGGAGGGTTAAATTGCTAACTTCGGAACCAGTGGTCGGATTTTTTTGTTCTTGGGCTTGTTAGAAAGCTGTTTGGGAGGCCTGTATGCATTTTAGTCAAATGGTAATAACTTTGAAACGAAAAGACCTCTGGGCTTCGTTTAGCATAAGTTACCTGTCATCTGGCTGAGCAAATTGAGATTATGTGCAAGATCTTATATCCTTTCATCCAATTTTTTTTTTCAAAAGGGGCCTGCTCGGAAATGCATCACTGCTCTGCATCTAATGCGCAGGGATGATTAGTTTGCGATGCTGATGCTTGGTTTTTTGCGCAGTTTGTATACAATTTCGAACGCATGAGCATTAAAATGAAAAAGTTAATAATAAATAAGTGTGTGAAGATAAATACGAAAGTTATCGAAAGTTAAATTCGATAACTTTGACGCTAAGTGTGAAGTTAAATACGAAAAAAAAAAAAATGCGGAAAACATTAAAATTAACGCTAATTAAAAAATAAAAATTTAAAAAACACCGGGAAAGGACAAAAGTGACGCTAAGTGTGAAGTTAAAATCGAAAAAAATTAAAAATTAAAAAATACGGAAAAAACGAAATCGTTACGCTAAAATTAAGGTTTTTGGCCACTGTGGCCAAACTGGACGAGGTACACATATGAGTGATACCTCAAATTAAAGGTCTGACCGTGCCCTATTTAAATGTGAAAGCGCTTTTGCTGAATTGATTTTCAGAAAATTTTTAAAATTTTTTTAATTTCACTCTTATTACTGATTGTTGGGTTAGAAATTCCTCTGAAGGATTTTGGCCACTGTGGCTAAACTGGACGAGGTACACATATGAGTGATACCCCAAATTAAAGGTCTGACCATGCCCTATTTAAATATAAAAGCGGTTTTTCTGAATTGATTTTCAGAAAATTTTTAAAATTTTTTTAATTTCACTCTTATTACTGATTGTTGGGTACGAAATTCCTCCGAAGGATTTTGGCCAATGTGGCCAAACTGGACGAGGTACACATACGAGTGATACCTCATATTAAAGGTCTGACCGTGCCCTATTTAAATGTAAAAGCGGTTTTTCTGAATTGATTTTCAGAAAATTTTTAAATTTTTTTTAATTTCACTCTTATTACTGATTGTGGGGTACGAAATTCCTCTGAAGGATTTTGGCCACTGTGGCCAGACTGGACGAGGTACACATATGAGTGATACCCCAAATTAAAGGTCTGCCGTGCCCTATTTAAATGTAAAAGCGGTTTTTCTGAATTGATTTTCAGAAAATTTTTAAAATTTTTTTAATTTCACTCTTATTACTGATTGTTGGGTACGAAATTCCTCCGAAGGATTTTGGCCAATGTGGCCAAACTGGACAAGGTACACATATGTGTGATACTTCAAATTAAAGGTCTGACCGTGCCCTATTTAAATGTAAAAGCGGTTTTTCTGAATTGATTTTTAGAAAATTTTTAAAAATTTTTTAATTTCACTCTTATTACTGATTGTTGGGTTAGAAATTCCTCTGAAGGATTTTGGCCACTGTGGCCAGACTGGACGAGGTACACATATGAGTGATACCCCAAATTAAAGGTCTGACCGTGCCCTATTTAAATGTAAAAGCGGTTTTTCTGAATTGATTTTCAGAAAATTTTTAAAATGTTTTTAATTTCACTCTTATTACTGATTGTTGGGTTCGAAATTCCTCTGAAGGATTTTGGCCAATGTGGCCAAACTGGACGAGGTACACCTATGAGTGATACCTCAAATTAAAGGTCTGACCGTGCCCTATTTAAGTGTAAAAGCGGTTTTTCTGAATTGATTTTCAGAAAATTTTTAAAATTTTTTTAATTTCACTCTTATTACTGATTGTTGGGTACGAAATACCTCTGAAGGATTTTGGCCACTGTGGCCAAACAGGACGAGGTACACATATGAGTGATACCTCAAATTAAAGGTCTGACCATGCCGTATTTAAATATAATAGCGCTTTTCCTGAATTGATTTTCAGAAAATTTTTAAATTTTTTTTAATTTCTCTCTTATTACTGACTGTTAGGTACGGAATACCTCTGAAGGATTTTGGCCACTGTGGCCAAACTGGACAAGATACACATATGAGTGATACGACAAATTAAAGGTCTGACCGTGCCCTATTTAAATGTAAAAGCGGTTTTTCTAAATTGATTTTTAGAAAATTTTTAAAATTTTTTTAATTTCACTCTTATTACTGATTGTTGGGTACGAAATACCTCTGAAGGATTTTGGCCACTGTGGCCAAACTGGACGAGGTACACATATGAGTTATACCCCAAATTAAAGGTCTGACCATGCCCTATTTAAATATAAAAGCGGTTTTTCCGAATTGATTTTCAGAAAATTTTTAAAATTTTTTTAATTTCACTCTTATTACTGATTGTTGGGTACGAAATTCCTCCGAAGGATTTTGGCCAATGTGGCCAAACTGGACGAGGTACACATACGAGTGGTACCTCAAATTAAAGGTCTGACCGTGCCCTATTTAAATGTAAAAGCGGTTTTTCTGAATTGATTTTCAGAAAATTTTTAAATTTTTTTTTAATTTCACTCTTATTACTGATTGTTGGGTTAGAAATTCCTCTGAAGGATTTTGGCCACTGTGGCTAAACTGGACGAGGTACACATATGAGTGATATTCCAAATTAAAGGTCTGACCCTGCCCTATTTAAATGTAAAAGCGGTTTTTCTGAATTGATTTTCAGAACATTTTTAAAATTTTTTTAATTTCACTCTTACTACTGATTGTTGGGTTAGAAATTCCTCTAAAGGATTTTGGCCACTGTGGCCAGACTGGACGAGGTACACATATGAGTGATACCTCAAATTAAAGGTCTGACCGTGTCCTATTTAAATGTAAAAGCGGTTTTTCTGAATTGATTTTCAGAAAATTTTTAAATTTTTTTTAATTTCACTCTTATTACTGATTGTTGGGTACGAAATTCCTCTGAAGGATTTTGGCCACTGTGGCCAGACTGGACGAGGTACACATATGAGTGATACCCCAAATTAAAGGTTTGACCGTGCCCTATTTAAATGTAAAAGCGGTTTTTCTGAATTGATTTTCAGAAAATTTTTAAAATTTTTTTAATTTCACTCTTATTACTGATTGTTGGGTTCGAAATTCCTCTGAAGGATTTTGGCCAATGTGGCCAAACTGGACGAGGTACACATACGAGTGATACCTCAAATTAAAGGTCTGACCGTGCCGTATTTAAATATAATAGCGCTTTTCCTGAATTGATTTTCAGAAAATTTTTAAATTTTTTTTAATTTCTCTCTTATTACTGACTGTTAGGTACGGAATATCTCCGAAGGATTTTGGCCACTGTGGCCAAACTGGACAAGGTACACATATGAGTGATACGACAAATTAAAGGTCTGACCGTGCCCTATTTAAATGTAAAAGCGGTTTTTCTAAATTGATTTTCATAAAATTTTTAAAATTTTTTTAATTTCACTCTTATTACTGATTGTTGGGTACGAAATACCTCTGAAGGATTTTGGCCACTGTGGCCAAACTGGACGAGGTACACATATGAGTGATACCCCAAATTAAAGGTCTGACCATGCCCTATTTAAATATAAAAGCGGTTTTTCCGAATTGATTTTCAGGAAATTTTTAAAATTTTTTTAATTTCACTCTTATTACTGATTGTTGGGTACGAAATTCCTCCGAAGGATTTTGGCCAATGTGGCCAAACTGGACGAGGTACATATACGAGTGATACCTCAAATTAAAGGTCTGACCGTGCCCTATTTAAATGTAAAAGCGGTTTTTCTGAATTGATTTTCAGAAAATTTTTAAATTTTTTTAATTTAACTCTTATTACTGATTGTTGGGTTAGAAATTCCTCTGAAAGATTTTGGCCACTGTGGCTAAACTGGACGAGGTACACATATGAGTGATATTCCAAATTAAAGGTCTGACCCTGCAATATTTAAATGTAAAAGCGGTTTTTCTGAATTGATTTTCAGAACATTTTTAAAATTTTTTTAATTTCACTCTTATTACTGATTGTTGGGTTAGAAATTCCTCTAAAGGGTTTTTTCCACTGTGGCCAGACTGGACGAGGTACACATATGAGTGATACCTCAAATTAAAGGTCTGACCGTGCCCTATTTAAGTGTGAAAGCGTTTTTGCTGAATTGATTTTCAGAAAATTTTTAAAATTTTTTAATTTCACTCTTATTACTGATTGTTGGGTTAGAAATTCCTCTGAAGGATTTTGGCCACTGTGGCCAAACTGGACGAGGTACACATATGAGTGATACCCCAAATTAAAGGTCTGACCGTGCCCTATTTAAGTGTGAAAGTGCTTTTCCTGAATTGATTTTCAGAAAATTTTTAAAATTTTTTTAATTTCACGCTTATTACTGATTGTTGGGTACGAAATTCCTCCGAAGGATTTTGGCCAATGTGGCCAAACTGGACGAGGTACACATATGAGTGATACCTCAAATTAAAGGCCTAGCCGTGCCGTATTTAAATATAAAAGCGCTTTTCCTGAATTGATTTTCAGAAAATTTTTAAATTTTTTTTAATTTCTCTCTTATTACTGATTGTTAGGTACGAAATACCTCTGAAGGATTTTGGCCACTGTGGCCAAACTGGACAAGGTTCACGTATGAGTGATACCTCAAATTAAAGGTCTGACCGTGCCCTATTTAAATGTGAAAGTGCTTTTCCTGAATTGATTTTCAGAAAATTTTTAAATTTTTTTTAATTTCTCTCTTATTACTGATTGTTAGGTACGAAATTTCTCTGAAGGATTTTGGCCACTGTGGCCAAACTAGACGAGGTACACGTATGAGTGATACCTCAAATTAAAGGTCTGACCGTGCCCTATTTAAATGTAAAAGCGGTTTTTCTGAATTGATTTTCAGAAAATTTTTAAATTTTTTTTAATTTCACTCTTATTACTGATTGTTGGGTACGAAATTCCTCTGATGGATTTTGGCCACTGTGGCCAGACTGGACGAAGTACACATATGAGTGATACCCCAAATTAAAGGTCTGACCGTGCCGTATTTAAATATAAAAGCGCTTTTCCTGAATTGATTTTCAGAAAATTTTTAAATTTTTTTTAATTTCACTCTTATTACTGATTGTTAGGTACGAAATACCTCTGAAGGGTTTTGGCCACTGTGGCCAAACTGGAGGAGGTACACATATGAGTGATACGTCAAATTAAAGGCCTGACCGTGCCGTATTTAAATATAAAAGCGCTTTTCCTGAATTGATTTTCAGAAAATTTTTAAAATTTTTTTAATTTCACTCTTATTACTGATTGTTGGGTTCGAAATTCCTCTGAAGGATTTTGGCCAATGTGGCCAAACTGGACGAGGTACACATATGAGTTATACCTCAAATTAAAGGTCTGACCGTGCCCTATTTAAATTTAAAAGCGCTTTATCTGAATGGATTTTCAGAAAATTTTTAAAATTTTTTTAATTTCACTTTTATTACCGATTGTTGGGTTAGAAATTCCTCTGAATTGTTTTTCAGAAAACTGAAAAATTTTTTAATTACACATATTATTGAATGTTGAGAATGAGATTTCTCTGGGGTATTTCGGCCACTGTGGCCAAACTTTTCGGGGTACACATATGAGCCTTACCTCAAATTAAAGCTCTAAGTGCTATCTAAATATCAAAGCGGTTTTTTGAATTGTGTGAGTTATAATCTGACTCAAGTAATATTTATAAGAAATAAAAGGCTTTAATACTTGTTATAATATGTTTTTAAAACATATTATACTTTTTAAGAAAAATTTATAATGTTTTGCTTGATAAAAAAATAAAAAGTCTTATGTAAAGGGAGTTTTGTTCCATCTAGGAGAACATTTTATGAAGAATAAGATGCGTTTTACTTTTTTAATTTTTATTAAAAATTATATTGGAATTGAAAAAACACTTACAATTAGGCTAAAGGTTTTAAGTTTATCATTTTAAAACAACATACTTAGAAATTCGTTCTGAAATTATTTTCTTGACTACTTAGGTTTTTTCCATTCCTTTTTAAGTTATAAGTAAATAATCAAAAATTTTGATAAAAACCCTTAAGAGGTAAAGAAAAATTAATAAAATATAGTGTCGCAAAGGCATATTGCATATTGTCTGTACTCTTCAACACTACTCCCTCTTTCCTGCCTCTCATAACATATTTTCCTAATTCTAACACAATGCACTGCATTAGTAGGCGACATCCCCTGAGTGTTAGTCTAACGTTATTTGTATTGCAAAAAAAATTAAACAAAAACGAAAACCTTTTAGAATCCTAAAAAAGTGGGAAAATCAGATAAAACTGGCAGTATGGTAACACTACTTGACGAATAGACGCATGAATGAAGTATGAATGCGTGTGTGCACATTTATTGTTTTTTATTGAAATTGTTTTTTTTTACTATGTTGCTTTTTGATGAGAAAAAAAATTACATTTTATTGTCATTGGGTTGGTGACAAATAAGAATGTAGGTATAACACGTGAATTGCTGGTATGCGGTGGAAATGTATGCACATACAGTCATGTGCGAAAAAATAGGGACACTTCCGTGCAACAAATTTAAAGTAAAAACACATATACATTTTGCAAAAAAAAACTTAATATATTATTTTTATATTATAATACAACAACAACAACTCTCTAATTTAAGGAACAACTAAAACTTTGTTGTTGCAATTGAAAAAAAAACAACATTAAAAATTATTATAATATCCTATATAGAGTATTCAAAAAACCGGCCTTTTGAAAAAACCGGTTTCGGTTTTCTTCGAAAAATCGAATTTAAAAAAAACCGGTTTCGGTTTCGGTTTTTGCAGAAAAAACCGGTCAACCGGTTTTTTTCGGTTTTTTTTTAATTTGAAAAAAAAGCTTATATAATTTGTTAATTATGTAAAAAAAACAGAAATTTAATATATAAAGTAATAAAAATAAAAAAATACATTCTTTGAAAAAAAAAAATAATTTTTTTATTGTATTTCATTTCAACATTTCATTTATTGGTTTTAATATTTTTTAATATAATATCTTAAAAATTAATATTATAAAACTATATTCATATCAAATGAATAGAGATCATTAAGTTTGTAAATTGGGTAAAATAAGTACGTTAGTAATTTGAACGTTTAAAACGTTTTTCATTAAATAATTTTTTTTTAATATTACATTTTAAATATGTAAAAAGAAAATCTATATTTTAGTTATAAAATAATATTTTAGAAATAATATGCAATTTAAATTTTTCGTTTTAAGACGATATTTTTTTTTGTTTGCTTTTAATAAAGCTAGAAGTCGAAAATACTCTTTCACTAATAGTAGATGTTGGACAAATAGTCAAAAGGCAATTATATAAATTTTCCAACTTTTCTTTTGTATTTCTTTTGTCGCATTTATCAAGATATATGAAATCATCATATAATGATGAATGATTTTGTACAGTCTCTTTTTTAGGATTTTGAATACTGTTTATTGTGTTATTTAGATCAGAAATTAAACTATTTGAATTTGGAATATCCAAAGTTAAGTCTTCATCGGAATCTATCAGACTTACATCTAAATCTTCATAACCAAACAAAAGAGACCAAGTAAATCAGTTGGTGATGTAATTAAAAAAACCGGTTAACCGAACAAAAAAGACCGGTTTTCGGTTTTCTTCGAATTTACAAAATATTCGAAACCGATCGGTTTTTAAAAATAAAGAAACCGGTTGACCGGTTTTCGGTTTTTGAATACTCTAATCCTATAAGTATTATTATTTCCTATTGAAATACTTATAATATTTCAAACCATTTTCTTACTGTCCCTTTTTATACCCTTCACCACAGGTGGAAGGGTATATATAAGTTTGTCATTCCGTTTGTAATTTCTACAATATTGATCTTAGACCCTATAAAGTCCTTATGAAGAGCGAAGTTGATTTAACGATGTCCGTCTGTCCGTCTGTGTGTTGAAATGGGTTTTCCGAAGAACCCAGACATGAGGACTTGATTGTTTTTTATTTCTGTTACATGTGATCCATTTCTGTTTGCTATTAAAAATCAGACAGATCGGTTAATAAATGGCTGAGATATTAGCAAAAAACCAGGACTACCTCTTATTTTTCCAGTAAAATCCCTTTGTTTAAAATGTATGTAGAATTTTGAGCATAACAACACATCCATGTGTTAAAATTCTTATCTTTCATCATACATACAAAGATTTGTCATTTAAATAGAAACTAAACAAATCCCTAATGAACGAAGACTTTTATATATGTACCTCTATTGACGATGATTTTGTGTGAGCTTCAATAGCTCAGTTGTCTAGACGCTATGACACAAATACTTTTTTTCTCTAAGCCCGCGGGGTTCGAGGTTCGAATCTCGTACAGGTCAATTCACTTTTTTTTTGTACATTTTTTTTATTATTTTCTTAAGACTTTTTTTTGCTTATTTTTGGTTTTTTTTTAAATTTAATAATTAATTTATATAAAATTTTATATTAATAATTAAAATTCTTTTCTGTCATCTCCACATTTTATACACAAACAACACACATACAAAGATTTGTCATTTAAATAAAAACTAAACAAATCCCTAATAAACGAAGACTTTTATATATGTACCTCTATTGACGATGATTTTGTGTGAGCTTCAATACCTCAGTTGTCTAGAGGCCGTGTCACAAATACTTTTTTCTCTAAGCCCGGGGTTCGAGGTTTTTATACCTTTCACAAGGGTCGCGGGTCCGTTAAGATTTTTTTTGTTTGTTTATTTTTTGTTTTTTTTTACATTTAATAATTAATTTAAATAAAATTTTATATTAATAATTAAATAATCCATAAATAGGCTAAAAACATCAAAATTTGTATAAAAATCCTCTGATACAAACAAAATACAAACGGTTTTATTTCTATTTTTTGCTCCGATTTAAAAGAATTTATAAAAAGATTTTTAAACTATTTTATTTCTCACATATTAAGAAAATTTTATACATAATTTACCTTTGCAACTATTTTAGGTCATAACTTATAATAATTTATAAAAAAAAATTATAAACTATTTTCCTTCAAATTTTTAAAATTAAGCTAAAGAAATTACAAATATTTCTAATAAAAAAGCGAAATAAAATCCCAAATGCAAATTTGCCAGCTAAATCAAACTATTTTGTAGAAATAAAACACATGCAGTTCTAGTGATTTCTTTTAACGATTTGTTGAAATTCTTTTCTTTCACCTCTTCACCTTTTATACACAAACAACAAACACTATTCCAGAGCTGTATTATGACCTATGGATACGTCTTATATAGCAAAAGATCGAAAATTTTTAGTATAACATATTTGCTGAAAAACTCGGAAATATCGGTTCAGATACAAAAAAGTTATGCCCAAAACATAAATTTTTTTAAAATACCTATTTTCTGGAACCATAAATCTTCCCGAGTCCAAGTTTTATCTCCAAACTAAATGGTTAATTTCCTCTTAAAGGCGTCCGTATATAAATCTGTCCATTTCATATATGTCCATATATAAACTTCAGTTTTTTCCCAACCATGGTGAAGGGTATATAAGATTCGGCATAGCCGAATTTAGCCGCTCTTACTTGTTTTATTCACATTCGTTTATATGAAATTATAATACTTTTTAATGTTGTTTTTTCAATTGCAACAACAAAGTTTGAATTGTTGCATAAAATGAAGAATTATAGTTGTACTTAAATCTTAAAATAATATTGTTAGTTTCTTCCCAATATGTATGTATGTTTTTTTGTTATTTTAAATTTGTTGCATGTAAGTCCCTATTTTTTCGCACATTACAGTACATTTGCATGTACCATATTACTTAGGATAATGCATATGTATGCACATACTTATGTATGGAGGTACGTAAAGGGTGTTTTTCTATTTTAAAAGCACAGAAAATTTGCAAAAGTAAAAAAAAATATTAATTACTAGAGTATTCAAAAACCGAAACCGAAAACCGGTCAAGCGGTTTCTTTATTTTTAAAAACCGATCGGCTTCGAATATTTTGTAAATTCGAAGAAAACCGAAAACCGGTCTTTTTTGTTCGGTTAACTGGTTTTTTTAATTACATCACCAACTGGGTTACTTGGTCTCTTTTATTTTTTCCGAACACTTTTATAATCGTTTGTTTGGTTATGAAGATTAAGATGTAAGCCTGATAGATCCCGATGAAGACTTAACTTTGGATATTCCAAATTCAAATAGTTAAATTTCTGATCTAAATAACGCAATAAACAGTATTCAAAATCCTAAAAAAGAGACTGTACAAAATCATTCATTTATTATATGATGATTTCATATATCTTGATAAATGCGACAAAAGAACTGAATAGTTGGAAAATTTATATAATTGTCTTTTGACTATTTGTCCAACATCTACTATTAGTGAAAGAGTATCTTCCACTTCCAGCTTTATCAAAAGCAAACAAAAAAATCGTCTTAAAACGAAACATTTAAATTGTATATTATTTCTAAAATATTATTTTAGAAGTGAAAAATGGATTTTCTTTTTACATATTTAAAATGTAATATTAAAAAAACTTTTTAATGCCAAAGGTTTTAAATAGAGTATTCAAAAACCGAAACCGAAAACCGGTCAACCGGTTTCTTTATTTTTAAAAACCGATCGGTTTCGAATATTTTGTAAATTCGAAGAAAACCGAAAACCGGTCTTTTTGTTCGGTTAACCGGTTTTTTTTAATTACATCACCAACTGGGTTACTTGGTCTCTTTAATTTTTTCCTAACACATAATCGTTTGTTTGGTTATAAAGATTTAGATGTAAGTCTGATAGATTCCGATGAAGACTTAACTTTGGATATTCCAAATTCAAATAGTTTAATTTGTGATCTAAATAACACAATAAAAAGTATTCAAAATCCTAAAAAATACTGTACAAAATCATTCATCATTATATGTGACCTTCGCCGAGAAAAGGGACCTATTGTGTGAAAATGAAGTTTTGAGAAAAACGCATTTAAAGTTTCATAACGCATTATTACTGTGAACACACCTTCAGTTGGGAGATGCGATTTGATATGGTTTGTTATGATTGGGTGCCGACTTTAGTGACATCATGCCTATGTGGTGACTTATTTTTTCGCCTTAAGAGTGACAATTTAAAACCAAAAAATCGAAAAATGTTTCTCATTTTTATCGATTTTCCCAAGTTCGATTTGTACGTTTTTATGGGGTAAATAAATTTTTATCAGAAATCTAACTCATTTCATCTTATTCTACACACTTTTAGGTACCAAAATCCTGAAAAGTTGGACAATTTATATAATTGTCCTTTGACTATTTGTCCAACATCTACTATTAGTGAAAGAGTATTTTCCACTTCTAGCTTTATCAAAAGCAATAAAAAAATCGTCTTAAAACGAAACATTTAAATTGCATATTATTTCTAAAATATTATTTTAGAAGTGAAAAATAGATTTTCTTTTTACATATTTAAAATGTCATATTAAAAAAACTTATTTAATGCCAAACGTTTTAAACGTTCAAATTACTAACGTACCTAATTTTACCAATTTACAAACTTAATGTTCTCTATTCATTTGATACAAATATAGTTTTATAATAAAACAAAAAATATTGGTTTTAAGTTAATTTTTTGTTGAAATGAAATACAATAAAAAAATTAAATTTAAATGAATATATATATTATTCAAAGAATGTATTTTTTTATTTTTATTGCTTTATATATTAATTTTTTTTTTGTAATAAATCAATTTTAAAAAAACCGGTTGACCGGTTTTTTCTGCAAAAACCGAAACCGAAACCGGTTTTTTTTAAATTCTATTTTTCGAAGAAAACCGAAACCGGTTTTTTCAAAATGCCGGTTTTTTGAATACTCTAGTTTTAAACGTTCAAATTACTAACGTTCCTAACCGGTTATCGGTTTTTGAATACTCTACTTTACATATTAAATTCCTTTTTTTTTGTTTGTAATAAAAACAATTAACAAATTATATAAGCTTTTTATACAAAATAATAAAAAACCGAAGAAACCGGTCGACCGATTTTTTTTTTGCAAAAACCGAAACCGATTTTTTTAAAATTCAATTTTTTGAAGAAAACCGAAACCGGTTTTTTCAAAGGCCGGTTTTTTTAATACTCTATTGATTACTTTACATTTTTTTGGGTAATGTGTGGTTTTGAAAAATATTTCATGTATTACTTTACATTTATAAATAATGTAATACGAAATCATCCGTAACTTATTACTTAATGCTTGCAAAAGATAACGAGCTATCACTACAAGGTAACACATGAGTATATCGTACCGATTACCAAGGTTTTGCTGGGTAATCTTTAAAAAGTAAATAGCAGGCATTAATATATCGCCCCAAATAAATATTTCATATACTTTTGCAAATTTACTGTGTTTTTTTTTCAAAAGGGTTAAAAAATCACCCTTTACCCACCAGCATACATATACATGCCAATCCTAACATTTTTGGTGGTTTTTTTTTTAATCTTATTATTGTAGGTTTATGCAGTACAGTCAAAGCCAGGCATAACGCCTTGTTTGCATTAACAACCTTATATAAAGAATATTTTTAAAAATGTATACTCAATATAACGAAAAATTTTAAAATACAATATCGAAAATAGTTAAAAAATAATAAAAAATCTAAATAAGAAAATAATTTGAGGATTTTTTTGTTACTGAACCCTTTAATTTAAGCGTGAACCATAATTGCTGTAATTTTTAAAATTGTTAGTAATCTCAAAAATTTTAAATCTGCTTAAGATGACGTAAAATTTTACATAAATATGTTGCGATATAACGAATATTTCTGTATAACGCATGGGCCTGACCATATATAAATCGTCATGCCAGGCTTTGACTGTATGTTAATTGTTGCTTTCTTTGAAAAATGCATACGTATATGCAAACATTTCGACCGCATACCACCAATCCACGTGTTAAACCTACATTCTTATTTGTCACTAACCCAATGAAAATAAAATGTAATTTTTTTTTCTCATCAAAAAGCAACAACTTTTCGGCGGCAGCCAAGATTTCCAATTTCAATAAAAAACAAGTAAGAGCGGCTAAATTCGGCTATGCCGAATCTTATATACCCTTCACCATGGTATTCTGAAGGAGATGAATACATCGTTGGAATCTACTACCTCATAGCTCTCCACAAACAAGCGGTATCCCCATTTATTTTTTCTTAAATGTCCAAAAATTTTAATCCAAAATAATATGTCATGTAAAATCTCAAATTTATATTTTTCCATATGTTTCAGCGCTTTTCTTGTCAAATTTGGCATTTTCTAGGCAAAAAAAAGTTGGCGACACTACTATTTATTTTTTATTTATATCATTCACAATAGTTGTGAAACGTATTTAACCTACGTACACACTCTTATTAAACAAAGGGATTTTACTGGAAAAATTAGAGGTAGTCCTGGTTTTTTGCTAATATCTCAGCCATTTATTAACCGATCTGTCTGATTTTTAATAGCAAACAGAAATGGATCACATGTAACAGAAATAAAAAAGAATCAAGTCCTCATCATGTCTGGGTTCTTCGGAAAACCCATTTCAACACACAGACGGACAGACGGACAGACGGACAGACGGACATCGTTAAATCAACTTCGCTCTTCATATGGACCCAGAATATATATACTTTATAGGGTCTAAGATCAATATTGTAGAAATTACAAACGGAATGACAAACTTATATATACCCTTCCACCTATGGTGAAGGGTATAACAAGTAAGAGCGGCTAAATTCGGCTATGCCGAATCTTATATACCCTTCACCATGGTTGGGAAAAAACTGAAGTTTATATATGGACATATATGGAATGGACAGATTTATATACGGACGCCTTTAAGAGGAAATTAACCATTTAGTTTGGAGATAAAACTTGGACTCGGGAATATAGGTACTTTAAAAAAATTTATGTTTTGGGCATAACTTTTTTGTATCTGAACCGATATTTCCGAGTTTTTCAGCAAATATGTTATACTAAAGATTTTCGATCTTTTGCTATATAAGACGTATCCATAGGTCATAATACAGCTCTAGAATAGTGTTTGTTGTTTGTGTATAAAAGGTGAAGAGGTGAAAGAAAAGAATTTCAACAAATCGTTAAAAGAAATCACTACAACTGCATGTGTTTTATTTCTACAAAATAGTTTGATTTAGCTGGCAAATTTACATTTGGGATTTTATTTCGCTTTTTTATTAGAAATATTTGTAATTTCTTTAGCTTAATTTTAAAAATTTGAAGGAAAATAGTTTATAATTTTTTTTATAAATTATTATAAGTTATGACCTAAAATAGTTGCACTCAAAGGTAAATTATGTATAAAATTTTCTTAATATGGGAGAAATAAAATGGTTTAAAAATCTTTTTATAAATTCTTTTAAATCGGAGCAAAAAAAAGAAATAAAACCGTTTGTATTTTGTTTGTATCAGAGGGTTTTTATAAAAATTTTGATGTTTTTAGCCTATTTATGGATTATTTAATTATTAATATAAAATTTTATTTAAATTAATTATTAAATGTAAAAAAAAAACAAAAAATAAACAAAAAAAAATCTTAAGAAAATAAAAAAAAAAAATGTACAAAAAAAAAGTGAATTGACCTGACCGAGATTCGAACCCGCGGCCTTAGAGAAAAAAAGTATTTGTGACATAGCGTCAAGACAACTGAGCTATTGAAGCTCACACAAAATCATCGTCAATAGAGGTACATATATAAAAGTCTTCGTTCATTAGAGATTTGTTTAGTTTTTATTTAAATGACAAATCTTTGTATGTGTGTTGTTTGTGTATAAAAGGTGGAGATGAAAGAAAAGAATTTTAATTATTAATATAAAATTTTATATAAATTAATTATTAAATGTTAAAAAAAACCAAAAATAAGCAAAAAAAAAAATCTTAAGAAAATAATAAAAAAAATGTACAAAAAAAAAAGTGAATTGACCTAACCGAGATTTGAACCTCGAACCCCGCGGGCTAAGAGAAAAAAAGTATTTGTGACATAGCGTCTAGACAACTGAGCTATTGAAGCTCACACAAAATCATCGCCAATAGATGTACATATATAAAAGTCTTCGTTCATTAGGGATTTGTTTAGTTTTTATTTAAATGAAAGAAAAGAATTTTAACACATGGATGTGTTGTTATGCTCAAAATTCTACATACATATTAAACAAAGGGATTTTACTGGAAAAATTAGAGGTAGTCCTGGTTTTTTGCTAATATCTCAGCCATTTATTAACCGATCTGTCTGATTTTTAATAGCAAACAGAAATGGATCACATGTAACAGAAATAAAAAAGAATCAAGTCCTCATCACGTCTGGGTTCTTCGGAAAACCCATTTCAACACACAGACGGACAGACGGACATCGTTAAATCAACTTCGCTCTTCATAAGGACCCAGAATATATATACTTTATAGGGTCTAAGATCAATATTGTAGAAATTACAAACGGAATGACAAACTTATATATACCCTTCCACCTGTGGTGAAGGGTATAAAAATGTACAAAAAAAAGTGAATTGACCTAACCGAGATTTGAACCCCGAAACCCGCGGGCTTAGAGAAAAAAAGTATTTGTGACATAGCGTCTAGACAACTGAGCTATTGAAGCTCACACAAAATCATCGCCAATAGATGTACATATATAAAAGTCTTCGTTCATTAGGGATTTGTTTAGTTTTTATTTAAATGAAAGAAAAGAATTTTAACACATGGATGTGTTGTTATGCTCAAAATTCTACATACATATTAAGCAAAGGGATTTTACTGGAAAAATTAGAGGTAGTCCTGGTTTTTTGCTAATATCTCAGCCATTTATTAACCGATCTGTCTGATTTTTAATAGCAAACAGAAATGGATCACATGTAACAGAAATAAAAAACAATCAAGTCCTCATTATGTCTGGGTTCTTCGGAAAACCCATTTCAACACACAGACGGACAGACGGACATCGTTAAATCAACTTCGCTCTTCATAAGGACCCAGAATATATATACTTTATAGGGTCTAAGATCAATATTGTAGAAATTACAAACGGAATGACAAACTTATATATACCCTTCCACCTGTGGTGAAGGGTATAAAAATATTATATTAAAAAATATTAAAACCAATAAATTAAATGTTGAAATGAAATACAATAAAAAACAAGTAAGAGCGGCTAAATTCGGCTATGCCGAATCTTATATACCCTTCACCATGGTATTCTGAAGGAGATGAATACATCGTTGGAATCTACTACCTCATAGCTCTCCACAAACAAGCGGTATCCCCATTTATTTTTTCTTAAATGTCCAAAAATTTTAATCCAAAATAATATGTCATGTAAAATCTCAAATTTATATTTTTCCATATGTTTCAGCGCTTTTCTTGTCAAATTTGGCATTTTCTAGGCAAAAAAAAGTTGGCGACACTACTATTTATTTTTTATTTATATCATTCACAATAGTTGTGAAACGTATTTAACCTACGTATTTATCTTCACACTCTTATTAAACAAAGGGATTTTACTGGAAAAATTAGAGGTAGTCCTGGTTTTTTGCTAATATCTCAGCCATTTATTAACCGATCTGTCTGATTTTTAATAGCAAACAGAAATGGATCACATGTAACAGAAATAAAAAAGAATCAAGTCCTCATCATGTCTGGGTTCTTCGGAAAACCCATTTCAACACACAGACGGACAGACGGACAGACGGACAGACGGACAGACGGACATCGTTAAATCAACTTCGCTCTTCATATGGACCCAGAATATATATACTTTATAGGGTCTAAGATCAATATTGTAGAAATTACAAACGGAATGACAAACTTATATATACCCTTCCACCTATGGTGAAGGGTATAACAAGTAAGAGCGGCTAAATTCGGCTATGCCGAATCTTATATACCCTTCACCATGGTATTCTGAAGGAGATGAATACATCGTTGGAATCTACTACCTCATAGCTCTCCACAAACAAGCGGTATCCCCATTTATTTTTTCTTAAATGTCCAAAAATTTTAATCCAAAATAATATGTCATGTAAAATCTCAAATTTATATTTTTCCATATGTTTCAGCGCTTTTCTTGTCAAATTTGGCATTTTCTAGGCAAAAAAAAGTTGGCGACACTACTATTTATTTTTTATTTATATCATTCACAATAGTTGTGAAACGTATTTAACCTACGTATTTATCTTCACACTCTTATTAAACAAAGGGATTTTACTGGAAAAATTAGAGGTAGTCCTGGTTTTTTGCTAATATCTCAGCCATTTATTAACCGATCTGTCTGATTTTTAATAGCAAACAGAAATGGATCACATGTAACAGAAATAAAAAAGAATCAAGTCCTCATCATGTCTGGGTTCTTCGGAAAACCCATTTCAACACACAGACGGACAGACGGACAGACGGTCAGACGGACATCGTTAAATCAACTTCGCTCTTCATAAGGACCCAGAATATATATACTTTATAGGGTATAAGATCAATATTGTAGAAATTACAAACGGAATGACAAACTTATATATACCCTTCCACCTGTGGTGAAGGGTATAAATATTATAAAATGTTGTCTCTCAGAAAACGAAATGATACCAAATTATATAGAGAATACACCAAATAAAAGAATATGCAATAATAAAGTAAATAACCAGATACGTACAACCCAATGGCACGAATTATATAATTTAACAGATGCAAATGATATGTTTAACACCATATACAATAAATTTAAAAACATCTATAAAAACTCAGAAATAAACAATACACTAAGAAAGAATCGAATCACAAACCCGTGGATGAGTGAATACTTGATAAGATGTTGTCAAAATAGGGATAAACTTTATAAAAAATGGTATTTATGTAGAAACAAAAAGATTATGAAAAAGAATATAAAAAATATAGAAATATAGTGAACAAAAAATTGAATTATGCAAAAAATATTTATTATAAAAATAAGTTCTTTGAAAATAGAAGTAACATACGATTAACGTGGAAACTTATAAACGAAATTATCGGTAAGAAATCAAATAATGTCGATGAAACTATAATTAAAAATTTTAAAAATCAAAATGTAACGGACATATGTAACAATTTTGCAATAAATTTCAAAGAAAACGTCAACCAAATCTTACATAATTGTCAAATCAAAACAATAAACAACATTTCAAATGTTCTCCAAAATTCCATATATCTAACAAATACTAGCGAGGAAGAAATTTTTAACATCCTAAACACACTTAATGTAAATAAAAGCGCCGGATTTGATAAAATAAGAGCAATCGATTTAAAAAACAACGCAATTGAAATGACCCCGATTATAACGAAACTTATAAATCTTATAATTGATACTGCGACAATCCCAGATATGTTTAAAGTATCAATAATAAGACCAATTTACAAAAGTGGCAAAAGAGCTGAAATCAACAACTACAGACCAATCGCTATTCTACCAGTCATTGAAAAAATCATGGAAGAAATTGTGTGTAAAAGACTTACAGAATTTATTATCAAATATAATATTATTAGTAACAATCAATTTGTTTCCAAAAGGGAAAAAATATTAATAAACTTCTCGGCAATTTTTCAAATTTTATCAATGAACAACTTAGTAAACATCATCACTGTCTTACGCTATACATAGATTTTAGTAAAGCATTTGACACTCTTTGCCATACTAAGCTTTTACAAATGCTAGAAAAAATCGGAATAAGAGGGAAATGTATAGAGTGGTTCAAAAACTACCTAAATCTAAGAAAGTATTTTGTAAAAATCTCTACAAAATTAAGCGGTGAAATGAATTTTAACTATGGCGTCCCACAAGGTTCAAAACTGGGACCAATACTTTACATTATATATGCAAATGATTTAATGAAAATTCTTGATATGAGCAAAACCTTTGCATATGCAGATGATACTCCGATTGTTGTAGCTCACAAAAATATTGAAAACGCTAAACAGATAATGCAACACCAGCTGAATATAGCAACTAGATGGTGTCATGATCACGGTCTTGTAATAAATGCTTCAAAGACTAAAGTCATGCATATTAAACCACCCCATATACTATATACAGACATAGACTTAACATATCATGAAACGAAATGTTTACATAAAAACAAATTACACGATCTTGTATGCGACAGTGGTCAATGTTCTACTATAATCGAACTTGTGAATACATACAAGTATCTAGGAGTACATGTCGATCACAATTTTACTTGGAATACGCATATAGATGAAGTAAGAAAGAAAGCTGCGTATATGCTATACCAACTAAAAAACTGTTCCAGTAATGCTGTGCTACGGCAAGCTTATTACTCGCTTGTGGAATCACATATACGCCATGGAATAACGGCTTGGGGAAACTCAAAACACTGTAGAATCCTACAAGAGACCCAAAACAAGCTCCTTAAAATACTCAAAAAAAGAAACACAAAAACGATACAAACCAATAATACAACTATACAAACTATTGTAACAAATGTAAACAACATCACAACAAATATCGGAAGCAATACTAACAACAACATATCAGAAAACAATTCAGCCAACAGCATGCATCAAACAAATAACATAAGCAATGAAAGCACCGATAGCAATACCCACTACAATCTCAACACTGAAAATGCACTAGATAATAACAACAACATCTCAAGAAACAATTTAACAACAGCAACAACAGCAAATGTCAACAACAACAAAATAGCTACAGAAGAAAATATATTGAATGTTAAAAGTATCTATTATACGACATTAGCCATCGAATTCTACAACGATGCCAGATTTCTACAAAAGATAGACCATAAATACAACACCAGAAGAAAAGCTGTTGGAAGATACAACGTCCAGAAGTTTAAAAACAATTATGGCAAAAGCACTCTTAACGTTATGTTACCGACTATTTTTAATATGATGCCACCAGACATCATAAATACTACTAACACAAATAAAATAAGAAAAATAATTAAGAAAACATTTTTGAACTTGCAATGAATACTAACTATATAAAATAGATAACTACAACTTTGTTTAACTTTTAACCTGCAGACAAGCCACTCTGGCTTTGCAAGGTACATAGGTAAATGAATTGTAAATCTTTTTGGAAATAAAATAATAAATAAATAAATAATAAATGATATATATCCTCACCATATATGATGAAGGGTATAAAAAACGGTTGGGTGGGTAGATAGGGGATTTTGAATGATGCAATAAAAATAAATTCAAAAAAATTTACACATCACGCACCTCGTTGGAACAGTGTCGAAATCTTCATTCATTTCTTTTAGTTCCTTAAATCTAATTTTACAATTTTTGTGATTTACTTAATTTTAACCATTCTTCTCTATTGGTCGTATCATCATTTGTACAAATTTAAGTGAATAATCATCTATCTTCCATGCCTTCCAATTGATTTCTTCTGTGACTGTGACTTTGAATAATTTCCACGCAAATATTCTCCATTGAGATTGCTAGTTTGTTTTTTTTTTGAAACAAGGAATTAATTTTTGTATGTAAATAAAAAATCGATTGAATGATTATATTCTTTTTAAAGAAACATAATACATTTTTTAAGTAAACTATAGAGAATAAAATATAAAAAAATCGATGCATGATTTGTTTCAAAATTTAACGTACAATTTACGAGGTTTTAAATTCTTAAAATCATAGTTATTATTGCTACGAAAAGCAAAAAATTATTGTAGTAAAAATTGCAAGAATTTCGAATAAAGTAATTAAATAAATAAGGCCCGATTACTGAATGTCCCGTTATAATTTAACCAACAGTCAAATTCAAACTTTATATGGGAAACAACAACATATGTGCCAGTTAAATTCTCAGGTGAAAGCTAACGGAAGATTACTGATGTCCTGTTAAAATCTAAATTTCAAATTTAAAATTTGTTTGGGAACATTAAAAGATCTCATTATTCACTAAACCATAAGAAAGGCTTTAGAAGCAATGAAAAAGGATGATAAAAGAAAACTTTCACCCTATGACACCCCTGTGTAAAAATCATTGGTTCCGATCAAAATTTTCACAACACCGGAATCAAAATCACTGCTTCTTTTTCTCTTCTTTTGTTTTGCTGGGTTCCATTGAAAAGCATATACATTTTTTAATTTTAATATTTATTTATAACAATTTAAAATTATTAGTTGGTCCATAAATGGTTAATTCCTGCAGTCATGTAAAAACATATTTTTCATACCAGTGACATCCACTTTGTCCTGGTTGGAATAATAATTCTCGGCGTGTTCAAAATCACATTTTTAACTTTAAAACAAAGCCACTCCCTATATTTATTTTGTAGTCCCTATATTTAACAACTTCCGTAAACTAATGAAAAAGTGCATCTGATCATAGATTTTCCATAGCACCGAAACAAACTACTTCCTCCCAATGACACACTAATGTTAAAATCATTAATGATTCACCGAAATTTTCACAACTTCGGGTTGAGTAGATGTAGTGTTTAAATACTTCTTCCTCAGCTCTTATTTTGCTGGGTTTTTAATTACTTTATAAGATATAATGAAAAATAATTAAATGCAGTTAGTTGGTTCTTTTTGCAGCCAAATCTTTATGTTTTCTTCTATTTAATTTCGCTTTGGCGTGTTTTTCCAATATTGAAATATTTTTAAACAGGGTGTACACTTTTTTTCGATGTTGTTGGATATAATGATATAATTTAATTTGATTATTTTATTTTCCATGTACAATACAATTCAAAGTAATACTGGTTTCAGCGCCATAAAGGCATTATTGAGACAAGTTGGCAATATACATATAAGTATTCCTTAAGGTTTGTTTCAAAAGAAGCTATTCTATCCATAGATTTCAAACTCATTGGTAACCTAACTATTGTACTCAAAACTACACTTAAAATAGTTTTGTAAGTTAAAATAACTGAAAATATCATTTAAAAGAAATGATATTTAATTTAAAACCCGGTTTACTTAATTTTCATTTAAGTTAAATGCCTTTTGTTATTTATTTTTAAATGTTGATTAATCAACTGGCACATCCGTAAGAAACAAATGATATAATCAGTTAAAATAAATGTCAAAAGTTTACCTAACAATCCTTAAAAAATAAATGTTTTTACCATTTATTTGAAATTGTTTCCCTTTTTGTATTTTTTTTTTTTTAATATACTCGTACAATACAAATGTATGTATGCATAGCTATAGACACTTTTTGTGTGAATGTGCTTGTGTATGTATGTGTATTGAAAAATTTTTTATATATACAACCAATTTAAATAAAAAACAAATTGAAATTTTTTTATTTTTGAAACAGACAGCAAACAAAATTTAAATTTGTAATAACTGTTACGGACACAAATAAACCACAAGTTTCCGTTTTGTGGATAAATTTTTATTAAATTCCAAACAAATGAAGAAATAAATGAAACTGAAAAAAATGGTAAATGATAGTAAATCATTTAGAATAAATGTATAAAAAAATTAATATAGATATTTCTTTGAAAAATAAATGTATGTTCCTTTATTTTTAAATGGAACGGAAAACTTTTTTATTAAACTACAAACAGTTAACTACATATTTTTCTGAGTGTACCCATTTATTCAATACGTTGCTTAGTTGTTTCCAATCTGCATCTAGGTGTTCTTAGATTTTGTTGAGAGTAGATTGATTCTAGGCAAAGCTAACGGTATGATATGACTTACACTAACAAAAAATGAACTAGAATTTAGAAAAATTAACTTATTTAGAGGAAAAATTGAAATGAAAACGGCGCCAGACACTTTTTACCAATATTTAATACATTTTTTCTTGAAATATAGAAACAAATTTTACTTAAAATTTGGTAAAAATTTCTAAATTATAGAAAAATTTAACTACTAAGAAGTAAATTTTTATTAGAAAACAGTAAAATTTCCTCCTAATTAGTTCATACAACATCTAAAATTGTACTGTTAGTTAGGAAATGTTTCCTTGGTTTTAAGAAAAATTTTATTTTATTTGAGTTAATTAGATAATTTTTTTTACTAAAAACTAAGGACTTAACTCCCTAAAAATAAGAAAATATTTTCTAAAAACAAGTTTAATATCACTTCTTTTATGTGAAAATTATCCTTATCCTGCATCTATGGTAAAGGTAATATATTTTCCCATATATTTTAAAGTACTTTACACTCATTGAGTAGGTACTTTCTCACTTTCGGAGGACTTCCACTTTGTGAGGACACTGCTCTTAACAAGCTTTTTACTATACATTTTTGTCTTAAAACTGAATTGAATTATACTTGTTTCATGTATTTAAAATATAAGTTAAATTTCATTAGCAAAAAGGTAAACAAATTAAAAAAATGTACTGCAGGATATCCTGAAACGTAATAAATTGTGAAAAATCAGATCCTTTTCGTAGTTAATTAACGGTTATGCTTGAGAGAACTATAAAAAGAGACGCCCTACGTGACACACGACATCTATGGTTAAGGAATACTGGGGGTCCTTTGTCTTCTTAAATTAACTAATTTAAGGAATTTGTTGCAAAAATACAAAATATCACAGTTACATTTCTTGTCATTAAAATGGCAAATGGAAAAGTCATAAGTTTATTTTATGGGATTTTTAGCTTAAGCTTTATTTGACATATAAAAATTTAAACTTTTTTATTATTAAGTGAATAAAGTTATATAATAAATAAATATAAAGCTTAATAAGCACGACGTCAGTTATAGGAAAGCCATTATGCCGTAATGTATAAAATGTGCCTGCGATATTTTGTATTCTAGTCCACAAACAAATTTATTACATAAAAGCGCAAATTCGAAATTTTTAACTCTTTGCTAACAAAATTTTAAATTATATTTTAAGCTACTTTAAGTTCAATATTTAAGACTGTTAAGATTAGACATGGGCACGATCACGCACGATCACGAACCAAAAATTACAATCATGCACGATAGTTTTTTTAAATGGTTTCTTTAATGTGTTTTATTTAATAATATTTCTTCTTAAAAATTAGGAAAACTAACTGGTTTGTTTTTAATTGATTGTTTTTTTCGAATAGAATATTAAAAATAATTTAAACGTTTTCCAACAAAAAAAATCCTATACCAAATATTATTATTTTTTTAAAATTAGAAAACTTTTACTTGAAAAAAATAATTTTTTATTAAAATTTATCTGAACTGAGTTGCATGAACATTTTCCTTATAAATAGTTCATCAGTTTCTAAAATCAAGTAAATTTTTATTATTACATAGGAACAAATTTATTACTTTTTGTTTTTAATTGTCTGAACTAAATTTTAGAAAAGAATTCTTCAAAATTAGAAAGTGGTATACTTAAAAACTGAATTTGGAAATGGCTTTCTAAAATTTAGTTAACTTTTCTACTCGCGAACAAAAAATGAACACACATTAAGTTCAAGTACTTTCTCCATTTAAGTTAGACACATTTTTTTTAACTAAATGGGAGTAAATTATGCCCTAAATTTTTTTTTGAACTAAACTTAATTTTATTACCTTTGAGTATGCAATTTTTTTAAAACAAAGATGTTTTTTCTTAAAATTAATAAATTTTTATTAAATTGACTTGTTTTGTTCCCTAAAATCAAGAAATATTACTTAGGAAAAATATGAACTATTTCTGAGTATATAAACTATTTCGTTTTTCCTTAAACTTAGGAATTTTTATTCTTTTTAAGAAAATTTTTCTGTTTTAATAAAATTTTACTTAAATTGAGGACAATTTATAAACTGTTATGAAGGAAATTTTTGATTATATTTTAGTTCATGTCTTGTTTTTTAAGGGTAGTTTTTTTCAGCATTTAGAACTAACTTATTCACCCAAGCAAATTCAAAAATTAGGTAAACGTCCCGTTCCATATAAGACTTTAAAACAAAATCGTATTTTTATGGATAAAAAGACAAATATAGTTTGCGAATATATACAATTGAACAGCAAGTTTTAAATTACAGGGTGGCGCAAAAATAACCTTCCGATGTTTTTTGGCTGTAATTTAAAAAAAAATTAAAAACTTTGATTCTTCTTGTGGATTATTTTTATTTGGTCTTTTAATTTTTTTTACATCAAGTCGAGAACATGATGTCATGTAAATGGCCGCCGCCACAGTTGATTGTCATTTGAGCCCTTTTTATGGCATTTTCCATCACTTTGGCCAAAACTTCCGGCGATAGGTCCTCACATGCTTGACGGATATTGTCTTTAAGAGCTGCAAGCTTGTTGACATAAACCCGCGACTTCGAAAAGCCCCACAAAAAGAAGTCTGGAGCGGTCAAATCAGGCGATCTTGCTGGCCAGTGCAAATCGCCAAAACGGGAGATTAGGCGCCCGGGAAATGCATCCTTCAGCATATCGGTTGTGGCACGTGCAGTGTGTGGCGTTGCACCGTCCTGTTGGAACCACATGTTTTCCAATCCCAATTCATCAAGTTGCGGCAAAAGGAACTCGTTGATCATTGCTCTGTAGCGCTCACCATTCACAGTAACCGTTTGGCCCGCGACGTCTTCGAAGAAAAAAGGTCCGATGACTCGTCCAGCGAAAACAGCACACCATACAGTGACTTTGAGCGGGTGTAATGGCTCTTCGTGGGTTACACGCGGATTTTCAGTGCCCCAGAAGCGTAAATTTTGCTTATTTACGTACCCGCTAAGATGGAAATGGGCCTCATCACTCATGATTATTTTTGATGAAAAATAATCTTCATTATTGCTCAAATAAATAGTCACCAATATTCCGCGTTCTGGAGCAGTGTAGCGTAACATTGTTTATTAACGTGTATTTCGCATGTGTTTACTACACAAATGTCAAAACAGAACTGACATTAGGGGCCAATCGCAAAATTTATAGCATTTTCTGATAGGAGGATTACTTTTGCGCCACCTTGTATCATTCAAATAAATTGAAAATAGTAGAAGTCCCAAACAACTACCCTGCGGCACACCACACACAATACTGCTTTTTGCACTGTTTATCTGAACAAATTGTTTACGGTTTTTTAAGTAGTTTTCAACAGGATGAATTTTATCTACTGTAGAAGCATTTATTATTTTTGGAATTGGAATAAGTTTACTAATTATTAAGTAATATGGAAAATTTGTCGAAATTATCATCTTATTGAAAATGTTTGTTAAAAATGGTGCTATTATATCTTTACACATAACCAGTTATTTGGGTGTAACATGATTCTTTAACGGTCAAATTGTCTATAATATTATTTATATCTTCTGTTGAAACAGGCGGAATAGAAAAACAGTTAGAACTTTGAGGTAATGTCCTAAAAATATTGCACTTATCCCCAGGAAATATTTGTATTTGCTGCCTTAAATCACTTACTGATTGTATAAAATATTTGTTTAGACTATCTGCTATCATTTGTTCATCGTAAATTGGTGCACCTGTTGAAGTCAAAAGATGAAAATTTCTGCTCTTCCAAGTACATTATTTAAAAACCTCCAACATTTTTTGGGTCGCTATCAATTCGATACTTTATTAAAATAGTAATTGTTTCAGGAAGTATTACAATTTTGCTTAATCTTTTCAATAAAAAGTCATATTTTCCAGTTTTGGTTTTACGCCGTATTAACAAAATTTTACCCTTAAGCAATATCAAGTTTTGTAAATTTTTGTTAATCCACGGTGTAAGCTCAAACCGTATCTGAGTTTTGAATTTAACGTTACTTGTTGAATCAGTAATAGCATTACTAATACAACATATGAGATTATCTGCTAAATCTGACGAACTAAGAGCCATATCAACTTCAGCCAAACCTCTTTGCAAACCTTGTTGTAATCACAGTGAGTTTTTTTAACCTCAGTGTACCTTATTCGAATGAAATTACTTTTTATTTTGCAACATATAATGATAATAATGATCTGTTAACGGACATTTGACAGAATCCACAAACATTGTTTCAAAAACATTGCTGAACACATGATCGATACTCGTTGAACTAATGACAGTTGTGACAATCATAGTTTTGGAATAAGTTTGACAAATCACTAAACTGGGGATTATGAAATAAATCAATGTTCGTATCTCCAATAACAACAACAGGATTTTGTGCATAAGTTTCCATAAACCTCTCTAAAATTATCAAAAAAATTATCGATCAAACATTTGGGTTTGTTAAGGGTTTGTTATCAATTCGGAAATTATTTAACGAAATTGAAATAAAATCTACAAAATTTTCACTTCTGCAATGTTCCACAGTAAATTGCAATTTGCTGCATAACATCAATGAACGTTCGAATATTGAGGAATACAATAAAGATGGTTTAAGTTTGAAGTAAACCATGTTTCTTGGATAGCAATAACATCTGGATTAATGACTTAAATTTATTAAATTTGTTTTTAGAAGAAACGCTTATTATATTTACGCTTAAAATATTTAAAAAGCAATACTTTATTTTGTATAAAAAATTATTAAATTTTGAAAATATTTATTATTAATCATAAGAAAAAAAATATGTGCATATACAGGTTGGTTGAAAAGTTCCCATCCTTATAATGGTTTTCCGGAAGCTCTTCAATAGAGTTTTGCAATCTAAACAAATAATTTGTAGGAGGATTTTATTAAATAATTTTATGAATATTTACGGGTTGGTTAAAAAGTTCCTGCGCCCGAAATGAAAGAATACTGTTAATCCTTATAATGGTTTTCCGGAAGCTCTGCAAAATAACCGTCTACGGCTGCTATGGCCTCTTCATTCGACGAAAAATGCTTTCCACGAAGGAATTGTTTGAGATTTCTGAAGAGATAGTAGTCACTGGGAGCCAAATCTGGTGAATACGGTGGATGTTCAAGCAATTCGTACTTTAATTCTTTGAATTTAGCCATCGTCAAAAAACTTTTGTGAGCAGGTGCATTGTCTGGATGAAAAATAATTTTTTTTTCTTTAAACCAGGTCTTTTCTCACGAATTTTTTCATCCAGCTGATCCAAAAGGCTGCAATAATATTCAGAGTTGATTGTTTTACCTTTCTGAAGATAATCAATCAACAAAATTCCTTTTGCATCCCAAAAAACTGATGCCATAACCTTCTTTGCTGATCGTTGTGACTTCACCTGCTTTGGAGCTGAACAACCAGCTTCAGTCCATTGTAAACGTTCTTGTTTCAATTTAGGATCATGGTGGTAGATCCAAGTCTCATCCATAGTTCTAAAACGACGCAAGAAGTCGGTTTAATTCGGCTTAAAACGCTCCAAATTACGCTAAGAAATTTTTTTCGAACCATTTTTTGTTGAATTGTTAATGTGTGCGGCACTAACTTTCCAAACAGTTTTTTCATACGTAATTCTTCATGTAAAATATGGAGTACTCGTTCGTCTGAGATGCCTATGGCATTAGCAATTTCACGCTTAGTCAAACTTGGATCTCACTAACCCTATTATGTACCTGCTCAATGATTTCTGCTGTGGTTGCAGTTTTTGGTCGTCCTTCGCGTGGATCGTCTTCAAGGCTGGTACGACCGCGTTTAAATTCACCAGCCCAAAATTCAACGGTGCGTTTTGAAGGTGAGGACTCCTTATACACTTCTAACAATTGTTCATAAATTTCCTTTGCTTTTAAACCCTTCAAAACAAAGAATCTAATGACTGCACGATATTCAATTTTTTCCATATTAAAAAAAATCAATGACACGTCAACTTCAAATGGCTCGTAAACAAAGAAAGAACTAACAGAATGACTTGCAACTTTGCATGTGTTCTCAGGACAGTTATACCAACTTGAGAAAAAAAAGTTTGGAGCTAGCAGTGCCATCTCTTGTTGAGCGCAGGAACTTTTCAACCAACCTGTATAAATTGCAAGATATCAAACAAAATTAATTTTAAAAAATTTATGAAGGAGAAACATAAGCTGCATTACCAAAATCATCATCAGATTGATAAACATTTACCGTAGGTTCATTATTGAATTGATTGATTTACGCTTCCAAGGCTTGGTAGTTGTAGCATTTAACAATATTTGGTCCACATCGTCTTCACATCTTATTATTTGGGGTTTTGAAATTTCACTTCTTTTATAAAATACTCTTCCACTTCTTGCATAGTCATAAAGGTATCCAACATTCTTCAAACTTCTTGCATAGTGTAACAGATTTAAAGTTTCTTTACTAAGGAAGTCATTCACGAACACAGCGTAAGTACTGTCATTTTGCTTCAACTTAGCCTTAGCTGACATCAGTTTATCTTTTGCCCCTTTTGTAGAAAACTTTACCAACGCAGTTTTTTTTACCATTCGAGCTTTTATTACGAAGGAAATACGCTTCATCAATATTTTCTTTCTCAATATCAACACCGAGACTCTTCGACAACTCAAGAACTGATGCCACAGCAGTAATACCTTCATTTACCTTCAACCCACTAACAATACAATAATTTTTTACACGAATGTCGTTTAACATTTTTACAGTTGACTTAAGATTAGTAACTTCATTTTTAAATGATTTGTTTTCTTTCTCAACTGCACTTAACCGTTTCTTATTTTCAACGATACCATTTAAAATTTCATCATACTGCTTTGCCATGAATTGTATTGATTCTTGTATATCATTCAATTTATCTAGTTTTGTTATACCCTTCACCACAGGTGGAAGGGTATATATAAGTTTGTCATTCCGTTTGTAATTTCTACAATATTGATCTTAGACCCTATAAAGTATATATATTCTGGGTCCTTATGAAGAGCGAAGTTGATTTAACGATGTCCGTCTGTCCGTCTGTGTGTTGAAATCGGTTTTCCGAAGACCCCAGATATGATGAGGACTTGATTGTTATATATTTCTGTTAAATGTGATCCATTTCTGCTCGCTATTAAAAATCAGCCAGATCGGTTGATAAATGGCTGAGATATTAGCAAAAAACCAGGACTACCTCTAATTTTTTCCGTAAAATATATGGTGAGGGTATATATCAGTTTGTCATTCCGTTTGTAATATGTCGAAATATAGGTTTAAGACCCCATAAAGTATATATATTCGTGATCCTTAAGCAATTTTAAGTCGATTTAGCGATGTCTGTTGAAATGGCGATCACGACGCGAAGACGCAAGCGGGGGTGCCTATTTTTACCCAGATTATTGAACATCCTCCCGAGCAGTTTGGTATTTAAAATGAGAAAAATCGGTTAAGCGTTTCAAAAGTTATGAGTGAAAATGTGAAGGTACCTCTAAATTTTCCATACAAATTTGTACAATTTTTTTGTATTTATTTTTTTTATACCCTCCACCATATATGGTGAGGGTATATATCAGTTTGTCATTCCGTTTGTAATATGTCGAAATATAGGTTAAAGACCCCATAAAGTATATATATTCGTGATCCTTATGCAATTTTAAGTCGATTTAGCGATGTCCGTCTGTCTGTCCGTCTGTCTGTCTGTCTGTTGAAATCACGATCACGACGCGAAGACGCAAGCGGGGGTGCCTATTTTTACCCAGATTATTGAACATCCTCCCGAGCAGTTTGGTATTTAAAATGAGCAAAATCGGTCAAGCGGTTCAAAAGTTATGAGTGAAAATGTCAAGGTACCTCTAAAATTTCCATACAAATTTGTACAATTTTTCTGTATCTATTTTTTTTCTGTTAAGTAAGTAAAAATGTTATTAAGTCTTCTTATTGTTCGATTACATTTACATACTATGATAACTAAGTTAACGTAAAAATGAACAATGTTAAAGTCGCTAACAGAGCAGACCTCTCTAAATAAGATTGCTAAAACTAAATAACAAAAGTTCGTTACATAAATTGACAAAACATATTCATATTACAGTTCATGCAAAATTTAGTATATACGTATATCATCTTCATCCCCTTTGGTGGAGGGTATTCAAAGATTCGGCACAGCCGAATTTAGCCCTTTTTTACTTGTTTTCTGTTAAGTAAGTAAAAATGTTATTAAGTCTTCTTATTGTTCGATTACATTTATTGTCTTACATAGAGAATAATAACATTCTTAGAGCTATATGTGTGTTACTCTGATAACTAAGTTAACGTAAAAATCAACAATGTTAAAGTCGCTAACAGAGCAGACCTCTGTAAATAACATTGCTAAAACTAAATAAATAACATTACTAAAACTAAATAACAAAAGTTCGTTACATAAATTGGCAAAACATATTCATATTACAGTTCATGCAAAATTTAGTATATACGTATATCATCTTCAGCCCCTATGGTGGAGGGTATTCAAAGATTCGGAACAGCCAAATTTAGCCCTTTTTTACTTGTTTTTATATGTATGTTGAATATTACGCATAACAAACACATCAATTTCTTTTCTTTCACCTCTTCACCTTTTATACACAAACAACAAACACATACAAAGATTTGTCATTTAAATAAAAACCAAACAAATCCCTAATGAACGAAAACTGTTCATTTAACTCTATAAACGATGATTCCATATGGCCTTTATAGCTGAGTTGTCTAAACGCTATGTGACAGATACTTTTTTTTCTCTAAGAACGCGAGTTCGAATCCTACTCAAGACACAATTCAACTTTTTTTTTGTACATTTTTTTTTTATTTTCTTAAGACTTTTTTTTATTTTTTTTAACATTAAATAATTAATTTAAATAAAATTTTATATTGATAATTAAATAATCCATAAATAGGCTAAAAACATCAAAATTTGTATAAAAACCCTCTGATACAAACAAAATACAAACGGTTTTATTTCTATTTTTTGCTCCGATTTAAAAGAATTTATAAAAAGATTTTTAAACTATTTTATTTCTCATATATTAAGAAAATTTTATACATAATTCCCCATTGAAAGCAACTATTTTAGGTCACAACTTATAATAATTTATAAAAAAAAATATAAACAATTTTTTTTCAAATTTTTAAAATTAAGCTAAAGAAATTAAAAATATTTTTTAATAAAAAAGCGAAATAAAATCCCAAATGCAAATTTGCCAGCTAAATCAAACATATTTGTAGAAATAAAACACATGCAGTTCTAGTGATTTCTTTTAACGATTTGTAAAAAAATATTTTTTTGGTCGAAAAAAGCTTTTTTTAGAACTAAAAAGATTTTTGAAAAAAAATATGACAACACTGATTGGCATTATGATCGTGATTGTTGTTGTTTTTATTATATTTGTTGAACTTTTTGTCTTTCACCTCCTCACCTTTTACCCACAAACAACAAATTTATACAAAGGTTTGTCATTTAAATAAAACCCAAACAAATCTGTTTTAAACGAAAACTCTTTATTTACTTCTATTAACGACGTTTGCTTATGTCCTTCAATGGCTCAGTGGTCTAAGCGCTTTGTCACAAATGCTTTTTTTCTTTTAGTCGCGCTGATCGAGCCCCGTCTATTCAACTTTTTTATTTTTCAACACTTTTTTTTTATTTTCTTAAGACTTTTTGTTATTTTTTTTATTTTTGTTTAACAAAACAAATGCGTCCAGCACAGTTGGCTTAACGATGTCGGTCAGCTTTTCTGTATAATTGGAGAACGGAAAGAGAAAAAGTTTCCAAATAAGGTGCAAGCATCTTGGTTATCAATACACAACATCTGACCAAATGTGGGCGGGATTCTTGTATTGGGCGTGACACAAAATAGATTAATTTATATCTTAAGAACGGTAAGACCGTAATTAAATACTCCATAAATGGGCTAAAACATCAAAATTTTTTATAAAAACTAAAATTTTAGAGCTGTAATATGACCTATGGATACGTCTTATATATCCAAAGATCGAAAATCTTTAGTAGAACATATTTGCTGAAAATAGTTATGACCAAAACATACATTTTTTTAAATACCTATTTTCGGGAACCATAAATCTTTCAGAGTCCAAGTTTTATCACTAAGCTAAACGGTAAATTTCCACTTAAAGATGTCCGTATATAAATCTGTCCATTCCATACATGTCCATATATAAACTTCACTATTTTCCCAACCATGGTGAAGGGTATATAAGATTCGGCATAGCCGAACTTAGCCGCTCTTACATGTTTTTATTTCTTGTAGTTCACTGTTAAATCCTCTTTCTCCTCCCTCGCATATATGACAAGAATATAACTCATTCTCATTATTCATTAAATGCTCAAAATGTCGTTTATCTAAAGCGGTGCATTGTGAGTGAAATTTTTTGCTGCACTTATCGCACTCAATAAAATCTTCTTTATCTTCTTTTATTTCTATTTTGCATTGATCACAAATTAATTTTATAGTTTTAAGACTTCTTCCTTGTTTTAATCCAACCATCTTTTACAATTTTGAAATGTTTATAATATCAACAAATGTTTAAATAAGCCAAAATTAATTAAATAAAATTCAAAGTTTTAACTCTGCTAAAAAAAAACAAGATTCTGTGTGCCAAAGTTAAGAATTACTAGGGGGTATAATAAGTTTATTATCAAAAACAGTTTTAAAATAAACGATCCATAAGATTTCGTATTATACGACTTGTTCTTACAACTTACGATGGATGACTTATTAAATACAGCTTTAAAATTATTTGAATAACTTAGTATACTCCTTTGGAGTTTTCTATGATCAATGCATATTTTGTAATATGATTTTTTATTTAAAGATTATATTATGCATACTTCAGCACTCATACATTTGTTTTTTTTTTTTATCAGTTGAATGCATAAATTAGGGTTTTTATCCCGGGAAATTCCGGGGAAAAAATTCTGGGGAATTGTTTCGAATTTTCTTGCATCTGTAAATCCTAAAAAAATTGGCAATTTTTTAACTTTCTGAATCGAATTTTCTTTAAATTAGATTTCGTTTCTAGAGTTATAATATTCGCAGCAAAAACATGGCAATGACAGGTCATTATTGTGTAGATTACTATGTAATAATAGGTCGTTACCTTTTGCATTACTTTAAAATACAAAATAATGACCTACTGATAATGGATGGTAGAAGTACTTATGTGTACATGAAAAATAGAGTAGATTTTAAATATTTTTTTTTTATAATTAATTTCAAAGACAAATTATTTTTATCAATTTCTTCATGTAAGAAAATTTTACTTGAGAAAAGTCCTCTATTTATTTATTTATTTTATTTATTAATCATATAATTACAAATTATATGTTAATACCCTAACCGAGCACTAGCAACAAAGGCCTTCGGCTCGTTGTAGCGAAAACAGACCAGAGCCTCTGGTGGGAATTGAACCCACGACCCCCGCACTGATAAGCTAGCACGCTACCAACTAGCCTACCGGGGCGCTCAAAGTCCTCTATTATTTTTCTACTTTACTATTGTAAGTAACCACTTATTTCTTTACTTTAACTAACCATGCTGGTAACTCATTATTCTCACTTTTTTTATAAGCGAGAGTGTAATGGCCATCCATGAATTTTGGGAGATCGCAAACAAAAGTAGTTAAGCGAGTAAATAGCCATTAATTACTTGGTAATGTCTGTTTTTGCTTTATTAATAGTTCTTTTGAAAACAACGTATTTTATCAAAGCAGTGCCTATCTCTCGAGTAAAAAATTTTGTATATAATTATATGCGGCCTTATCTAATAATGCAGGGTGTTCGCCGCGAAGATATACTCCTTTGTTTGTTTATAATTTTTGATTAAATGAAAGAGAATGGATCTTATATTGATAAATATTTTATTTAATGTCGGCAATTATGTATGGAATACAATATCAGATAAATGTCGGCCTCTGTTAGCCTCACAAATGCGAGCCCTTTTGAGCACATTTTTGATTACATTCTCACACATTTCACGCGGTATTTCATTAATTTCATCACCAATATTTTGTTTGAGTTGCTCAAGCGTGTCTAGTTTGTTTGCATAAGCCTTGCTTTTCAGATATCCCCACAAAAAGAAGTCCGGAGCAGTGAAATCAGGCGACCGTGGAGGCCAATCAACATCACTATTTCTTGATATAACTGGTTGTGGAAAGAGTAATTCCATTGTAATCCTGGCTGTATGCGATGTGGCACCGTCTTGTTGATACCACATGTTAATAAAGCCCAAAGCATGCAGTTGTGGCGTTAAAAAGTTTTCAATCATATCACGATATCGCCCCCCCCCCCCCCCCTTCACAGTTACCGTTACGCCGTTTTCATTTTCAAAGAAGTATGTTAAGGTCCAATGATTACTCCTGACCAAATTGGTTTATCGAATATTTTTCCATAATAAATTTGCCACATGTCTACTTCACGACTGCCAAATATGAACTGTCAAGACTAATGTTTACCGAAATGGCGGCAAAACAAAGTAGTATTCCTTCCCGGCGGACACCCTGTATATTAAAAATATATTAATACATATGTCGGTGTGCATTACCATATATACAGGGTGATTCAGTCACGACCCGACGAATTTCATTAGCTTATTCCTTGGTTCATTTCATGAAAATATGTGCACTACGACCATCCCCGAAAATGCAAGTGTACCAAATGGCAGCGGTTTAAATTTTTTCAGATTGATGGTCGGAGGGTAGTAGGGTAACTTCTGAACCAGCGGTCGGTTTTTTGTTTTTGGGTTTATTGGAAAGGTCTTTGGAAGACCTTTCAAAATCAATAAAAAAATTAAAAAAAGTGAAATCGCCGAGATACAGAGCTTTTAAAAAAAATTGGAAAATAGACAAGAACGTGCACATAACTTCAATTTGCTCAGCCACATGGCAGGTAACTTATGTTGTTTTTTTTCTCTTAAAAGATAGCCCTACCTCTTACCTTTCCAAAATGCTCTTAACGGTCTTTCCCTCCAAAGTTATGACCATTTGACTGAAATGCAAACATTTTGTTTTTTTTTTTGGAAGCGAAACAACAGCATACATTCATTTGTTTTTGTAAATCAACACGTGTAAGATTTTATATTTTTGAAGTGTTGCGTTTTTTCTATAATTTTTTTTCTTACAAAATCTATTTTCACTTCACTCCAGTCAAAAATTTAAGTTGTTTGTGTTTCACCTAAAGAAAATGTTCTGCGTATACTTTTTCACGATGAGTTTTAAGTGAAAATTGTGCTGAATTTGTATTCACGCAAATGTAATGTAAGTACAATTTATATATTTTTTCTGGTGATTGTTTCGTTCTAATAAAACAAAAAATATTGACTTTCACAATTTAAAGTTCAAGTGAAAAAATTCGAATTGCCGCTATTCTTATACTCATTCTTTGAATTTTGTAAATCATTTTTGCAATAATTTTTATTAATTAAATAACTGTGTACTAAAATATAACCAATAATTCATAGATAATGCTACATATATGTTAATGTTACACATGCCCAGTCAGAAAAATACAAACGCGAAAGGACTGGCAAGTCGCAATAAATGCTTTCCCAATCTTAAAATGACAACATCATTACACAAAACGGCCGGCTGCTCAAAAAGCGTCGGAGAAGCAATGGAAAAAACAAAAATTCCAATGTTAGCAAAACCAAAAATTAGGTGATCTAAAAATGTATTTTCGAGAATAATATTTAAAAAAAAGCTCATTTGTAATTTGTTTGGTCATGGCTGGATTCGAACACAGCCGTTAGATTGACAGACAAGAGCTCTATCCACTAAGCTAACGAGACATATAATACTTGATACGTATATGAGTGATTACTGCAGGCTAATCGTTGAATGCGTTAAAATGATGGCACGCGCATAACGCTTGTTGGAGATAACTTACCAACGTTGGGAAAGCAATAAAAAGTTGGTCTTAAAGAAGTATTGTCGAATAAAAAAAATATTATTAAAAAATACCCATTTAAAAATCGAAATATGTATATATGAACATAGATGATCATACATGGGCTTGTATATAATCATACATGGGCATACATGGTCACATATGTTCATACATGGTTCAATATATGACCATATATTATCTCATATATGACCATATATCTTCGGATCAGAAATTTGAGGATATGGTAATGTATGACCATATACGGTCATATACTCTTAAATTTCGAATCCGAAAATATATGGTCATATATGAGATCATATATGGCCATATATTCCACAATGCATGAACGTATTTTACTATGTGTATGCTCATATACAAGCCCATGTATGATCATGTGGGTTCATGTAATTTTACATGGGTATACAAAAAAAAATATTTAACCCGGTTCCAACTCTAAACTGTCTAACTAATGCTATTTTTATATGCCACTGAAATTTTTGTAAAACAAATATGGCAAAATGTTTTTTGCAAACACTGGTTAAGCTGGTAACACTGGTCTTACAAAAGCTTTTTTTACATATAAAAACAATTTTGTAAAAAAAAAATATTAAAAAATTCAAAAGAAAAAAAAATATGCCTGTAAACCGCTGAAATTTTTGTAAATTAAATACTGGAAAAAGGCTTTTTTGCAAACGCTAGTTAAGCGTCCCAAGTGGTTTGCCAGTAATTGATACTTTTGTACCAATGGAATTTCTGACTGGTTAGCTATAAAATATACAATATTAGACCTTTGGACGTATCATCATTTGTACAAATTTAAGGGAATATTCATATCCGCGAAAACTGCCCCAAGATATTCCTTGACCTTTTTTGTATGAAGGAAGTTTACCAAACAAATATTTGCCATTTAAATTGCTGGAAAAGATAAAATTTATTATAACAATAACATTATACACAAATATATTTTACGCCTGGGATGATATTAGGTTTTTTTTGGACATACAGTCAAAGCTCGTTATATCGCATACTCGGTAAAACGAAAGCTTCTGTCAATTAATATATCATTTGTTATACCGCATTTTGACTGTATTCGTTTTAAGTTTACAAATTGCATTCCAGTCGCACGAAAAAACGAATAATTCTTGACTCACCAATGATAACATTTATCATACCACCAACCACCCTTTAATCGCTGTGCACAACTTGTATCACTTTCATCATTATCTTTATCTTTTGTTGAAAATTTCTGTCCATTATGATGACTAAAACTATCACCAGCATCACCCGAATAATCGCCAACATTTAGCTTGTATCCAGTATTTTCAGACTCCACATTGAAGATTTTATATTTGGCATATTTTCTTGTTCCATCAAAATCCTCCAATATTATATAAAGTTCTTTCGGTTTTCCATAAGTTGTTAAAGCGTGCAGTTTTTCTAAACCTATAAAGAATTCACCATTCATATTACCAAATCCTTCAACATATTCGGTCCAATTTCTATAGAAATTTTGTGAACCATCCTGACGTCTTTGTACAATAGTCCAACCACCATTTGAAGTTTCTAAATCACATACAGCGGCAAATGGTTTGTTGCTATAATTTGGTATCATTATACTGTAGACATTATTAAGGCATTCATAGACTTCCTGACAATTTTCTGGGAAATGATTGTCCATACTAGAATATATTGGAATGTGTTTTTTAATTATTGGGAATTTATATTTTATATTTTTATATTTTATTTATGAATATTCCAAAATTTACCATCTTATTTCCTGAACATCAATGACCTGTTGGGTAGTATCAGTTATCTCTGAAAACAAAAAGGGTCTGGTAAATTTTCTATAAAATATTCAGATCTAAACACTAACCACAATTAGTAACATACAAATTTAACATTCCTAACTCTTGTTAAGCCCTAAACCACAAACTTGACGACATGAGATTTTAAAGTCTGGCGCTAAAGTGGGCAGTGTTGCCAACTAAAAGTGGCAGCCGAAACGAATAACGGTATTAGTATTGGTATCAGTATTTCACATGTATCGCTAATGGTATATGACCGTTATCGAAGACATGCGATCTCGCAATAAATTATGTGTTGTTGTAAAAAAACACAATTTTGCCAAACCAAATTCAAAATTGATATCCGTACGCCAAGTTAGCAATACGATAAAGTTAAATTAGTTTTGAATATATTTAAATCAAGCTGCGTATTTTAGCGTTTAAAAAATGTTGGATCATTTTCACTCCAAGTACACAAAGGAGTTAATTTAGATTTTTTTTTATTTATTTATAGTTAAACAAATTTTACTTTCATTATGCAGATATTTGAATGAAACCGCGTTTTTCAACGTTAAAAAGTATTGTAAGTGCATAAAAGGGTTAACTTCGATTTTTTTTATTTTTAAATATTTTTAAATATTCATCAAAATATGAAGATACTCCACGATATTTCGTTACTACACAGAAAAACTTATTGCCAAGAAATTTCAATTACGTTTTTTTTTTGATTTTTTGTTTATTTTCAATTAAAAATTTAATCATATCAATTAAATTTTTAGTTGATAATGAACTTGGTGTTAAAAATATTCTAGTTTACAATAAACACAATTGACAGCAAATAAAAGTAATATTATTTTTATTTTTTTACAATCTTAACTTTTATTACAATTATTTAAATTGAAGCGGAGCCGCAAATAACGTTTTTAGTGACAATTTTTACAAAAGCTGTTTTTTCCAGATTACCGTTAGAATAACTTTCTTTTAAAGGGCTACTAGACACGCGTACTTGTCTACAGACATGTACGATGGCATACCAAAACTCACTGTCTAATAGCATGTATGTCGAGTACGTCAGACATGTATGTTGGTTTTCAAACATTTTTGATTTTCTGTTGTCTGTCGCATACCAACATGCTCGTCTAATACACGTCTAATATCCGCCATATAAAAATTCAGTTCGCTTGTTGACGCTGATGTGTGCGTATCGGAAATTTGTGAAAAAAAATATATTTTCCTAATGTTATTTTCTGGCAAGGGTTCATTGAGGAATATAAAAGCTTGGCACAATTGTGGCAAATAAAATCAGATCTGACCCACAACAAACAACTGAAAATTAATGGATACAATAATGGATAGCCGCTACAACTTTACGCTTCATTGCCATGCTTTCGCTTCAAAAATTTCTGTGTACTGAAGTATGCCGTCAGCGTTCGACAGTGTAATAGCAAAACGCAAAGTATGCCATCGTACATGTCTGCGTGTCTAATAGCCCTTTTATGACTTAAAAATGAAATAAGGCAAAATTATGTTATTAAAATGCAATCTAAAGAAGTCAGTCAGTGGGATACACCTACAAGTTCTAAAACGTTTTTTCGATTTCCCAACAAGTTATTCGCGGCTCTGCTTTAATTGCATCTCAAATCCCTAAACAAAAAACAAAAATAATTTTAATACTACGCGTATTAATAAAAGCAGCATAACTTATTTTTTTTTAAGAAAGAGAACCGCGCTCATTGTTTAAATTTACAAAAACAACATAGCCTATGTAGTGTTTGTATCAGGGATGGAAAATGGAATTTTTTTCGGTATCAAAAAAAAAAAAAAAAAATTCAATAGTACTTTTTTGACCCTCAGAGTACTAAATTTTTTATTATACCCTTCACCACAGGTGGAAGGGTATATATAAGTTTGTCATTCCGTTTGTAATTTCTACAATATTGATCTTAGACCCTATAAAGTATATATATTCTGGGTCCTTATGAAGAGCGAAGTTGATTTAACGATGTCCGTCTGTCCGTCTGTGTGTTGAAATGGGTTTTCCGAAGAACCCAGACATGATGAGGACTTGATTGTTTTTTATTTCTGTTACATGTGATCCATTTCTGTTTGCCATTAAGAATCAGACAGATCGGTTAATAAATGGCTGAGATATTAGCAAAAAACCTCGAATACCTCTAATTTTTTCCGTAAAATCCCTTTGTTTAATATGTATGTAGAATTTTACGCATAACAAACACATCCATTTGTTGAAATTCTTTTCTTTCATCTTTACCTTTTATACACAAACAACAAACACATACAAAGATTTGTCATTTAAATAAAAACCAAACAAATCTAATGAACGAAGATTTTTTATATATGTACCTCTATTAACGATGATTTTGTGTGAGCTTCAATAGCTCAGTTGTCTAGACGCTATGTCACAAATACTTTTTTTTCTCTAAGGCCGCGGGTTCAAATCCCGGTCAATTCACTTTTTTTTTTGTACATTTTTTATTTTTTTTTCTTTAAGACTTTTTTTTTTGTTTATTTTTGGTTTTTTTTTTAACATTTAATAATTTATATTAAATTTTATATTAATAATTAAATAATCCATAAATAGGCTAAAAACATAAACAATTTTATAAAAACCCTCTGATTTGCTCCGATTTAAAAGAATTTATAAAAAGATTTTTAAACCATTTTATTTCTCATATATTAAGAAAATTTTATACATAATTTCCCTTTGAGTGCAACTATTTTAGGTCATAACTTATAATAATTTATAAAAAAAAAAAATTATAAACTATTTTCCTTCAGATTTTTTAAATTAAGCTAAAGAAATTAAAAATATTTTTAATAAAAAAGCGAAATAAAATCCCAAATGCAAATTTTCCAGCTAAATCAAACGTTTTTGTAGAAATAAAACACATGCCGTTCTAGTGATTTCTTTTAACGATTTGTTGAAATTTTTTTCTTTCACCTCTTCACCTTTTATACACAAACAACAAACACTATTCTAGAGCTATGGATACGTCTTATATAGCAAAAGATCGAAAATCTTTAGTATAACATATTTGCTGAAAAACTCGGAAATATCGGTTCAGATACAAAAAAGTTATGCCCAGAACATAAATTTTTTTTAAATACCTATTTTTTGGAACCATAAACCTTCCCGAGTCCTAGTTTTATCACCAAACTAAATGGTTAATTTCCTCTTAAAGGCGTCCGTATATAAATCTGTCCATTCCATATATGTCCATATATAAACTTCCCAACCATGGTGAAGGGTATATAAGATTCGGCATAGCCGAATTTAGCCGCTCTTACTTGTTTTTAAGCTTAAAATATAAATTCGTTTTTACATAAAATTAACATACGTTAAAAATATTTTTTTTATGTAAATTTTGAATATTATTTGATCTATCTGTTTAAATTATATATTTTTAATTTTATCAGGCTCAAGATCATAATTTTTTTAATGATACTAACGAATAGTAAACACTAATTCACTAACTGAAAAATGTAATTTCACATAGTCATTTTCCTTAGAGTGTGTGATAAAAATGCATGTTCATAACCATGAGTTATTTGTGTTGGGTGGTTTCAGAAGGAGGCTGAAGATGACCTGGTCGCTCGGGTCGAAAGTTTGCACTCCCTCTAGCGCTGATCCTTTCAATTTTTTCCATTTAATAAAAAAAATTAGTGTTTACTATTCGTTAGTATTATTAAAAAAATTATGATCTTGAGCCTGAAAAAATTAAAAATATATAATATTTTTTTTATATATTAAACAAAAAAGAGTAACATATTAAATTAGAGATCAAGTTAATATAAACTTTAGTTACCCAAGCAAAAAAAATTGAATCTAATCACATTTTGTTGAATCTAATTGTACATACCCAGCAAAATGGTAGTCATTATGTCGCTATAACTTCATTTATTGCTTCCTAAAGTTCAGTTATCATTCTTTTATGATTTTTTTTGGTGTTATTCTAAGGAACTTTCAAAAGAATTCATATGTTCATATTTCAAATATAGTGATTTGGAAATAAAGCCGTTGCATATCTTAAAAAAATCACTCTTCATTACTTCTATGTCGTATATTTTCTGAATCTAAAGCATTTATTGAAAATATTGTTTTTTGATTATTCAAGTTAAAAATTTCAATGTGAAAATAGTTCTGAAGGCCTTTTATAATTTTTTTATTAAATAATTTTTATATATTTGTTTAATGCATTTTTTCAGCTTTAATTAGTTATGGCGACACAAACTGTGCATTTTTGCACTTTATATTTTATTTTTGTATTTCCAACCTTAATTCAGAATTTTCCAAAATAATTTTAAAATTGTGTAAAAATTTTTTAAAATTATCAAAAATAATTTTAAAATTAATTTTAAAAATTGTGTAAAAATTATTTCAAATTGTCCAAAAAGGTTTTAAAATTGTTCAAAAATATTTTAAAATTGTCTAAAAATGCTTAAAAATTGTATAACCACTTTTTTAATTATCCCAAAATTTTTCCAAAAATTCATTAATATTTTTGAAAAATATTTTAAAGTTGCCTAAAAAAGCTTTTTGATTAATGCAGAATTATGTATTTGTTTTAGTAAAGAGTATTTCTATATCAGTGCATAAAGCTCGAGTCTTTAAACTTATTTTTCTGCATTCTTAAGATAAGTGAATATCAAAGTTTTATTTGGGAAAAGTGTGTGAGAGTATTAAATGTGTCTCGGGAGTATCACAGTATTTTCTTAAATCAAATAGTATCAAAAAAAGTACAATTGTATCAACTTTTCCATCACTGGTTTGTATGCATCAGATTGAATACACATCAGTGTTGCCAGATAAGGGGTTTTGGTTTCATATTTGATAAAAAAATTAAATTTGGATATATTTTTCAGATCAATAATCGAAAGATTTTTCTGCTAAATTAATAAGATTTTATTTCATATTATTAATTTTATGAATTAATTATAATCCCTTCAATCCAATTTAGACTCGATTTATTCTATGAAAATAATCAACAAAAATCAAATTGATTATTTGAATTTGATATTAATTGAATAAAGTAGAAAATTATTCATACAATGAATACAATTTTGCAAATCGAAAATTTAATCAGATTAAAAAATTAATCATGGAATCAGGGTTTTAAAGATCTATTTAAAAATTTAAAAAAAAAATTCTTAGAATTTAAATTTGTTAAAATTTGTTAAAATTTGAATTCTTTTATAAGGCCAACATTTTTTCTAGAATATTTATATTTAATTTTTAGCAAACAAAGTCTGCGAAAAATCATTTCAGAAAATAGCAAAATTTGATCATTTTACAATTTGTTAAGGATTGTTGGGTATTTCAACTTTGAAAATGGGAACATGAGTAAAAACTTATTTTGGCATCACTGCGGATACGCCTGCACCAGTTATGATAAAGTTGGTACAATAGTATTTTTTGTGGTGCCATTTGAACCTCAAAAGAACTATAGTACTCCTATGAACTATTTGGTACAAAGTATTAAGAAATTTTCATGAGTTGATGAATTACATACAAACATATTGTATATTTGATAAAAAAAAAAAAATATTAAAAATTTGATTAAAATTTGAATTGATTTTTGGTTAGAACTTTAACTAAAGTTTTAATTGATATAATTAAAACTTTAAATGAAAATTTTGAAGATTTTTAATTAAAAATTTAATTGATATGATACAAAAATAATTGAACAATTTCAATTTATATAACAAATTCTTTTGATGGTCCAAATTTAATTAAATTTTTAATTGTATTTACAAATATTTTAATTGAAAGTCGATTTTTGTTTTTTTCTCTGTAATTTCATGAAATATTCAAAATTTCATAAAAATGGACCTTTGACTTTTTCATTTGACCTCTGGCGTTGTTCGATTTTGATCAAATTTTCAGAATATAGTCCTTGTAGTCGGTGTCATAAAACTCTGAATAGCAATAATTGAAACTTAATAAAAATGTATGAATTTGACCCTATTGATCAATTTTGTGGCAAAAAAGCATTTTCTTCGAAATGCACCAAAATTAAATAGCTGCGCTTATGATGTATGTACTTAATGAAACCTTAGTGTGCGAAACTTAAATTTTCAAATTTTGTTAAACAAAATTTTAAAATTATTGAAATAAGAGTTTTATAAAAAATTTTGCAAAATTTGTTAACGCTATCTTAAAGGAACAAAACTTCATATTTGAGTATTCATGGATCAAAAAAATATAAATAAATAATGTAGTATTAAAAATATTATTGGCCTGGAAAATTTGAAATAACTTGGATGTTTTTGATTCTAGTTCCATTTTGTAATACGTTTTAAAAAAGAAAATTAAGTATAAATTTATATTATTTTACCTTTTGGTGTAAAAATAAATTTTTTCTAAAAAACTAAAAAAAGAGATTTTTTTAATACATTTCAAATAATTTTTTTCCCCTTTCGTGGACTTTACAACTCATTTTGAAAAACGACCTACTGATACGATTATACTCAAATGAAAGATAAATTTATATCGATTTAAACAAATTTTTGTTTCTTGACGGATTCTGATTCAGTGTACCAAAAAATATAAATATGTATATTGCAAGAGCATAGATGGGCACTTTGCAGTACCAGTAAAACAGCTGTAAACATTATTTTTTACTGTTTACTAAAAAAAAAAAAAATGCAGTAATTAGTAAATTTTTACTGATACTGAAAGTTAGTTTGCATTACCAGTAAATTTTTACTGATGACTGAAAAAAATGCTTTAATCAGTAAATTGTACTGATAATTAAATTTAATTTGCATTAGCTGTAAAATCTTACTGATTAATGAAAATTTAATGCACTCTCATCACAGGAAATAAAACATGTAGGCACTTAATAAAAACTAAGTTATTTTATTTAAATAGTTTAATTAAAAATTCCTTGAATGGCAAAATACCTGATGCCAAAACTTGTGTTCTGCCTCAAACACCCTAAAAATCATTTCTAGATTTCGGGGAAGAAAGTAATGGTAAAGTTTTAACACTTAATTTTTCATTAAATTTTTGTATTTATATATGTATTTGTAAATTTACGAGGGCGGATCTATAAGTCTGTGACTTTTAGAACTTTCCTCGTAGTTATATGAAATGCAACACTGCTCCCATCAAGTACCAGCTGTTAATAGACTACTGACAAATTTTTGGCAAGTTCCGACATTTACTTTGCGTTTAACAGCAGGATTTTTCGAGGTCTATAAAATAGGCATATGTTTGATGAATAATTTCATCGTTGGAGATAAATCACTTTCCACCGAGTCATTTCTTTAGGTTTTTAATCAACGAGGTTTTACTACGGTAGGATACGCGGATGACATCACAGTTATAGTGAGTGGCATACATTATGATACGATTGGAAACCAAATGCAGAATGCACTTAAATTAACATGGGAATGGTGTGAAAATGAAGGACTTTCTATAAATCCAACGAAAACCACAATTGTTCCATTAACTAGAAGAAGTAATTTAAATTTACCTAGCCTGTATATAAAGGACATTGAAGTATCATTCAAAGAGGAGGCGAAATATTTAGGAATATCCCTGGATACATCGCTCACCTGGAATTCTCATCTGGAGACAATAAGCAAAAAAGCCTCAAAATTAACTTGGGCCATGAACATTACAGATGCAATGACTTCGACTCCAACTGCATAACTGGAGGTGATTTTGAACCTGGATCCTTTGCATCTCCCGATACATGGAGAAGCTATGAAGCAGGCAATCGAACTCCACAAACTATTTAAGTTTAAAGAAGGTGACCATAAAGGCTATCTGAAGATCCTTAACGAGACCAGTTCCATAAAGAACATCACATATGTAGTGATCAAATAAATCCAGTGATTGAACTAGGAAAAGAATACAAAGTTCAAATACCAACAAGAGAAGATTTGAACTTTGTTTGAAGGAAAATGTACAAAAGTGGTATACTAACGGATCAAAAACTTCTAGCGGAGTTGGAGCCGGCGTATAGGGACCTAGTTGCAGAATTCACATACCTCTGGGCAAAGATTCAACTATATTTACTACAGAATTCTATGCTATCTATACAGCAACGACAGAACTTCTGGAAAGTAATCTTGTAAGAACAAGGATAAACTTAATGTCGGACAGCCAGACAGACAGCCAGAAAAACCCATCTATTACCATAGATTAGTGCTAGAGTGTAATAAAGCCCTCAACCAACTGGCGACCAATAATAAGGTAACACTAATTTGGGTACCCGGTCATAGTGGGCATGAAGGCAATAAAAAAGCTGATGAACAAGCGAGACTAGGTGCGGAACTGCCATTTATAGGCCTGTGTCCTCAATTTGGTTTCACGAAAAAGGACATCACAAATATGATATCGGATCTGATCAAGACGAAATCGATTGAATATTGGAACAAACAGAAACCACTAAAATATTCAAAGAAATTCTTATCACACAATGAAGAGAGGAGCAGAGAAGCCCTTCAGATGAACAGACAAAATCTAAGACTCCTATGCGGAGCACTCACAGGACACTATCCATGTAATTACATCCTAAATAAAATGGGACATGATCGAGATACGACATGCAGATATTGTATGGAAGATGAGGAGACCATGGAGCATGTAATGGTAAAATGTCCTGCCTTTGCATACCTACGATTTATCACATTTGGCAGACCTGATATCAGGGAGGAACAATACAAGAAGCTGGAGGTGAAGAACATTGTACTGCTACTCAAGGCTGCACTGGAGAACAACTGAGGAAAATACTAGAGGGTGCACAATAGATCCAGTTGGTCGCGGTGCTGGAGATACAGACTACCTAACCCAACTACATCGTAAATCGTAAATAGTAGGCTTGGAAATAGTCACTGGGGGCTAAATATGGAGAATAAGGCAAATGAGGGGGCAATTCGTAGCATACTTCATTGATTTTTGCCATGAAAACTAAGCTGTCACACGATTCTGTTGGTGGTCGATTGTGAGCAAACGCGGCAGCCATCTTGCGGAAAGCTTTCTCATACCCAAGTGATTGTTTAAAATTGAAACCACTGAGTCATGTGAGATGCCTATGTCTTCCACAATCTATCGTTGACGGTTTTTTCGCAAAAAATAATGTTTAATGAGCACTCGAATTTCACTTTTTTCCATTTTTAAAAAAATCCACGAGGTTGTATGTTTTGAACAGCTGTTAAAGGCAAAGTAAATGACGGAACTTGCTCATAATTTGACAGTAATCTATTAACAGGTGGTACTTGATGGGAGCAGTGTTGCATTTCATATAACTACGAGGGAAGTTCGAAAAGTCACGGACTTATTGATGCGCCCTCATACTTCTCTCTAACAGATCGAAATAATTAAAGACAAATTGTCTTAAAAATCACACTGTTATTAAACAAGCATTTCTAAAATACCCCATTTTCTCATCTGCACCTGTGTAACGACTGTTTTCATTCGCTGGGATTGTAAATCGTTCCAGAAGGCAAAAACTCAACGATGTTAAATTTGAAATGATTGTGTTAAGAAAAGCTAACAGGGAATAATATTATATATTTAAATGTTGAATAAATATTTCATTTAATTAAATTTAGTTTACATTACCCGTTCCTTTTATACTGATTTTTTAAAAAAATGCAGTAATCAGTAAGATTTTACTGATAATAAAAAATTAATTTTATTATCAATAAAAATTTACTGATTAATGCATTTTTGTTCAGTAATCAGTAAAAATTTACTGGCAACGTAAACTAAATTTCATTACCAGTAAAAATTTACGGGTTACTGCATTGTTTTCAGTAATGAAATTTAAATTTCATTATCAGTAAACATTTATTGATTACTGCAGTTATTAATGCACTTCAAATATAGTGCAGTGTGCCCATCTATGTGCAAGAGGAGGTTCTGAAAACCTTAAAATTGATTAAATAATTTTAGCAAAATAAAAAGTTTTCAAATATTTTTACAGCACATAACGAATTAAAATTTAATTAAATTTTTTTTTATTTTTCACTAAAAAAAATATATATATTGTACCTGTTTTTATCGATACTTTCATTTTTCCTGTGCAAAGTTCATCGCCAGTGATTTGAAGTTGTTTTTCCCACAAGTCCTTATTTGTATTTATTAAAGTATTTATATTGTCTGCCAATTGATTAAAAGTCGTTATCATTAAGTCTAATTTTTCTTCATATCTATAAATAAAATATTATGCGGACATTCAATTTAATTTAAGAAATTACAATGCAGGTAACACTCGATGTACTCTTCATTTAATTTTTTTTTTTTTTTTTAAATACACTGATTGCTTTGAAAAATTAACGAATTAAAGAAAATTGTTTTTACTTTGATTATGGCAGTTAATTCGAGGATTACCTGTTATTGTTATTTAATTACCTTATTATATGATTTTCAAAGTTTGCATAAATGCTATTTTCCGACATTAAATCATTATCTGTACCCGAATTTTTCTAAAAAAGTTTCAAATTGAAATAAACTGGCAAAAATTTAATTAAATTTTGTCTTACCACATCTTCACTTTCACTTTCAATCAATTCAGAATTACTTAGATGTATTAAATTAATTCCTAAAAATAGTTTGATTATAAAAAATCGATAATCTTTCATATTTCTCGACTGAATCTTACAATTTACAAAAATAAACTGATGAAATTAATTATTTGGGTTTTCATTATGTATCAAAACTATCTTATGCACCCTACATTGCACTGTTTGATAATTTACCAGGATAAGTGTAACTTAAATTTTAGTATAACTATTTAAAATATAGTTTTTAATTATTTTTTAATATTGATATTTAATTTTCAATGTAATAAATAATCAGAATTTAACAATTTTTGTTTTTTTTCCAAATATCCTTAAATTAAGTATTTTAAAAGATCAAATCATCGAAATTAAGATGATAACAAGCGCGGCCTTAAACGGCTTGATTTTAGTTAATTTTTTTTTAAGTAACCGGAGAGCATCAGGTATTTAAAATTTGTCTATTTTGATACTTGCTCCATAATTAAATAAGTCAAAGATTTTCTTAAGAAAGTGGGATGTATTTTGGGTAAAGAAGTGGTCCAATCGTCAGCAAAACATAAGGGCGCACACTTAGCCGACCTTTGGGCTTAAGGATACGTTTTATTTTTGGTCATATCCTTATCGATCGATTCCTCTTGTTCAATATAAACTCAGGTATTTATTAGTTTGATGAAGTTCCAGGAACGAATGAAGTCAATCAGTTTTTTTTATCTTTCGGCCGTGCTTACATATCAACGGATTGCTTGAGTATGAGTTTGAGATCTATTTTCTGATATAAAATTGTGTAGAGTATGAATATGTCGTTAATGTTTGCTAAATCTTAATGGATTTCTCATAAGTATGTATAACATTTTTGAAATGTATAATTATGCACGTGTAATTGTGGTTGCTATCAATCATATTTTTTTTCATTTTGTATATTTATCACAAGTCATATGTACTTACCCAGCAAATTTTTCTGTAACAAAGTATCGTCCTAAGGAAAATTTAATCGGCTTCTTTATGTGGAAGGAACCTATAATTTTAAATGTCATTGTCATAGGAGAAGTAAATTTCTCCCTTGTGATATGTCACTGAGAACAGTTCAGTTAGGAATGAGATCTAAATTTTCCTATAAAAGTCGAAATATCTACTTAGAACTGGTTAAAAAGATTTGCTAGTTTAAAAGAAATGCAGAAAAAACTGCTAAATCAGCAGAATCTGTTTGCTTAATATTAGTTAGACAAACATAAAGTTCTTAGATCTACAAAATATTAGTTATATTATGGTACTTAAAAATGACAATTTACACTAAGTTCAGTAAAAAAATACTGTTATATCTACAAAATTTAAGTAAATTTTAATTGAATGTACATAACAATATATACCTGCTAAAATCAGAAAAAATATTTGCTGAATGTTAGTAGACTTGAAATAGCAAAAATAATTAGAAAATTTGTCTGCTGTTTTCAGAACATTAAACAAAATACAGTTATATAAATAATATTTTGTAAATATAACATTTGTGAAGTTTTTAGTCTACTTATATTCAACAAAATTATTTGTTTACTTCAGCAGGATAAATTATCACTTTGCAATTAACTAAAATTTAACTAAAATATAATACAAAATTTTGTAAATTTAGTAACATGTCCGCATGATCTGCTTCGAAACAAAATTACATACCCATGACACCTGCTGACGTATTCATACAAATGTAAAAATGTCAGCAGGAAAAATCAGCAGGAGGTCAATGTGACGAAAAAATGATGATCAAATATTGGGGTTTTCTGATTGGAAAATTTGTCATTAAACTACCCAGCAAAACTACACATTACCAAATAATGGGTAAAGTAATGTATAGCTATAGGGGCCGATTGATTACTTTACACCTTACTTCATTGATGAATTTTACAGGCGATGAACCTTAAAGTAACTTTAGAGGTGATAATGTAAGGGGTTACTTATATGGTTACGAGAAAGGAAAAAGTAATGTGTCTAAAAATAAATTTTTACAAAAGAGGAATTTTTATTAAAAAAAAATTATTGCAAATATTTTATTTAAAATATTTGTAATTAAAAATAATGTGGTCAAGATGAGAATCGAACCAGGGAAATCTGGTTGCCAGCCAAGAACTCTACCCACTGAGCTATCGACGCATATAGTATTTGATTGCTTTAAACTTAAATGAATTGTTGCGCTTCGTTTTTTCGCTAATGTTATCAAAACACACACACATTACCCTTTTGCTTACAAAAAAACACAAAGTAATGTATCTAAAAATAGATTCTCAAAAATATTTAAATTATTGCTTTACATTTATAAATCATATATTACGTAATCAATGATGGGTAACTTATTACTCTATGCTTGCAAATAATAAAAAAGCTATCATTACAAGGTAACGCATGAGAATATAGCACCCATTACTATCTAAAAAAATCAACCGTTGGCGCACTGAATCATAACAAAAATTTCGGGGCCAAAATGTTGGGCTTTTCTGATAGTTTTAAATCTACAATATTATTTAATTAATCAACAGATTGCACGAACAAATTTGTAATATGGCCCCTCCTGAATATTAATAACCAAAATACAAGGGGAAATTCTAAAAATCTATAATATTGTTTAAGTAACTAATTGAACTTAATTCAAGTTGTACATTAAACTTTAACCTTAGACCGTTAACTTTAACCTTAAATCTTAAGAGCAAAAAGGTATGGCGGCCAAAGGCTGATTTTTTCTGATATTTTGCAAGTTATAATATTATTTATTAATTTGTCAATTAAACTAAATACAGACACAGCACACATAAAATTCAACATTTTAAATCTAAATCTTAACAATAGAAAAGTTCGGGAGGCTAAAGTTTGCATTTTGTGTCATTATCTAAGCAAAATACCATTTCAATAGTTGCGAATATAAAATTTAATGGGTTCCGTAGAAAATTGATAATATAGAACAAAAACTGGTACATTTTAAAACTATTTGCTGGTTATCTCACAAACATACGTTGATAACACCGTTCATAATTTTTAAATCGGATTCGATTTCCATAATTAAATTAAACTAAATTAGAATCTGTTCATTTCAATAATAAAAATTATTTTTTTAGGTGTAAGAATGATAAAACAAATCAGGTTTTACGTGAATGAAAAAGCACAGTAAAACAGTTGAAAAAACAGGTGTTTACGGAGAAAACAGATTCATTGTGACAACCACACATTACCTAATAATGGGTAAAGTAATGTACAGCCATAGGTGCCGATGGATTATTGAATTTTACAGGCGCTGAGCCTCAAAGTAATTCATACAACTATGCTTATTAAAAAATGAAAATTAATGGGTTACCTTTTTGCAGATAGGGGGTAAAAAATAATTGATTACGAAGAGGTTAAAAATAATTGGTTACTTTGACTTTTCATTTTTTAACTTTAATTTTCCACTTAAAATCTTTAATTTTTAAAATTTTTCAATTTAGGCTTTTCTACAGAAATACAAACTAATAAAAATACGAATGCTAGAACTTTTAAAACTAAAAATGCTTGTTATCAATAATTCTGACAAATATGCCATCTGTGTGGTTGACTCGATTTCGTGAATTGCTTAGATTTTTTCTCTAATATAGATGGGATGGGATACAAATTATTTATCAAATATTGATTTTTATGCTACGTATGATTTCAATTAATTTATCAGTTTTAAGTCATTATTTTATGTTAAATTGTAATGCATTACGCAACCAACTATCGATAACTTATTTATTTATGTTTAAAAATAATGCTGAATAATGCTTTACAAAGTAAAGCATTATGTATCCAATTATAGGTAACTCATTATTCTATATTGAAAAATAATGATATAGGTAAGGAGTACACATTACAAGGTAATGCATGAGTTTATCGCACCCATTACCAAAGTTTTCCTGGGATTCGAATTTCTTGCCAACTGAGCAACCGAATAATTCGGTTGCCGCAACCAAATGTATTCCTGATCTGATGGAAGTATATGGTTTCAACTGAAATTCTGTTGTATTAATCGAATTTCGGTTCCCTTAAACAAAAATGTCGGTGACTCCAACCAAACCATTCGTTTGGCAAGAAATTCGGTTGTCACAGTGTTAAAATGTGTATTTAAAATATATTTTTAAAAAGCACTTTAATCAAAAACAAAAAAAAATGTTAAAAAATGTAATTTAATTAAAAAAAATCGGAATATTTTTCATCATAATTTTGACTAGTGAAGCTGCTGAAATTTGTTTACTAAATATATGTTATAAAGATAAATACAGTAAAAACTGTTAAATTTTGAAAATATAGTATTACCCTGTAGTTATCAACAAAATATTTAAAATTTAAATTAATTTAAAAAATTGTCCAAATTCTTTCACATATTTTCTCAAAGAAAAATTCAGATTTTTCAGTTAAAATTGTATCAAAATCCAATATATATATATCTTATATATGATTATATAAGATTAAGAAATCATATTATTTTAACACAATGATGATGCTGAATTTTGGTGGATAAGGTTGATCGGAAGTCCCAAATACAAATCCGATGAAAATGTTAAAATTAAGTCCTGTGTTCAAAATATGGACCTATAATTGGATCCGTGTTTTTATAGCACGCCGTCGAACAAAATTTATTTCGGAATCTGCGTGATGCCATACGGCATCACTGGCCAGAAATGGGTCAATATGTGTAACCACAAAGTTTATAGTTTAAATAGTTTCAGCACCAAAATCATCTGATGCATCAGCTTACGAAATTTTGTTGTATATGGTGGTTGTATTAAATAGTTTCACCATATCAGAAGTGGATAGAAACTTTGACTTTAATTTAAATTTGTACTCAGATATACTTGCCAGATACAAATTTGTCTAATAATTTGTTTAAACTGATACCCAAAATACTTAATTCCGTTTTTTGAAACGAAATTAAACATGAAAATATAAACATTTTTGGTATGAAAATACAACGCTGTTTTAGTATGAATGATAAAAGTATGGCGTAGTATCGATATATGCACATTTTACAACTCTGCACTGTTACCATAAATTTTGAAATATTAACAGCGTTAAAAGAAAATACAAATTAAAAGTGATGAAAATATATTTTAAAAGTGATGAAAATATATTTTATACCCAAAAATCCCCTTAAATTTTATTGTCATCCCTAAAAAATCCTCAAACGGAAATTTGTATCTCCATTACGAAATCAAATCCCCAATTTGGGAATAAATCCCCTAAGTGGACAACACTGGTCCACGCTTTTTTCCGGTTTCCGTGAGAGCTACAACTTATTTTATTTTCTCACCGGAATTACTCATTCTCTAATTTTTTATACCCTTCACCACAGGTGGAAGGGTATATATAAGTTTGTCATTCCGTTTGTAATTTCTACAATATTGATCTTAGACCCTATAAAGTATATATATTCTGGGTCCTTATGAAAAGCGAAGTTGATTTAACGATGTCCGTCTGTGTGTTGAAATGGGTTTTCCGAAGAACCCAGACATGATGAGGACTTGATTGTTTTTTATTTCTGTTACATGTGATCCATTTCTGTTTGCTATTGAAAATCAGACAGATCGGTTAATAAATGGCTGAGATATTAGCAAAAAACCAGCACTACCTCTAATTTTTTCGGTAAAATACCTTTGTTTAATATGTATGTAGAATTTTACGCATAACAAACACATCCATGTGTTAAAATTCTTTTCTTTCATCTCCCCCTTTTATACACAAACAACACACATACAAAGATTTGTCATTTAAATAAAAACTAAACAAATCTCTAATGAACGAAGACTTTTATATATGTACCTCTATTGACGATGATTTTGTGTGAGCTTCAATAGCTCAGTTGTCTAGACGCTTTGTCACAAATACTTTTTTTCTCTAAGGCCGCGGGTTCGAATCCCGGTCAATTCACTTTTTTTTTTGTACATTTTTTTTTATTTTTTTTTTAAGACTTTTTTTTGTTTATTTTTGTTTTTTTTTTAACATTTAATAATTAATTTATATAAAATAACCCATATTTAGGCTAAAAATATCAAAATTTTTGTAAAAACCCTCTGATACAAACAAAATACAAACGGTTTTATTTCTATTTTTTGCTCCGATTTAAAAGAATTTATAAAAAGATTTTAAAACCATTTTATTTCTCATATATTAACAAAATTTTATACATAATTTCCCTTTGAGTGCAACTATTTTAGGTCATAACTTATAATAATTTATAAAAAAAAAAATATAAACTATTTTCCTTCAGATTTTTTAAATTAAGCTAAAGAAATTAAAAATATTTTTAATAAAAAAGCGAAATAAAATCCCAAATGCAAATTTGCCAGCTAAATCAAACCTTTTTGTAGAAATAAAACACATACAGTTCTAGTGATTTCTTTTAACGATTTGTTGAAATTCTTTTCTTTCACCTCTTCACCTTTTACACACAAACACTATTCTAGAGCTATGGATACGTCTTATATAGCAAAAGATCGAAAATCTTTAGTATAACATATTTGCTGAAAAACTCGGAAATATCGGTTCAGATACAAAAAATTTATGCCCAAAACATAATTTTTTTTTAAATACCTATTTTTTGGAACATATAAATCTGTCCATTCCATATATAAACTTCAGTTTTTTCTCAACCATGGTGAAGGGTATATAAGATTCGGCATAGCCGAATTTAGCCGCTCTTACTTGTTTCTAACTAATGTTGCCACACATTAACAAAGATCCAAGTAAATAAAAATATCTGATTAAATATTTAATCATATCAAATTTTATTTTCTTTATCATGTGCAGTAATATCTAGCTTATCTTATTTGATACGAAAAATTGCAGATCGTATTGTACCCAGGAAAATATTTGGGGATAAAGTTACATCTTAATTGATCCGAAAAATGCGACATCAAATTAGATCCAGCAATGTATTTAGGGATTTAGAAGAATCCAATTTGATTCGGAAAATGACAGATCAAATTAGATCCAGCAATATATTTAGGGATTAAGTAAGATCCAAATTTATCCGAAAAATGTAAGATCGTATTGTATTAGATTATATCCAACAATATAATATATACGAAATCTTATTTATTAATTAAGCCGCCCGGTAATCCAGTTGGTAGCGTGCTAGCTTATCAGTGCGGGGTCGTGAGTTTGATTTGCACCAGAGACTTCGGTTTGTTTACGCTACAACGAGCCGATAGCCTTCGTTGGTAGTGCCCGACTAGGGCATTAGGATATTATTTGTAATCATATGATTAATATAAATAAAAAATTTATTAATTATTAAAAATCGTATAAAAAATTTTTAAATTTAAAAAAGAAAAATATTCTAATTCTAAAAAACAATACCTTTGCTAGAACTTGAATACGGTCTGCCAGATTTGTAGTACACTCACCAAAAAAAGTCTGTAATGGCAACTGAAAATTTTGCTGTTATTACGGGAAATTCTGGTAATTTGAGCCCAGCGGTATTTTTTGCTAATCTTAGCAACACATGTCTGCTGGCGTGTAGTACAATGAAATTAGTACAAAAATTAGTAGCCGCTACTAAATTTGAGTAGACTTTTTGTAAAGTGGAATTTAAAATCTGTTTGCTAAATTCAGCAAAAAAAAAATACTAAATTTTATTAATATTAGTAAAAAGCTTTGAATTTATTTTTCTTATCGAGCATCAAAAATTTTTAATATATTTTTTAAAAAACGAATTAATCATATTGTTTTAATTTGGTAATTTCTGTTTTGAAAAATATTTTGGTCAATTGTTTTTTACTTTTAAGGTTAAATTTTAACTGTTTTTAGGGCTGATTTTTAGAACTAAAAAAACTTTTTAGTGCTATTTTAAGTGGATGTGCTATTTTTACACATGGGTCAGTATATTCACTTCCGATCCCTTTCTTAATCTATGTAACATTTTAAGGAAATTAAAGTTTGTAGGTGTAAGCTTTAATTAAAAATAACATTTTCTTCAATAACCACTTTTTTAAAATTAGTAATATTTTTTGCTAATTTTAGCAAATCGGTTTTCAAAAATTTGTAAAATGATTTCTGAAATTAGCAACAAAAATTTGTAAATATTCTGTAAAAATTCTGTAATTTGTAAAATGTAAATAGCAAAAAGATTTGCTAAATAATAATTTTTTACTCAAAATCAGTACAAAAATAGTAGAGTGGGATTGAAAACCGTTTACAAATTTTTCTACTAACTTTTTTTTCTGAGTGTAAGTTAACCACTCAGCAGGCTGACTTTATTTATTACACTTCATTTTTGGTATCATTGTGTTATATACATTTATATATTCCAGTCTTATAACTTTTTATAATTTTTTTGGCAAACCATATTTTTTTTCATAGTGGCATATTTCTAGGGTTGTGAAGCTCGTGAATTCAAAATTTTTTTTTAACATCTTAATGTACATACAAGTCGTGGTCACAAGAATAAATATATTATTTTTTAGCCATAAAAAAATTAGGATTTATTTATTTGTCTAAAATCTTATAAACTAAATTAAAAAAAAAAACAAGAAAATTCGCGATTACTTTTTAAATACACTTTAACTATTTTGTGAACAAATAATTAAGTCATTTAATAAATATTATATTAATTAATTTAAATTAAAAATATTTTCATTAATGGTATATTGTATCTTTTAATACTTGGTGAAATCGTCAGCATAATCACAATCCTGATTAGTTTTCAAGATACGCCTATGCATTTCACCTGTGATTTCGCCGTTAATTTTCACTATCGAACCAACTTCAGATGAGGTAAAGCATCCTGATACCATCACCGACGAGCCACCATGCTTCACTAGTATTTTGTATATTTGGGATTTATTTGAGAGTTTTGTGAACATATTAAATGTGGTCTGTCATTATTACGAAGAACATTAAACTTAAATTCATAGTTCCAGATAACCAGTTTTAAAAAATTTGGTCACAGTGGATATATCCTTTTGCAAACTCTGGAGCCTGCTCAATATTTTTCTTTGACACATTCGGCTTTCGGTTTACTATGGAACCATATAAATTATTTTTAACCAAACACCTTCTTACAGGTATTGCTGTTATTTGAAGATTGTATTCTGACTGCATGCTAGACCTTATTTGCGTAGATGTTAAGAAAGAGTAATTTTTACTCATTCTGGTCATTAATCTCTCTGTGGAAGCGGACGTTTTGCGGGGGTTTTGCTTCGAAAATTATTGAAAGTCTTATATATTTTATGTTTTATTGCACATAAGCTACCGAATCAATATTTTGGAAGTATTTTTAAAACAAGTCCCCTTTCTGCGTTTGTAGTTAAAAAGATAACTATAATCGACTTAGAAATTGATTAAATTTTTAATACAGACATGTTGTAATCAAATATTCGATTTTTTAAGCTTAGTTACCTACTTAATACCTTATATTCTATGACTTACTGATTGGAAGTTTGAACATTTCAATTCCTTTTTGTTTGAAATGAAAAATAACAGGTCTATGTATTTGATGTATTTGCGAATACCAAAAAATCAACGAACTGCTATAAATGCACTCTGATAAAAATCTTAGTACACACAATTGACCACGATTGTACAAGGTGGCGCAAAAGTAATCCTCCTATCAGAAAATGCTATAAATTTTGCGATTGGCCCCTAATGTCAGTTCTGTTTTGACATTTGTGTAGTAAACACATGCGAAATACACGTTAATAATCAAATTACGCTACACTGCTCCAGAACGCGGAATATTGGTGACTATTTATTTGAGCAATAATGAAGATGATTTTTCATCAAAAATAATCATGAGTGATGAGGCCCATTTCCATCTTAGCGGGTACGTAAATAAGCAAAATCTACGCTTCTGGGGCAGTGAAAATCTGCGTGTAACCCACGAAGAGCCATTACACCCGCTCAAAGTCTCTGTATGGTGTTCTGTTTTCGCTGGAGGAGTCATCGGACCTTTTTTCTTCGAAGACGTCGCTACAGAGCAATGATCAACGAGTTCTTTTTGCCGCAACTTGATGAATTGGGATTGGAAAACATGTGGTTCCAACAGGACGGTGCAACGCCACACACTGCACGTGCCACAACCAATATGCTGAAGGATGCATTTCCCGGGCGCCTAATCTCCCGTTTTGGCGATTTGCACTGGCCAGCAAGATCACCTGATTTGACCGCTCCAGACTTCTTTTTGTGGGGCTTTTTGAAGTAGCGGGTTTATGTCAACAAGCCTCAGACTCTTGCAGCTCTTAAAGACAATATCCGTCAAGAATGTGAAGACTTATCGCCGAAAGTTTTGGCCAAAGTGATGGAAAATGCCATAAAAAGGGCTCAAATGACAATCAACTGTGGCGGCGGCCATTTACATGACATCATATTCTCGACTTGATGTAAAAAAATTAAAAGACCAAATAAAAACATTCCACAAGAAGAATCAAAGTTTTTCATTTTTTTTTAAATTACAACCAAAAAACATCGGAAGGTTATTTTTGCGCCACCATGTATATGATATTTATTCAAAATTATCAATTATTCTAAAACTGGCGTGGCAAATAATTTAAAGTTATTCTTTGATGTGCAGAATTCTATGATAAGATATAGTATATGTGCAATATTTTTTACAAAAAAAAAAAAATACAATAAGTTCAGTTAACAAATGAAAATGTGAAATGATTTTTTAAAAATTAACAATATATGAATGTGCGTGGCATCCTTGATAATGAGCACGACAAATTGGGCACAACGCTTAGGAAGAAAAACGTTCTGATATAAACTAACGGTTCTTCATGCATAGCCAGTCGCCAGACAAAAATGGTACACTCAGAATATAATGTAGTTAACTGTTTGTAGTTTAATAAAAAAGTTTTCCGTTGCATTTAAAATTAAAGGAAAATACATTTATTTTTCAAAGAAATATCTATATTAACTGTTTTATACATTTATTCGAAATAATTTACTATCATTTACCGATTTTTTTCAGTTTCATTTATTTTTTTCGTTTGTTTGAAATTTAATAAAAAATTACCCACAAAACGGAAACTTGTGTTTTATTTGTGTCCGTAACAGTTATTACAAATTTAAATTTTGTTTGCTGTCTGTTTCAAAAAAAATATTCAAAAAATTTCAATTTGTTTTTTTATTTAAATTGGTTGTATATATACAAAATTTTTCAATACATATTACAAGAACTTCATAAACACATATACATACACAAATACATTCACACGAAAAAAAGTGTTTATAGCTTCATATGCATACATACATTTTGTATTGTACAAGTTTATTAAAAAAAACCAAAAATACAAAAACGGAAATAATTTCAAATAAATGAAAAAACATTTATTTTTTAAGGATTGGTGGGTAAAATGTTGACATTTATTTTAACTGATTAAATCAGTTGTTTCTTACGGATGTGTCAGTTGATTAATCAACATTTAAAAATAAATAACAAATGGCATTTAATTTAAATGAAAATTAAGTAGACCGGTTTTTAAATGAAATATCATTTCTTTTAAATGATATTTTCAGTTATTTTAACTTACAAAGTTTTTTAAGTGTACAATATGTTGAACAGCAAATCAAAATCCAATACGGCGCGTATCATATCATATCTTGTGCGTCGTATGGACCCATGGCTAAACTATTTATCCGATTCAGAGGAGGATGTACAATAATCTGGGTAAAAATAGGCACAGACAGACAGACGGACAGACTTAAAATTGCATAACGATCACGAATATATATATACTTTATGCGGTCTTAGACCTATATCGATATGTTACAAACGGAATGACAAACTGATATTAGAGTATTCAAAAAACCGGCCTTTTGGAAAAACCGGTTTCGGTTTTCTTCGAAAAATCTAATTTTAAAAAAACCGGTTTCGGTTTCGGTTTTTGCAGAAAAAACCGGTCAACCGGTTTTTTTTTTAATTTGAATAAAAAGCTTATATAATTCGTTGATTATTTTAATTACAAACAAAAAAAAATAATTATAAAGTAATAAAAATTAAAAAAATACATTCTCTGAAAAAAAATATTTTATAATATTTTTTTATTGTATTTCATTTCAACATTTTATTTATTGGTTTTAATATTTTTTAATATAATATTTTAAAAATTAATATTATAAAACTATATTCATATCAAATGAATAGAGATTAAGTTTGTAAATTGGGTAAAACTAGGTACGTTAGTAATTTGAACGTTTGGCATTTTCACTTCTAAAATAATATTTTAGAAATAATATGCAATTTAAATGTTTCTTTTTAAGACGATTTTTTTGTTTGCTTTCGATAAAACTAGAAGTGGAAAATACTCTTTCGCTAATAGTAGATGTTGGACAAATAGTCAAAAGACAATTTTATAAATTGTCCAACTTTTCAGTTCTTTCGTCGCATTTATCAAGATATATGAAATCATCATATGTGACCTTCGCCGAGAAAAGGGACCTAGTGTGTCAAAAAACGGGTTTGGACTTAAGAGTGGATTCTGGTACCTAATAGGGTGTATAACAAGATGAAATGAATTAGATTTCTGATAAAAATGTATTTACCCCATAAAAACGTACAAAACGAACTTAGGAAAATCGATAAAAACGAGAAAATAATTAAAATTTATTTTTTTTGATTTTTGGTTTTAAATTGTTTTTAAATTGTCACTCTAAGAGCGGAAAAAAATACGCCACCACATAGGCATGACGTCACCAAAGTCGGCACCCAATCATAACTAACCATACCAAATCGCATCTCTCAACTGAAGGTGTGTTCACAGTGATAATGCGTTATGAAACTTTAAATGCGTTTTTCTCAAAACTTCATTTTCCCACACTAGGTCCCTTTTCTCGGAGAAGGTCACATATAATGATGAATGATTTTGTACAGTCTCTTTTTTAGGATTTTGAATACTGCTTATTGTGTTATTTAGATCAGAAATTAAACTATTTGAATTTGGAATATCCAAAGTTAAGTCTTCATCGGAATCTATCAGACTTACATCTAAATCTTCATAACTAAACACACAATTATAAAAGTGTTCGGAAAAAATGAAAGAGACCAAGTAACCCAGTTGGTGATGTAATTAAAAAAAAACGGTTAACCGAACAAAACGACAGGTTTTCGGTTTTCTTCGAATTTACAAAATATTCGAAACCGATCGGTTTTTTAAAAAAAAGAAACCGGTTGACCAGTTTTCGGTTTCGGTTTTTGAATACTCTAACTGATATATACCCTCACCATATATGGTGGAGCGTATAAAAATTGATGAAATTAACATGAAATGGATACAAGACAAAAAAATAAGAAAATTTATTAATAATTAGAGTATTTTCAATTTAATGCCTTTAGATTGATAATATACAAATGCGAAAAAAATGTTAACCTAAAATGACAGTTTTCCAATTCTGGTGCTAATTTGTTTATATTTTTCAGTCACAGTTTAAGAATCCATTGCCTTTTGCAATGTGATTATATTTTATTTCATAAAAAGTTCGTTCTTTAGAGAAAATTTTGGTGATTTCGAATTAAAGTTGGTTTTGCTTTATCTACTATAATTTACGAAATAAAGTACTTTAAATTTTCTTGTGGCCATTGGGGCTTACTCTTAGTTTCTCTTATAAAAGAGATAGAATTCAAATCTTAAAAGAGTATAAAAATATATTATCAATTTAAAACACTCATTTGAAACTTTTAATGGGATTGATCCCCTTAACGTATGTGGTTCTGCTTCAGTGCAATTCTAAGTGTTTGATCGAAAGTATGCAAATGCGGTTGAAACGGCCTACCAAATACGAGAAAAATAAACGCGCGCGCACTTAATAACTCCCATTCAAAGTGATAAATTTCAGTTATAATGTCAAATATATATTAGTTAAAATTTAGAAATAATAAAATATTATATGCCAAACTCAATTAAAATCTTTGTTAAATTATTTCAATAAAAAATAAGGGGTTTGTGTTTATTTACAAAAAATTACAAAAAAAAAAAGGTTTATGCATATAAATTATATTAAGTGTTAAGAACTTCAAGTAGTTCTTTTTCAGAAAGCTACAAAATAAAAAAAAATATTAATTTGAGTTCATTAGTGCATTTTTGTTTTGTGTATACATGTAAAAATTTAAAGTAGACTCCAGGACAACTATAAGCATCTTAAGTTTGCTTCCTGGTTTAACGAAAGAAAAGAAGAAAAAACAAAAGAAGAATCATCATATGAAGAAACCGAAATGTAAGCATTTAATACTTTAAGAATTGGAGATGATAAATTCACATGGCACTTACAAAAAGTACTTTTTAGAGAGAAGTGGTACTAAAATAATTGAATTTTTAACATTAAAACAAAATACTGACAGCGGCGGTGCTAACTTGCAAAGGAGCACCGGCGATTTTAACGGAATTACAATACACAGAAAAAAAATCATAGTTAAATCAATAATTATATTATATCTAACATCGTAATTTTTTACGAACATTTTTGTACTTAAAGCCAATTTATACGATTCAGTTGATTGCTTTTTTCTCAAATTCCTTTTTTGTTTTTTTCCATCCCTTTTCCAAAGTTATGTCTATTTAAGGATGGATTAGTCAGATGTAAACATAAACGTATCTCTGAATAGCAAATTCAATGAGATAAATAAGAATAGAATATGTTGTGTTGTATTCAGAAATGGCTTCCTAAAATTTAGTTAATTTTACTACTCGTGAAAAGAATGAACACACATTAAGTTCAAGTAATTTTTCATTTTAAGTTAGATACATTTTTTTAACTAAATGGTAGTAAATTATGTTCTAATTTTTTTTTTTAACTAAACTTAGTTTTATAATATTTTAGTATGCAAATTTTTTAAAACTAATATGTTTTTCTTAAAATTTGATACATTTGTTGTTTTTTCCTGAAACCAAGAAATATTACTTAGGAAAGATATGAACAATTTCTGAGTATATAAACTATTTCGTTTTTACTTAAAATTTTTCGAAGTTTTATTTAAATTTTACTTGAATTGAGGAACATTTTGTATTAATTTTAGTTCATGTCTTTTTTTTGAGTGTTTTTAAAAATATTAATAAATAAATAAAAAAAAGCGAAAAAAAATTAATTTGTTTATTTCTCTGGCTGGGATTCGATAATATATTGAATCATATATAATTATATCTTATACAATATCATAAATATTTCTGATCTGGGACCATATACTTAATGATATATAATTATATCTTGTACCATATTAAAAAATAGTTTTAATAAGGCACCATTTATTATTATATCTCAAATATGTGATAGCATATATAAAAATATGTGGTTTTGTATAAGCCATATATAAGTATACATATATGATAAAATATATATCATATCTTGCCATATAAATCATATCGAAGTTTATAAAGATGAATATATAACAAGATGTGATTTATATGGCACAATATAAGATAATTTAAAATAAAATTTATGTAATATATATTTATATATGGTAATGCATACCGACATATGTATTTATATGTAATAATATATTATTAGATAAAGCCACATATTATTATATATAAACTTCTTCACTCGGTTGGTTAAATTTTTTCGAGTGTAAGTATGATCAAAATTTAATAGGGTTTTGTATGGAAACATGTTTTAAATTTGATCTGTTTGTGCACACTGGATCAAAGCTGATTTTCAATGTCAAGCAAAGACAGCCTCGTACATTAAACACCTACTTTAGCAAGTTGATTCAATGTTTTGGGTTTCTAAAATATAACAATAAAAAGAAGATTAAATTTGTACCAAGGTACTTTTGGGCTCAACGTACATTTATAGCAACTTTACCATCTCTCATCTGAAACAGTAACTTAAGATTGCATTTCTGGGTCTGCCGTCTGTTGGTTGCCACCACTTTAGCTGCTGGTTGTTTGTTTTCTTCTTCTAAAAATATATTTTGTGGTGGTTCCCTTTAAACGTGTTCAACCAGTTCAGTATTTTTGGCGAATTACTTCTTATGTATTTTATTGTTTTTGTTGCATTCGTGCATTTCAATGAAAATCAATGTTTTGGTGATCGTTAAATTTAATGGTTGTTTTTTTACTTTTTCCTTTTAACCATAATTTCGTTTTGTGTTTTAACTTCTTTTTTTTTAAAAACACTTTTTTTTGTCTTTGTGGTTTGCATTCGTTAACAGTTTACGGTCAATGTAAAATATGTTCGTTAAATCGTAGTACCTTCTTTATACTTAAATTCGTGTAGAATATACCCAACATACCAAATGACTTGAGAAAAATATTATTATAAGCTTACAAACACAAGCCTTAAGCTTGAAAAAGACTTGAGAATATATTGAAAAAGGCTACCGTAACAATTATAGAAAAATCAAAACGGAACCCTCGTGAAAATATTATGTGTGTATGATTATTATAAGCTTATTCTTGCAATTGTAGAATAAGCTTATAAAAATAATATTGTATTAACTTGGGTTTAGAAAAGCTTATTTGACTCAATATATTTATAAGCTTTTTTACATAATTGTAGAATAAGCTTCACATATAATATATTATGTTTTATTTTAATTTTAAATATTAATAATAATAATTAATTTTAAATATAAAAAATAATAATTAATTTTTTATATAAAAAATAACAATTAATTTTAACCATAAATTAAAATAAAAATTATTATAAAAATAATTAAATTTAATATGCAATTACACCTTATTAAATTTACAACCAAATGTACACGCAAAACACGTTTCACAAATTTAAAGAAAAAGTAATGGCACTTGTTGTATGCATTATAAGCGTAGAACAAAGACAACAAGACGAGAATGCATTGAAAATTATTTCTATTTCAATCGCCATACTGCGTTGTTTATTAGCATGCTTTAGAAAAAGTTATGTATAATAATGTTTTCTCAAGCATTGTTAAATACTGCTTGTGAATTCACATTTTAAAAACATTATAACAAACGAAATTAAGAAAAGCTTAAAACACACTATTTATATAAGCTTATTCTTAAGTTGTATTGCAGTTTGATTGCTATTTGGTATATTGGGTAATTCTCCAATTGCCCTTGTATCCCACCTTCACTAAGTTCAATGGTGCAATATAATGCAGTGATGCTGAAACTTTTTCAAACATATTTCAGACGAATTAGGTGGTAAAATAGTGCGAGGAAAATTAGATAAATTCTTCCCTGTGACCATTGCTACCTGCTATTGAGGTGTTTCCATGGATGAATTTCTAAAAATATTAAAATACAAAAAAAGGGATTGGTTTTGCATGCTAAATCTCTGAGACGGGTTAAAAGCCGAGACAGAGCGGTTTTAAATTCCGCGTCCGATTTTCAGCTAAATCGTAGAGCTTAGCTTAGAATATCCAAATTAGAATATCCGAATATCAGATTGGTATATTTAAAGGGAAAGAAATTACAGCCAAAGGCCAGTATTAAGAATAATGTATTCTCAGGGTGTCTCGTTATATCAAAATATTTGTTATATTTCAACAAATTTTTGTACTAATTTTTCTGCACATTAAACATTTCTAAAATCTTCAATTCTTTTCCTATTTTGTTTTTTATATATTTTTTCAATATTTTTTATATGTGCAATATACAATAATGAAAGGCATGGAAAGAAAATATAATTTCTTATGCAGAAAAAGTGAGAAATGAAACAAAAGAGAATTCATAATATAAAATGTGTTGCTCTCGGTATTAAAGCTGTTTTAAAATTTTAAGATTTCGAAAAAAGTGTTATGTATTGAAAGAAGTGAAAGGACCACTCTTATTATTCGAGGCACTTACCAAAGAGTAGATTTTTAGAGAGAAATATTGCTTTAAACGGTTCTCTGATGATTCAAAATTTTGGAAAATACTTTGAAAACTCTTTAGAAATAAATGTTTTTCAAGGAATAAATTCCAAAGAAAAAAAGTAGGATTTTCTTAAGAAAAAAAATCCATTGGGAGATTCTCTCAGATTTCGATGAAATTTGGATGTATTATGCTGGGGGCAAAATATGCATAGATAGCTTTTAAGTTGACAAAACCCACGGTTGATATAACAAATGTTCCCACTTTTAAGTTTATGCTTGTTTTTTCATGTATGTTTCAAAGAAACTGTGCACAAAGTGTGTGTCAAAAAAAAAAAATGTAATTTGGTCAAAAAAATACGAGATTTCTCCTGAGTTTATTCCTTTGCAACCTTTTACATATCCAAATTTAATCGAAATCTCGTGTAGACCACACCACAACCCAGCAAAAATAAATGTAAGTGAGTCTTTAGAATCAATTTTTCATTGATTCCAAAGTACCATTTAGTACTGATGTTACTCTTCCAAAGAAGTTCTTTTTCACAACTTCAAAAATGTAATATTGAATAAATTAATACTTTTGAAATTTATGACGGTAAATAAGCAAGGTTAAACATTAACCTCATATATTTACATATAAATTTAACACATATAACTATGGTTAAGTACTAAACTTTAGTTATTTTGAAACAAATTATCAGATTCAAATGATTTGTATCAATTTTTAACTCATAATTTATCAGATTTTAAATTCTTAAAATCGTAGTTATCAATACAAAATGTTAAAAAATTATTATGGTTTAAATTGCAAGAATTTTTGAAGAAAGTAATTTAACAAATAAGGCCCGATTACTGAATGTCCCGTTATAACATATCCAACAGTCAAACTCACACAACAGCAACAACAAATCTTTTAGTTAAATTCCCACGTAGAAGCTACCGGGTCATTGTAAAAATGATGCTATGGCCCGATTACTGATGTCATGTTAAAATTTATATTCAAAATTTATTTGGGATCATCAGAATATAATTATAGTTATTACTTTAGCAGCCCGAGTATAACGGAGAAAAAAAAATGTATTTATATATATTTTTCCCTATATTTATCTTCCTTTATTCGATCTTCAATATTATACTAATATTATTCCTTAAAATCGAGTTCAAGATCCTTTTATAAAAAATAATAATAATGATTATTTATTATTTCTTTCCTTCCAATATTTCGTCACCACATTGGGTTACTTCTTCAGGGAAATTATATAATTTTTTTTTTTCAACAATATATAAGTTTTATTGTTTTATAAAAGGATCTTGAACTCGATTTTAAGGAATAATATAGTATATATATTTTTTTTATATAAATATAACATTTTTGATCTCTTGAAATATTAGTATTATCATTGTGCCTGTTGGGAAAACAACCCAACCCCGTGTGTGATTGCTAAGAGGACAGAAATGTAGCAAAATATACGTTTTAATAGGTTTCTTTTCTGGAGGCTCTAGCTTGTCTAAAAGGTTAAAAGCTCGCTATAAACAAGCAATAACAACAATTTGCTAAAATTAACAAAAAACAAGTAAGAGCGGCTAAATTCGGCTATGCCGAATCTTATATACCCTTCACCATGGTTGGGAAAAAACTGAAGTTTATATATGGACATATATGGAATGGACAGATTTATATACGGACGCCTTTAAGAGGAAATTAACCATTTAGTTTGGAGATAAAACTTGGACTCGGGAATATAGGTACTTTAAAAAAATTTATGTTTTGGGCATAACTTTTTTGTATCTGAACCGATATTTCCGAGTTTTTCAGCAAATATGTTATACTAAAGATTTTCGATCTTTTGCTATATAAGACGTATCCATAGGTCATAATACAGCTCTAGAATAGTGTTTGTTGTTTGTGTATAAAAGGTGAAGAGGTGAAAGAAAAGAATTTCAACAAATCGTTAAAAGAAATCACTACAACTGCATGTGTTTTATTTCTACAAAATAGTTTGATTTAGCTGGCAAATTTACATTTGGGATTTTATTTCGCTTTTTTATTAGAAATATTTGTAATTTCTTTAGCTTAATTTTAAAAATTTGAAGGAAAATAGTTTATAATTTTTTTTATAAATTATTATAAGTTATGACCTAAAATAGTTGCACTCAAAGGTAAATTATGTATAAAATGTTCTTAATATGTGAGAAATAAAATGGTTTAAAAATCTTTTTATAAATTCTTTTAAATCGGAGCAAAAAAAAGAAATAAAACCGTTTGTATTTTGTTTGTATCAGAGGGTTTTTATAAAAATTTTGATGTTTTTAGCCTATTTATGGATTATTTAATTATTAATATAAAATTTTATTTAAATTAATTATTAAATGTAAAAAAAAAACAAAAAATAAACAAAAAAAAATCTTAAGAAAATAAAAAAAAAATGTACAAAAAAAAGTGAATTGACCTGACCGAGATTCGAACCCGCGGCCTTAGAGAAAAAAAGTATTTGTGACATGGCGTCTAGACAACTGAGCTATTGAAGCTCACACAAAATCATCGTCAATAGATGTACATATATAAAAGTCTTCGTTCATTAGGGATTTGTTTAGTTTTTATTTAAATGACAAATCTTTGTATGTGTGTTGTTTGTGTATAAAAGGTGGAGATGAAAGATAAGAATTTAAACACATGGATGTGTTGTTATGCTCAAAATTCTACATACATTTTAAACAAAGGGATTTTACTGGAAAAATTAGAGGTAGTCCTGGTTTTTTGCTAATATCTCAGCCATTCATTAACCGATCTGTCTGATTTTTAATAGCAAACAGAAATGGATCACATGTAACAGAAATAAAAAACAATCAAGTCCTCATCATGTCTGGGTTCTTCGGAAAACCCATTTCAACACACAGGCGGACAGACGGACAGACGGACAGACGGACATCGTTAAATCAACTTCGCTCTTCATAAGGACCCAGAATATATATACTTTATAGGGTCTAAGATCAATATTGTAGAAATTACAAACGGAATGACAAACTTATATATACCCTTCCACCTGTGGTGAAGGGTATAAATATTATAAAATATTTTTTTTTTTCATATTCATTTTTTTTATTACTTTATTTATTAAATTTCTTTTTTTTTGCTTGTAATTAAAACAACGAATTTTATAAGCTTTTTATTCAAATTAAAAAAAAACGAAAAAAACCGGTTGACCGGTTTTTTCTGCAAAAACCGAAACCGGTTTTTTTAAATTAGATTTTTCGAAGAAAACCGAAACCGGTTTTTCCAAAAGGCCGGTTTTTTGAATACTCTATTTCCAGTCTAAGAAATAGCTTGCTACCTACTTAAGTATTATATTTATCTCATGTATTTTTGTACCTTATTTTATATATTTTTATTTTATTATATACTTTTAATGTACAACTGAATTTTCTGTACAGTTTTTTTTTTGTTAAAAAAATTCTATAATTGGTGTTTTTTTACACAGAAGAAATGGTACAATTGAGTTCAAAAAGTACAATTTGATAATGACTTTTGTACGAAATTGAAATTCTTATTTCGCAACCCTGCTGCAATATTTTGATTGTGTTACTGATGGTGGTTTGTCTTCGTTCATTAGAGATTTGTTTAGTTTTTATTTAAATGACAAATCTTTGTATGTGTGTTGTTTGTGTATAAAAGGTGGAGATGAAAGAAAAGAATTTTAATTATTAATATAAAATTTTATATAAATTAGTTATTAAATGTTAAAAAAAAAACCAAAAATAAGCAAAAAAAAAAAATATTAAGAAAATAATAAAAAAAATGTACAAAAAAAAAAAGTGAATTGACCTGAGCGAGATTTGAACCTCGAACTCCACGGGCTTAGAGAAAAAAAGTATTTGTGACATGGCGTCTAGACAACTGAGCTATTGAAGCTCACACAAAATCATCGTCAATAGATGTACATATATAAAAGTCTTCGTTCATTAGGGATTTGTTTAGTTTTTATTTAAATGACAAATCTTTGTATGTGTGTTGTTTGTGTATAAAAGGTGGAGATGAAAGAAAAGAATTTTAATTATTAATATAAAATTTTATATAAATTAATTATTAAATGTTAAAAAAAAACCAAAAATAAGCAAAAAAAAAATATTAAGAAAATAATAAAAAAAAATGTACAAAAAAAAAGTGAATTGACCTGAGCGAGATTTGAACCTCGAACTCAGCGGGCTTATAGAAAAAAAGTATTTGTGACATAGCGTCTAGACAACTGAGCTATTGAAGCTCACACAAAATCATCGTCAATAGATGTACATATATAAAAGTCTTCGTCATTAGGGATTTGTTTAGTTTTTATTTAAATGACAAATCTTTGTATGTGTGTTGTTTGTGTATAAATGGTGTAGATGAAAGAAAAGAATTTTAACACATGGATTTGTTGTTATGCTCAAAATTCTACATACATATTAAACAAAGGGATTTTACTGGAAAAATTAGAGGTAGTCCTGGTTTTTTGCTAATATCTCAGCCATTTATTAACCGATCTGTCTGATTTTTAATAGCAAACAGAAATGGATCACATGTAACAGAAATGAAAAAGAATCAAGTCCTCATCACGTCTGGGTTCTTCGGAAAACCCATTTCAACACACAGACGGACAGACGGACAGACGGACAGACGGACATCGTTAAATCAACTTCGCTCTTCATAAGGACCCAGAATATATACACTTTATAGGGTCTAAGATCAATATTGTAGAAATTACAAACGGAATGACAAACTTATATATACCCTTCCACCTGTGGTGAAGGGTATAAATATATAAAATAAGGTACAAAAATACATGAGATAAATATAATACTTAAGTAGGTAGCAAGCTATTTCTTAGACTGGAAATAGAGTATTCAAAAAACCGGCCTTTTGGAAAAACCGGTTTCGGTTTTCTTCGAAAAATCTAATTTAAAAAAACCGGTTTCGGTTTCGGTTTTTGCAGAAAAAACCGGTCAACCGGTTTTTTTCGTTTTTTTTTAATTTGAATAAAAAGCTTATAAAATTCGTTGTTTTAATTACAAGCAAAAAAAAGAAATTTAATAAATAAAGTAATAAAAAAAATGAATATGAAAAAAAAAATATTTTATAATATTTATACCCTTCACCACAGGTGGAAGGGTATATATAAGTTTGTCATTCCGTTTGTAATTTCTACAATATTGATCTTAGACCCTATAAAGTATATATATTCTGGGTCCTTATGAAGAGCGAAGTTGATTTAACGATGTCCGTCTGTCCGTCTGTCCGCCTGTGTGTTGAAATGGGTTTTCCGAAGAACCCAGACATGATGAGGACTTGATTGTTTTTTATTTCTGTTACATGTGATCCATTTCTGTTTGCTATTAAAAATCAGACAGATCGGTTAATAAATGGCTGAGATATTAGCAAAAAACCAGCACTACCTCTAATTTTTTCGGTAAAATACCTTTGTTTAAAATGTATGTAGAATTTTGAGCATAACAACACATCCATGTGTTTAAATTCTTATCTTTCATCTCCACCTTTTATACACAAACAACACACATACAAAGATTTGTCATTTAAATAAAAACTAAACAAATCCCTAATGAACGAAGACTTTTATATATGTACATCTATTGACGATGATTTTGTGTGAGCTTCAATAGCTCAGTTGTCTAGACGCCATGTCACAAATACTTTTTTTCTCTAAGGCCGCGGGTTCGAATCTCGGTCAGGTCAATTCACTTTTTTTTGTACATTTTTTTTTTATTTTCTTAAGATTTTTTATACCCTTCACCACAGGTGGAAGGGTATATATAAGTTTGTCATTCCGTTTGTAATTTCTACAATATTGATCTTAGACCCTATAAAGTATATATATTCTGGGTCCTTATGAAGAGCGAAGTTGATTTAACGATGTCCGTCTGTCCGTCTGTCCGTCTGTCCGTCTGTCCGTCTGTCCGTCTGTCCGTCTGTCCGTCTGTGTGTTGAAATGGGTTTTCCGAAGAACCCAGACGTGATGAGGACTTGATTCTTTTTTATTTCTGTTACATGTGATCCATTTCTGTTTGCTATTAAAAATCAGACAGATCGGTTAATAAATGGCTGAGATATTAGCAAAAAACCAGGACTACCTCTAATTTTTCCAGTAAAATCCCTTTGTTTAATATGTATGTAGAATTTTACGCATAACAACATGTGTTAAAATTCTTTTCTTTTATCTCCACCTTTTATACACAAACAACACACATACAAAGATTTGTCATTTAAATAAAAACCAAACAAATCTCTAATTAACGAAGACTTTTATATATGTACATCTATTGACGATGATTTTGCGTGAGCTTCAATAGCTCAGTTGTCTAGACGCCATGTCACAACTACTTTTTTTCTCTAAGCCCGTGGAGTTCGAGGTTCAAATCTCGCTCAGGTCAATTCACTTTTTTTTTTTGTAAATTTTTTTTGTACATTTTTTTTTATTATTTTCTTAATATTTTTTTTTTGCTTATTTTTGGTTTTTTTTTTAACATTTAATAACTAATTTATATAAAATTTTATTATACCCTTCACCACAGGTGGAAGGGTATATATAAGTTTGTCATTCCGTTTGTAATTTCTACAATATTGATCTTAGACCCTATAAAGTATATATATTCTGGGTCCTTATGAAGAGCGAAGTTGATTTAACGATGTCCGTCTGTCCGTCTGTCCGTCTGTCCGTCTGTGTGTTGAAATGGGTTTTCCGAAGAACCCAGACGTGATGAGGACTTGATTCTTTTTTATTTCTGTTACATGTGATCCATTTCTGTTTGCTATTAAAAATCAGACAGATCGGTTAATAAATGGCTGAGATATTAGCAAAAAACCAGCACTACCTCTAATTTTTCCAGTAAACTCCCTTTGTTTAATATGTATGTAGAATTTTACGCATAACAACATGTGTTAAAATTCTTTTCTTTTATCTCCACCTTTTATACACAAACAACACACATACAAAGATTTGTCATTTAAATAAAAACCAAACAAATCTCTAATTAACGAAGACTTTTATATATGTACATCTATTGACGACGATTTTGTGTGAGCTTCAATAGCTCAGTTGTCTAGACGCCATGTCACAAATACTTTTTTTCTCTAACCGTGGAGTTCGAGGTTCAAATCTCGCTCAGGTCAATTCACTTTTTTTTTGTACATTTTTTTTATTATTTTTATTTTCTTAATATTTTTTTTTTTGCTTATTTTTGGTTTTTTTTTTAACATTTAATAACTAATTTATATAAAATTTTATATTAATAATTAAAATTCTTTTCTTTTATCTCCACCTTTTATACACAAACAACACACATACAAAGATTTGTCATTTAAATAAAAACTAAACAAATCCCTAATGAACGAAGACTTTTATATATGTACATCTATTGACGATGATTTTGTGTGAGCTTCAATAGCTCAGTTGTCTAGACGCCATGTCACAAATACTTTTTTTCTCTAAGGCCGCGGGTTCGAATCTCGGTCAGGTCAATTCACTTTTTTTTTTGTACATTTTTTTTTTATTTTCTTAAGATTTTTTTTTGTTTTTTTTTTTACATTTAATAATTAATTTAAATAAAATTTTATATTAATAATTAAATAATCCATAAATAGGCTAAAAACATCAAAATTTTTATAAAAACCCTCTGATACAAACAAAATACAAACGGTTTTATTTCTTTTTTTTGCTCCGATTTAAAAGAATTTATAAAAAGATTTTTAAACCATTTTATTTCTCACATATTAAGAACATTTTATACATAATTTACCTTTGAGTGCAACTATTTTAGGTCATAACTTATAATAATTTATAAAAAAAATTATAAACTATTTTCCTTCAAATTTTTAAAGTTAAGCTAAAGAAATTACAAATATTTCTAATAAAAAAGCGAAATAAAATCCCAAATGTAAATTTGCCAGCTAAATCAAACTATTTTGTAGAAATAAAACACATGCAGTTGTAGTGATTTCTTTTAACGATTTGTTGAAATTCTTTTCTTTCACCTCTTCACCTTTTATACACAAACAACAAACACTATTCTAGAGCTGTATTATGACCTATGGATACGTCTTATATAGCAAAAGATCAAAAATCTTTAGTATAACATATTTGCTGAAAAACTCGGAAATATCGGTTCAGATACAAAAAAGTTATGCCCAAAACATACATTTTTTTAAAGTACCTATATTCCCGAGTCCAAGTTTTATCTCCAAACTAAATGGTTAATTTCCTCTTAAAGGCGTCCGTATATAAATCTGTCCATTTCATATATGTCCATATATAAACTTCAGTTTTTTCCCAACCATGGTGAAGGGTATATAAGATTCGGCATAGCCGAATTTAGCCGCTCTTACTTGTTTTTGTTTATTTTTTGTTTTTTTTTTTACATTTAATAATTAATTTAAATAAAATTTTATATTAATAATTAAATAATCCATAAATAGGCTAAAAACATCAAAATTTTTATAAAAACCCTCTGATACAAACAAAATACAAACGGTTTTTTTTCTTTTTTTTGCTCCGATTTAAAAGAATTTATAAAAAGATTTTTAAACCATTTTATTTCTCACATATTAAGAACATTTTATACATAATTTACCTTTGAGTGCAACTATTTTAGGTCATAACTTATAATAATTTATAAAAAAAATTATAAACTATTTTCCTTCAAATTTTTAAAATTAAGCTAAAGAAATTACAAATATTTCTAATAAAAAAGCGAAATAAAATCCCAAATGTAAATTTGCCAGCTAAATCAAACTATTTTGTAGAAATAAAACACATGCAGTTGTAGTGATTTCTTTTAACGATTTGTTGAAATTCTTTTCTTTCACCTCTTCACCTTTTATACACAAACAACAAACACTATTCTAGAGCTGTATTATGACCTACGGATACGTCTGATATAGCAAAAGATCGAAAATCTTTAGTATAACATATTTGCTGAAAAACTCGGAAATATCGGTTCAGATACAAAAAAGTTATGCCCAAAACATAAATTTTTTTAAAGTACCTATATTCCCGAGTCCAAGTTTTATCTCCAAACTAAATGGTTAATTTCCTCTTAAAGGCGTCCGTATATAAATCTGTCCATTCCATATATGTCCATATATAAACTTCAGTTTTTTCCCAACCATGGTGAAGGGTATAAAAGATTCGGCATAGCCGAATTTAGCCGCTCTTACTTGTTTTATTTTATTATATACTTTTAATGTACAACTGAATTTTCTGTACAGTTTTTTTTTTGTTAAAAAAATTCTATAATTGGTGTTTTTTTATACAGAAGAAATGGTACAATTGAGTTCAAAAAGTACAATTTGATAATGACTTTTGTACGAAATTGAAATTCTTATTTCGCAACCCTGCTGCAATATTTTGATTGTGTTACTGATGGTGGTTTGTCTTCGTTCATTAGAGATTTGTTTAGTTTTTATTTAAATGACAAATCTTTGTATGTGTGTTGTTTGTGTATAAAAGGTGGAGATGAAAGAAAAGAATTTTAATTATTAATATAAAATTTTATATAAATTAGTTATTAAATGTTAAAAAAAAACCAAAAATAAGCAAAAAAAAAAAAATATTAAGAAAATTATAAAAAAAAATGTACAAAAAAAAAAGTGAATTGACCTGAGCGAGATTTGAACCTCGAACTCCACGGGCTTAGAGAAAAAAATTATTTGTGACATGGCGTCTAGACAACTGAGCTATTGAAGCTCACACAAAATCATCGTCAATAGATGTACATATATAAAAGTCTTCGTTCATTAGGGATTTGTTTAGTTTTTATTTAAATGACAAATCTTTGTATGTGTGTTGTTTGTGTATAAAAGGTGGAGATGAAAGAAAAGAATTTTAATTATTAATATAAAATTTTATATAAATTAATTATTAAATGTTAAAAAAAAACCAAAAATAAGCAAAAAAAAAAAAATATTAGGAAAATAATAAAAAAAAATGTACATAAAAAAAGTGAATTGACCTGAGCGAGATTTGAACCTCGAACTCCGCGGGCTTAGAGAAAAAAAGTATTTGTGACATAGCGTCTAGACAACTGAGCTATTGAAGCTCACACAAAATCATCGTCAATAGATGTACATATATAAAAGTCTTCGTCATTAGGGATTTGTTTAGTTTTTATTTAAATGACAAATCTTTGTATGTGTGTTGTTTGTGTATAAATGGTGTAGATGAAAGAAAAGAATTTTAACACATGGATTTGTTGTTATGCTCAAAATTCTACATACATATTAAACAAAGGGATTTTACTGGAAAAATTAGAGGTAGTCCTGGTTTTTTGCTAATATCTCAGCCATTTATTAACCGATCTATCTGATTTTTAATAGCAAACAGAAATGGATCACATGTAACAGAAATGAAAAAGAATCAAGTCCTCATCACGTCTGGGTTCTTCGGAAAACCCATTTCAACACACAGACGGACAGACGGACAGACGGACATCGTTAAATCAACTTCGCTCTTCATAAGGACCCAGAATATATATACTTTATAGGGTCTAAGATCAATATTGTAGAAATTACAAACGGAATGACAAACTTATATATACCCTTCCACCTGTGGTGAAGGGTATAAAAATTACTAATTTTAAAAAAGTGGATATTGAATAAAATGCTATTTCTTATTAAAACTTACACCTACAAAATTGAATTGCCTTAAAATGTTACGTAGATTAAGAAAGGGATCGGAAGTAAAGATACCGACTCATGTCTTAAAATAGGACATCCACTAAAAATAGCACTAACAAGTTTTTTTGTTCTAAAAATCAGCCCTAAACACAATAAAAATTTGACGTTAAAAGTAAAAAAAAAATTACTAAAAAATTTTTCAAAACAGAAATTACGAAATTAAATAAGCCTTTGATTTTTTTTTAATTTTGTATAAATATAAATAAATAAAATAAAAAAATTTTGATGCTCGATATAAAAAAAAATAAATTTAAAATTTTGTACTAATATGTATTAACATTTAGTAATTTTTTTTGCTGATTTTAGCAAACAGATTTTAAATTCCACTTTGCAAAAAGTTTACTAAAGCTTAGTAGCGGCTACTAATTTTTCTGCTAATTTCATTTTACTACACGTCAGCAGACATGTGTTGCTGAGATTAGCAAAAAATACCGCTGGGCTCGAATTAGCAAACTTTTCAATAATAACAGCAAAATTTTCAGTTGCCATTACAGACTTTTTTTTGGTGAGTGTAATGACATATCATCAATTTATACATTACTTTGTATTGAGTACTCCTTACATTCAGCATTATTTTCAAAATAAAAATAATGTATTACTTGTAATGTGTTACTTATTTTATTATTTTGAATTAAATTATAAGTAACCTGTAATGGCTTACCCTTTCTATTAATTTAATATAAATAATAATGAGTAAAATGGTTTAATAAAACAAATTATCATGTAAGTTAAAAGGAACTAGTGAAAACTAGTTTTTTAGTAGTAGACTCTAATTTTTTTTTTAGAAAAACAAAATTTTCTTTTATTTTTTGAAATTTTTGCACTCAGCATTTAGTATACTGGTATAGTATCTCAAATGAACGGGTTTGACCCACCATAACTGTAACATTATATTGGCAATCAAATTTATAAAACACAGGTTTTGCTGTTTCAAAGTTTCGGCTTCCCTTTTAAAGGGTTAAATGTTTGTACAACTATTTATAGTTTTGTTATTCAATTTTTTTTTTATCAGTTTCGTGTGTAATTTAAGATATTTTTGCATATTATATTATTTATAAACAACAGTTAAAGTAATAATTAATAAACAAATTATTTTTTATACAAAAATAGTTTCGGTTTCCGTTTTCATTAAAAAAATTGGAAACTGGCAAAAAATTTTGCAGTCAAGATTTTGTTTATTCAATGATTTAAGCAATTTATTTTTAGAAAAAAAAAACAATTGACTGATCAAATAATTAATGCAAATTACCAGCGGAAGAATTAAATGATAACAATAATGACGATGATAATGTTTTTTAAAAATCAACAATTTCAGATTACGTGTTATATGCAACGTCATTGAAATTTGCATTATGTACGAGTATGTATAAAAAATAATGAGTAAAATCGAAAGGTACAAAACAATGAAAGTATAGAGATACAGAGATTCTTAACTAACATTCATTTGATTTTTGTTTTTTAATTAATTTTACACTTAGAAAAATTCACAAAGAGAAATTCTAACATCTGAAAGAATTTAACCACTGTAAACCTTCATGATCATGCAAGACTCGACTTCGGTAATTAGCCTTAAGTCTTAAGGACGTTTTAAATATTTCTTCTTATCATTATTAATTTTCAAAGTCTGATGTTGCGTCGTATAGATCTTTTATAAGTTCTGTCCCAAATCGTCCAGCATAATGGAATTTAAAAGTAGGAATAAGGGTTGCTTGTTGAAGAATGATGCCATCTATTGCCTCACCAGTCACAAGACAAGTCAGTGACTGGGCCATTGTGGCAGTCAGGGATTCTAGGCTTTTAAAGTAAAAAGAACCGGTCAATTTAAAAGGGCGTTGTTGCAATGAAGGAAAATTGACACATTTAAGACACCTTGTGACACATCATTGAACTAACCCAAATAAAAATGATATGGGTCATGTTTTTAAATAAGAGATTACAAAAAAATTTAACTTCAGTTAGAAAAATTATGAATCTGTTTGAAGGAAATTCATATAAATCGACTATTAATATTCAGTGAAATATCCGCATTTTAGGGCCGATTAATAGCTAAATTAAAATTTTACATGAGTTAGTTAGTTAGTTAGTTAGTTAGTTAGTTAGTTAGTTAGTTAGTTTGTTAGTTAGTTAGTTAGTTAGTTAGTTAGTTAGTTAATTAGTTAGTTAGTTAGTTAGTTAGTTAGTTAGTTAGTTAGTTAGTTAGTTAGCTAGTTAGTTAGTTAGTTAGTTAGTTAGTTAGTTAGTTAGTTAGTTAGTTAGTTAGTTAGTTAGTTAGTTAGTTAGTTAGTTAGTTAGTTAGTTAGTTAGTTAGTTAGTTAGTTAGTTAGTTAGTTAGTTAGTTAGTTAGTTAGTTAGTTAGTTAGTTAGTTAGTTAGTTAGTTAGTTAGTTAGTTAGTTAGTTAGTTAGTTAGTTAGTTAGTTAGTTAGTTAGTTAGTTAGTTAGTTAGTTAGTTAGTTAGTTAGTTAGTTAGTTAGTTAGTTAGTTAGTTAGTTAGTTTGTTAGTTTGTTAGTTTGTTAGTTTGTTAGTAAGGTAGTTAGTTAGTTAGTTAGTTAGTTAGTTAGTTAGTTAGTTAGTTAGTTAGTTAGTTAGTTAGTTTGTTAGTTTGTTAGTTTGTCAGTTAGTTAGTTAGTTAGTTAGTTAGTTAGTTAGTTAGTTAGTTAGTTAGTTAGTTAGTTAGTTAGTTAGTTAGTTAGTTGGTTAGTTAGTTAGTTAGTTAGTTAGTTAGTTAGTTAGTTAGTTAGTTAGTTAGTTAGTTAGTTAGTTAGTTAGTTAGTTAGTTAGTTAGTTAGTTAGTTAGTTAGTTAGTTAGTTAGTTAGTTAGTTAGTTAGTTAGTTAGTTAGTTAGTTAGTTAGTTAGTTAGTTAGTTAGTTAGTTAGTTAGTTAGTTAGTTAGTTAGTTAGTTAGTTAGTTAGTTAGTTAGTTAGTTAGTTAGTTAGTTAGTTAGTTAGCTAACTCGACATTGTGATAATGAGGCGTACAAGTCACTTTTTTAGCCATAGAAACTAAGATTCGACCAGTTATAGTGCAGATGAATTGACGAATTGACAATTTATCATAGGGTAAGCCTTTTTGTTTTCTTTCAGTGTAAAAAATTCATTCAACAAGTTTCAAAACAAATTATTAAATAACTATTTATTTATACTGTATATAATAATAAATTTCACATGTTCGTTTTTGCAAAGTATAAACAATTTATTTAACAATAACAAGGTAACATGACAACCTCTCAAATAAAAACAATTTTTTTTTTGTAAATAAAATTGCAAAATTAAATTTCAAATATATTCTCATAAATCTACTAAGTATAATGAAATAGAATCTGTTGATTTTATAAAAAAAATAATCATAAAAACGTAAAAGCAAAATGAAAAAGAAGTGAAAATTTTAAAAATTAAATGATTCTTAATCAGATGTATGCAGTATATACGAGTACTTTGTAGATATAAATCGCCACATTTGTAAGAATACAAGTATTTAATGTTACTTACCAATAAAATAGGAAAATTTATTGAAGAAAAAAAAAAAAAAAATAAGATGAAAAATTTGAAATAGGAATAGTTAATGGTAGATGGAAGTAGTTTTCAGAGTAGTTAAAGAATTCAATAATTTTTTAAAGATCTATTAATATTTCAAAAAAATTCTGTCATATATTCTTTATCACCATATTGGTTTTCGGCTATTCGGTGGACTTTCTTCTGCGATAACATAATTATCTTGGGACCTCAGAATGAGGTTGCCAGATCACCCATAAGATTACACTGTAAAACAATTTCAAACTTTTCCCAAAATTACGGGGTTCCGACGATTGATTCTTGTTAAGGAGACCAAAAAAAAATATACGTGTTTCGGCATTTTGATAGTTTACATCGGAATTGCATTTTAGATACGGTCAAAGTTTCCCAGCTCTGGCCTGTTCTTGCAGCATATCGGTATATATGTTTTCTTTACATCTGAGGTATAGGATATGTAGATAATGGTATGGAACATATTTTTGTAGAACATCTTAACCCTCTAACTCCCCCTCATAACGGCATTTTTTGGCTTTATTCTAACAAATTGTAAAAAACTCCCCGAAAAAGGGGAAGGGCGGGGATGAAATGTTCTACAAAAATGTTTGCCATAAAATTATACTATATATGTCGGAGCACACTAAAGCCCAAAACTTAATACAAATACCAAAAACCAGACAAATTCAAGATTGCCCATCAAATTTCTAGTCACATTTTGGGATGACCTAAATATTATGTAGGTGATCCCAAAATCTGACTTTTAATATGTTGGTCATCCTAAAATTTGACTAGAAATCTGATGAGCAATCTTGAATTTGATTGGTGTTTGTGTTAAGTTTTGGGTTTTGGTGTGCTCTGACATATATAGTAGAATTTTATGGCCAACATTTTTGTAGAACATTTCATTCCCTCCCTTCCCCTTTTTCGGGGTGTTTTTTACAATTTGTTAAAATAAAGCAAAAAAATGCCATTATGAGGGGGAGTTAGAGGGTTAATATGTTCTACAAAAATATTTGTCATACCATTATCTACAAAGTTTCTGAACTTACCCTACACCTCAGACGTAAAGAAAACATAGTTTTATATACCGATATGCTGCAAGAACAGGCCAGAGCTGGGAAACTTTGACCGCCTCTAAAATGAAATTCCGATGTAAACTATCAAAACGCCGAAATACGTATATTTTTTTGGTCTCCTTAACAAGAGTCAATCATCGGAAAGCCGTATTTTTTTGTGCTGAACTGTGTTATTTATCTTACAATGAAAATTGTTATCGTATTTAAGTCTAAAATCTTTCGAAAATTCAGTTCAAACTCTACATGCTTTAGTGTTTATTGTCAAAATCTTCGTTGGGCGCCATGCAGTGTTACGGATAGAAGGGTATGTTTTCGAACACATTTTTTCTTAAATAATATACATTAGTGGTTAAAACATTTGGAACTGAGATCGCATTTTAACTTTTCATTGATTAATTTTCTCCAAATCACATTTCGTTACTTAAATTTATTTTTTTCATGTCATCATACATTCATTGTTTTTGTTAAAAATATAAAAATACACAAATTCCGTTCAAGTGAAATAACATAATATTTATCTTTAAAGATGTATTCAAAATGCAGGTGTTTAAAACTTTCCCAATTCTAATTACTCTTACTCTTAACTATACTATTAACACTAACAAATGCTAGGAAATAACGGTAATCGCATTCCTTTTATTAATTCGTGTTTTAGATCTTTGCATTTTATAAAAAAAAAACTCATCATAATTATTTTGCTATAAGAGTTTTAATAAGGCATTGGAAGCATTAACATCGTAAGAATTACTTTTGTGAAAAATGGCAGGAAACAAATACAATTATGATTTCAAGGTCAAAGTTTTAGATGACTTTTAAAATGGACTTTTAAAATATTCCGTTCCAAAATCAACAATTTGTCGCATTGTTAATAGTGGTAACATCCATACAACTCACAAAAGAGAAAGACCCCGTACTATTATTGTACGAGAAGACAGACAAATTAAGAATTTTTTCACGAAATATCCCAAAGCAGTTCCTAGAGAAGTTAAAACTGAACTTTCTATAGATTCCAGTCTTTTCACCATTAAAAGGAGAGCCTGAGAATATGGTCTTAGAAGTTTGAGATGCACAAAAAACCCTTTGTGTCGGAAAAAATAGAAAAGCGCGGCTTAACTTTGCCCAAACCCTTTTAAATTGGACATAACAGCAATGGAAGAACATACTGTGGTCCAATGAGTCCAAATTGAACTTACGAAGTTCAGATGGAAGAGCCTACATTCGACGAAGACGAGTCGAAAGGTTTAATGCCAGATACACAACCGCCACAATGAAGCACGGAGGTGGAAACATTATAGTGTGGGGTGTTTTTCAGGAAATGGGATTGACCTGGATTACTAATACAATGACGGTTACAATATAAAGATACATTTTAAGCTTAGTAATACTTCCATATATTCTATATGGGTGAAGGAAAATAATATTAGTGTAATGTCGTGGCCGCCACAATCTTCCGATCTCAACCCTATTGAGAACATGTAGATGATTGCAAAACGGAATATTGGTAATAAAGTATTCCGAAAAGGTGATGAACTTTTCACCGATGTGGAAAAGCAGTGAAATTAAATTCCGGAAGATTATATTGAAAAGCTCATAACCTTCATGCCTTAAAGATGTTCTGAGGTAATAAAAAATAACGGCTATGCTACAAAATACTGAAAATGGAAATCAATTTTTGGATTTGTATAATAATTTCTTTAAGAGTTGCAAATGTTTTAAACACTTGTATTTTAACTAATTTTGTTAAACTTAATTTTTTTTATTGTTGTAAATTTATGAATATTGTTTTTTGTTTTTGTAAAATAATTTGAATTTAATAAAAAATATAAAAAAACGTATGCTGAAAGTCTTTGTTAAAAAAATAAAGAATTAGGCAAAATGTGATTTTAGTTGCAAATGTTTTGAACACCACTGTATATATATTTTCCAGCATAAGTTTTCATTTCACCCTAAAGGATATTTGAATAAAATTTTAGTTATTCAGATTATTGTTATAAAGGGTTATATACAGACAAGATACCAAAAACTAATTTTTATTAATTTATTTAACTTTTAATTTATTTAACTAAAAATGTGTACATATACAAGGTGGCGGAAAAGTAATCCTCCTATCAGAAAATGCTATAAATTTTGCGATTGGCCCCTAATGTCAGCTCTGTTTTGACATTTGTGTAGTAAACACATGCGAAATACACGTTAATAAACAATGTTACGCCACACTGCTCCAGAACGCGGAATATTGGTGACTATTTATTTGAGCAACAATGAAGATGATTTTTCATCAAAAATAATCATGAGTGATGAGGCCCATTTCCATGTTAGCGGGTACGTAAATAAGCAAAATTTACGCTTCTGGGGCACTGAAAATCTGCGTGCAACCCACGAAGAGCCATTACACCCGCAAGTCACACTGGTGTTCTGTTTTCGCTGGAGGAGTCATCGGACCCTTTTTTCTTCGAAGACGTCGCGGGCCAAACGGTTACTGTGAATGGTGAGCGCTACAGAGCAATGATCAACGAGTTCTTTTTGCAGCAACTTGATGAATTGGGATTGGAAAACATGTGGTTCCAACAGGACAGTGCAACGCCACACACTGCACGTGCCACAACCGATATGCTGAAGGATGCATTTCCCGGGCGCCAAATCTCCCGTTTTGGCGATTTGCACTGGCCAGCAAGATCGCATGATTTGACCGCTCCAGACTTCTTTTTGTGGGGCTTTTTGAAGTCGCGGGTTTATGTCAACAAGCCTCAGACTCTTGCAGCTCTTAAAAACAATATCCGTCAAGAATGTGAGGACCCGCCGGAAGTTTTGGCCAAAGTGATGGAAAATGCCATAAAAAGGGCTCAAATGACAATCAACTGTGGCGGCGGCCATTTACATGACATCATATTCTCGACTTGATGTAAAAAAAATTAAAAGACCAAATAAAAATAATCCACAAGAAGAATCAAAGTTTTTCATTTTCTTTTTATAAATTACAGTCAAAAGACATCGGAGAGTTATTTTTGCGCCACCCTGTATTATTAAGTTATATTTTAATTATTTAATTTGTAAAAATCATTATTTTTAAAGTTGCTGTAGCTGATGTACGGGAGCACCTCTTAGAAAAGGCGTATTGTGGTGAGCTTAATATCTCTGGACTGGATCATCTAAAATGAAAAATAAAAAACAAAAATATTTCGTTCATATAATGTATTATAATGTAATTGATCGAAGAAATAAGTAAAATAATAATTTTTAACAAGATAACGGTTTTAAAAAAATCAAGTTGTGACAAAAATTCAGGCCGATCAAGACTTACATAGCTTCTTTCGACTACTTCTTATTACGGTCGATGACACATGGCAATGGAAAAAATGGATCGATAACTAGACTGACTCAAAAGACGAGTCGTTCTTCCGAGCTAGTATCCGTAAACTGCCAGAAAGATGGGAAAGTTGTGGTCAGCGATAGAAAATATTTTGAATACTATATTATTAACATGGTTTGTAAGTACTACCTTTTTATTATAACATTAGTTGTCTACCACGCTCTGATCAGTACCGACTACCGTTATTATGAAAAGGTATTGAATGCCAACCATGATTTTTAACAATTTCTGCACAATACATCCATATAGCTTGTGTTAAATTAGGAGACTTATCGGTTCAGCCATTTCCGAGACATCTTTCTCACCGCCAGTTTTGAGAAAAAAACGCGTTTAAAGTTTCAAAAAGACATTACATACCCTTTAGTAAAAAAAAAAATATAACTTCGAGAATATTCGCCGGACTGACAAAATATATTATGTGTGTACTTGTATGTACATTTATGATTTTATATTATTCCATATATGTATGGATAAAATGTTTTCTTTTTTTGTTATCAGATATGGCAATATATGAAGGAAAAAGTTTTTTTTTAATTTAAACCCCTGTTTTACCGAATTAAGATCCAGTTCGAATTCTTAACAGCATATGACAGCATATTTTCATATATGGTCATATATCCTCATATATAATTCATGTATGCGCATATATGACCATGTATCATCACCGGGTTAACGAAAAAATAAAAAATCTAACTTTTGAAAATCTTAACTTAGCCCCATAAAATAATTGTTTTTATGTATGTAGATTGAAAAACATCTATAGATGATGGTTTTTAGACTTTAAATTGTTCATTGTATATAATATTCATGGGCTGGGGCCTAGTCGGGTAAATATACTGAAAGGCAAAGCAAATCAGCAAAAAAAAAAAAAATCGAGTCACTCTGTGGCTATTACTTCAGTTAACATTCTTTTATTCTAAGGAACTTTCAAAAAATTAATATGTTCATACGAGTATGTTATTTAAAATGTAGTGATTTGGATATAAACCAAGTCGTTTATCGCATATTTTCTGAATCTAAAGCACCTATCCAAAATTTGTTTTCTGATCATTCAAAATCAAATATTTCAATGAGAAAATAGTTCTGACGAACTTTTATAATTTTAACTAAACATTTTTTTTATATTTTTGCTTAAAATTTCATGCAGTTTTGCAATTTTTAATAAAGGTTTTGAAAAATCAAGTAAAACTGTTTTTTTTGCATTTTTTCAGGCTTAAATAATTATGACGACGCAATTTGTCCATTTGTGGGTTTTTTTCCATTTCCAGTTTTAATTCAGAATTTTCCAAAATAATTATAAAATTGTTTAAAAATTATATCAAATTGCCCAAAAATATTTAAAATTTGTCCAAAAATTCTTTAAAATTTTCGAAAAATGTTTCAAAGTTGCTGAAACATGCTTTGGATAATTTTAAAAGCTGGTTGGACAATTTTAAAACATTTTTATTAATTTAACAATTAACCTTTTTAGATAATTTCAAAATTTTTTGGATAATTTAAAAAAAAATCCTGGATTACTTTAAAAATTTGTTAAAGAATTTTAATATTATTTAGAAAATTCTTAAATAAAGCGGGATATGGTGTAGTGTGTATTGTTTTGTTTTAAAAAAAAGAAAACAAAATTAAATACATATAAATGACCAGTCCTGAGAATTTACAATACATTGTGTAGTTATTAACACGTGGGCTTGAATGCTTCTTCAGAAAATTTCCAATATTTTACATATTGCGATTTTAAATACAAAATATATTTGAGCGCCCCGGTAGGCTAGTTGGTAGCGTGCTAGCTTATCAGTGCGGGGGTCGTGGGTTCGATTCCCACCAGAGGCTCTGGTCTGTTTTCGCTACAACGAGCCGATGGCATTTGTTGCCAGTGCTCGGTTAGGGTATTAGGATATAATTTGTAATTATATGATTAATATAAATTAAATAAATAAATAAATATTTGATATGTACCAGAAAGTAAATAATTACATATTTTAATTAAAGTCGCCAGGTCTGGAAATAATGAATACTACCTAATGTTTTGTAAATTCCCTACGGGAAATAGACCAGTCACAGAGTTAGTCACGTGAACTTTCTGGCAGAAATCGGTCCTCGAATTCGTTCGCTCATATGAAAGTAACCGGTAACTTTAACATGTAGGAGGAAGCAATTTCTACCTACATATCGCTGACCTTATTTAGGGTACCATATCACTTCATTGGTGTAAGTGTATGCGCAACAGAACAGGTTAGAATTATCTTACACATAACTAGTCTTATGTTAGACACTACGTTATGTGTATCAGGACTGAGGACAAATAATTAATAAGATGAGCTGAGCTAGGGTGGAGTGTTAAGCGACTTTTATTTACTTACTTATGCAATTTTTGTATGTTTTGAATTAACATTAATCAATGAATCAACTTTAGAAAATCATTCCAACAAAAAATGTTGTATTTGATATGTATTTCGCGAATTAAATCATAAAACAAATTATTCTATCAAAACACAATTAATTTAATATAAATTAAATTAAATCATATCCCACCGGTTATGACATTCTTTTATACACCGGTTGACATTCTTTTATACACAGGAAAATTTTTTGAACCAGTACCGTGTTCTGTCATTATTTCAACTTTAACAATCTTAATTTCTTTAGTCCACATTGGTGTTATGTTCATTTCTCTCTAGTTACATGATATATCCAGAAAGAACCAGTGAATGTTCTGCCACCATTTCAATAGTTGGAACACTGGTAATTTTACAGCAATTACCACTTTTTCAAACACTGAATTATATTTTTTAAACAAGCTTTGTGACATGTCCCTCATATACCTATCACCGAATTATTACCTTGGATCAATCGACCCTTCATTTTCGGTAGGGTTAATATATAAACTTAAAAAATTAAAAATTTAAACCTAATTATGTAAACTACTCGTATGTTATTTTTGTAATAAAAACTAAAAGAAATTTTAGTAAATCAGTTAGAGGGGAAAGAATCGGTATATAACTACAACGTCCATGCGAAAGTGTTTTTTTTCACTAATGCACAAGTATTTATGTTATTTGTTCTAATAAAGGGTACACTCAGAATATTACGTAGTTTACTGTTTGTAGTTTAATATAAAAGTTGACCGTTTCATTAAAAAATAAAGGAACATACATTTATTTTTCAAAAAAAATATATATATATTAACTTTTTTATACATTTATTTGAAATGAATTTCTATTATTTACCGATTTTTTCAGTTTCATTTATTTTTTTCATTTGTTTGAAATCTAATAAAAATTTACCCACAAAACGATAATTTGTGGTTTATTTATGTCCGTAATAGTAATTATAAATTTAAATTTTGTTTGCTTTTTGTTTCAACAAAAAAAATATTCTAAAAATTTCAATTTGTTTTTTTTTTATTTAAATTGGTTGTATATATACAAAATTGAGCGCCCCGGTAGGCTAGTTGGTAGCGTGCTAGCTTATCAGTGCGGGGGTCGTGGGTTTGATTCCCACCAGAGGCTCTGGTCTGTTTTCGCTACAACGAGCCGATGGCCTTTGTTGCTAGTGCTCGGTTAGGGTGTTAGAATATAATTTGTAATTATATGATTAACATAAATAAAAAATAAATAAATAAATAAATAATATACAAAATTATTTCAATTCAAATTACAAGAACTTCATAAACACACATACATACACACACATTCACACAGAAAGTGTCTATACCCTGTAGGAAATGTCGATAGTGAAACTGTACTGATTCACTATTGACTTTGTCACCAGTACTACTGATTAATTATGCCCCAGCCAACGCTTTCTGCTGTAGACATTTAACATGTGCTTGTCATTGCGAATCTACACAACTATTGACAAGGTGTAGACATTGAAACTAGAGATTCACTAAAACATTTTACTGGATTTCCACACTGGGAAGGAAATAAGGTTAAACAGGTGCATTTATTTTGTTAAATTAGATATTTTATTAATATTTTTTTTTATAAATTTCATTAAATTAAAAAAAAAATTCATGCAAATTTAATTTTGGAGTAGACAAATCTTCAAAAGACTGGACAGAATCATCCACAGGCTCCGTAAAATCATCATCAGGCTCCACAAAATCTCTAGAGTTGCAACTTTCACTCAAAATTTTTGCCTCTTTCTCGTTATTTTTTTTTTTTATACAAAATTGATTGTTTTTTCACAAGTCCTTCGTAATTGATTTTGATCATTATAAATTATTGTTCTTTATATTTTTATTAAAAAACTTTAATTTTGCATGCAGCTATGTACATGTATTTTCAACAAAATAAAACAATAAAAAAAATCAAGAACAAGCACAGCTTTGCAGCTGCAAAAAAGATATTTAAAAAGTAGACGCTTTGTTGACATGTCACCAAAAAGTCACCCAAAATAGTCGACAAAAGTGGTGACTTGTAGACACTGGACCCCAGGCTTCCTACAGGGTAGCTATGCTTACATACAAAAAGGGTAACAATTTAAAATAAATGATTAAATCATTTATTTTTTAAGGAATCGGAATTAATTGATTATATCATTTGTTTTTTACGGATGTGTCAGTTGTTTAATCAACATTTAAAAATAAATTTAAATTTAAATGAAAATTAAATAGACCGGTTTTTAAATGAAATATCATTTCTTGGAAATGACATTTTCTGTTATTTTAACTTACAAACTATTTTAACTGTATTTCTATGTCAATGCATAAAGTTCGCTTTAAACTTATTTTTATGCATTCTTATGAATAAAATTTTTATCAAAGCTTAAATTCAACAATGTATATGAACATTTTCTACTCATGCATCGGAATATTTAATCATTGCATTGTCATTGCTCCCTTAGAGTAAAGTATGAGTAGTATTATGTAAGTAGCTATATTTGAATACTTCCATCCTATGTATGACACAAATTCATCCATGAAACCATCAGTAAAGAACTGATGTCTTTGCGATAGTAGTGATGCTTTTATTGCTTCTTTGGCAGCATCATTTTTGCTGGGTTGACTTACATGGCACTGTCGAAAATACGTCATATGATGCGATTAAAGGGACTATAATTAGGAAGTGTATTGCTTCAATTATCATACAGTAAAGAATTGAGGGGCTGTCCACAGAGATGCGTTTTACCGCCTCTGCTTTGGACTCTGGTTATTGATGTATCTCATGATGTATGAAATGAACGATTTAGGCTTCAAACTTATGTTTGATGATCTTGTGATCTCCATCATTGGTTGGAATGGGATAATAATTTCTAACGAAGATTTATTAAATTTTATTAGTTTACAAAAAAAAAAACATTCTTTAAATATCTGATCTAAGTTGTTCATCCATAGTAGTAACTAAATATTGAAACATGTTGTCGTAAATAATTCTTTAGAAATTTTTTGCAGTTAAGAACTCGTTCACGTTTACGTTTTAAAGACCGCAGGCGTTACTGATAAAAAAATGGAAGAAGTTGTACGAGTAGTACTTGTGATAGTTGTAGACTTATGTTATTCTTCTTAAACATTTCTGTGTATTCTTTCAAGACATACAAATCTTTAAAAAGATTTAAGAACCACCATCTAAATGTAGTTTCACAAAAGAAAAAAAAAATAGTAAAAGAAATTACAATTAAACGTGTAACAAAATCAACACAACACGTAAAACTTATAAAAAAAAACAAGTATGGAAAGTGGTGCAATTTAAGAATAAACTCTTTTTTGTTTTTTCTTTATATTCTTAAAACAAGAAATTCTACAAACAAAGTTTTCTTTTTAGAAAAGCAAAAAAAAAAAAATAGCTAAAAGCTGAACGAACATTAGTAGACTTTACGATCATTGCACTCAATTTATGGTGATTATAAATTTGATCTCTTTTCATTGCAGTAAACGAAAAAATATTGGAAAACATGAAAAATTCTTTCGCACTAACGAGGATTTAAATTTGTATTTTACATAAATATTGGTTTCAACATCATGGATTCAAATTGAATTTAGGACGCTTAAACATCTGCATCAAAGGATTTAGTGTTCCTAATTTGATTTTTTGAAAGATTTAAAAAAAATTATATTTTGAAATCTTTTTGAGTGATTTTAACAGTTTTATCATATTTTTTTAGCAAATTTATTTAAATTATTATATTTATTTAATCCAATATTTCTTCAAATTTCGTCCTGTAAACGAGTATCTCTACTTTAAAAAGAAAGGAGGGACTTGAGATACTACAGTCTAATTTTTTCCTACTATAAGTTACTCTATAAGTAACTCTACGCGTAAATGAAATGAAAAAAAAAATACACACATTATGCGTAATTTGATAAACACAAAATGGATAAAATTACATTAAAAGTGCGTAAAAATTAAATGAAATTTTGAATTTAAAGAGTAAATTTACAAAATTTGTGCGTAAAGAAACACGATTTTCCTGTAAATGTACATATAAAATTTAGACAAATCCCAGAAAAATGCTTATACCAAGATAATGAAAATTGAACAGCCCAAATTTTTTGTTTGTAAAAAAACAATAAATTTATTATTTAGTAATTCACAATAAAAATAAATACAATAAATTTATTGTTTAGTAATTCACAATAATTGATAAATTAAAAAAAAAGAGTTGGTTTTCAAAAATTTGTAAAATGATTTCTGCACTTAGCAACAAAAATTTGTAAATATTCTGTAAAAATTCTGTAATTTGTAAAATGCAAATAGCAAAAAGATTTGCTAAATTATAATTTTGTTTACTAAAAATCAGTACAAAAATAGTAAAGTGGGATTGAAAACCGTTTACAAATTTTTCTACTAACTTTTTTTTTTCTAACATTCACATAAAAAGTCATAACTGTTCTCCAGTGTTTCCCTATACCGTCTACTTGTGTTATAATTTAATCTATTCATTTGCTAAAAGTTGTTAATCCCCCGCTGGGTTTTGCTGAACCTCATCACAACTTATATTTATTTAACCAAATACTTCACAGTGCTGGATCGAAACTTTTAGATTAATTAAATAATTAGAAAGCTAAAAAAAACACGGCCAAATTTTAATTCTTTCTTTGGCTATAAAAATAATTGTAATAAGGAAAAGCAAAACACAGCGAGAGATTTACTACCGCATCCTAGTATTTTCATTTCCATTTGGTTGGGTTGAGCTGCTAAAATGATTTTTCTTTTGTACTGAGTTCCGAACCCACACAAATAAATACTACAATAAAGTTAATCATTTCCAGTTTTACTGCGATCCACATTTGAATATTTTTTTATTTTCGTTTCTTATGGTGAAAATAATTCGAATGCATTTTATAAATTTAAAAATTTTTGCGATACAGCAAATTTTCGAAATTTTTAATTCCGTGTGATTTTACAAATCCATTTAAATTAAAATGTTTCTAAACTCAGAACAGTTGTGTTGATATATTAAAAATTAACTACTCTCATATTAATAACGAAGGCAGTTTTGGAAAACGAATCCACAAAAAATCATGCGTTTTTGTACAAAAATGGCACACAATTTTATATGAAAACGAATAGTTTTATAGGGATTCGTGTAACAGAACACCCCTGTTAATGAGAATCTCACGAATTAAGTTTTTCCTATATGATTAATTCAAATTCAAACAATTAAAATAATAATCATGTGTCAGAGAATGCATCTTGCCAAGAAGAGCATTAATCTTGACCCTATGACAATGCGAAGAAGGAAAGTACTCCAAGCTAAATTCTCCGATTTATATGAAATTTGTTAAAAGAAATCTAATAAAAACCTGCCTGAACTTTCACCATTTTTGTACCTTTTTTGTTTGGGAGCCTTTCAAAAATACATAATGCTGTTCCAATAAGTGCTCAAGGAAAAATTTGTTTAAATCAAAATTAGCTCGAACTAAAAAAAAAAAAAACGAACTAAAAAACTAAAAAAAACATTTCATTATACTTCTTCACATAAAGTACCCAAAATCTTAAATATTTTTTTACAACAATAACTTATAAAAACATTAATAAAAGGTACCACGGTATAGCCTTTCAAAATTCTCTTCACATGATACCAAATTTGCATATGGGGAAGGTTTTGGATCCCCATTTTGACCACCAAACTTCCCGAGGTGGCCAAAAAGTTGAGACAGGTCATTCTTACACTCTAAAAAATTATTGTAAATTTACTACTATAAAATGGGTAAAGTTTAATGTAATATTACGAAAATTCGGTAAATATAAACACAAAATGCGTAAAGTCTTTTTGCGCACACTTATATATACATTAATACACACACGAAGTGTCTTTAAACACTATGTATTTACAATTAAACACATTATGCCAAAAATTAGTATCATTTTGTTGAATAAAAATTTTACGCACAAAGTTTGTAAATATACTAACTTACATATTGTTACAAGAAATTTCCACAACCAGAAATTTCTTCACACGAATTTTGACAGCTGGAAAAATCTAGTGTCGTAATAAAGTAGAAATAACTAGAATACCTGACTACTCACATAAATACTGGTACTCGGTGACGCAGTAGTTCAGTTTATAAGTAAAGTGTGGCTAACGTTTAGTCTATCTACATCGTGTAAATAAAGTGTACTATTAAAGTGTTTTTCTGTAGTTTTAGTGTCTGGCATAAATAAATAGAGCTATAAATAATTTCAAACAGTGTTTATTATTTGCAATATAGAAAGAACTCGATTTATTTAAAAGGTAAATAAATCAACGATTTCATAAAGGGTAAAAATCGTAAAAATATAATGGTAAAAATTATGAAATTTCTAAATAGAGAAAAACCTTAAAAATTAAAAACAAAACTGTATTAGTTTTTTAAATTTATGAATTATAGTACCGTTCGCACGTTTTTTTCATCTCATCAAATTAAAATAATATTAAATGCTCAAAAAAAAAATATAATATTAAATGTTCGCGTAAAATCGTCTATGTTTAAAAAAATTAAACAAATTAAAAAAAAAAAAAATTATATCTTTTAGCATAAAAGATATAATTATATCTTTTAGCATAAATAAAATCCAATTTTCAGCCGGCGATAATTATATGCCGGTTGTAAAACGGCTTAAAGTTCAAGGACATAATACAGGCATTTTACAACTTTATCATAACGTCGGAATGGATAAAGAAAATACAGATGGAAGAAAAACATAGGCCAATTCTAGATATATAAATGTATCTTAATGTGGAATATTAAAGTTGCCCAAAATATTCATTTAAGATTAACTAAAAAATTACTTTTATTGATGCTTTCCATCGAGATGAATGCACATCAATAAGCATTATTTAAAATCAATTCATATGTATTCATCATCGGCCTTTTTGGTCCTAAAATTTGTAGTATTTTTTGTTAAAAAGAATCTGACACTTTTTATAGAAACCCGCTAATTTATATTAATATTTTATGTATTTGCAAATTAAAATAGTTTTTATTTTAATTATATCATTTGTGAAATTTACATTACTAAACAATAAATGTACTGTTTTTATAGAAAAAAATGTTTATGGGAAAAACGTGTGTTTACGCACAAATTTGGTAAATTAATATCAAAATTTCATTTAATTTTAACACACTTTTAATGCAATTTTAACGATTTTGTGTTCATCAATTTTCGCATAATGTGTGTATTTTTTTTATTTACGCACATAGAGTAAATTTACCCAATTTATAGTAGGAGTACTGTTTCCTACTATACAGGTTGGTTAAAAAGTTCCTGCGCTCAAATTCAATATAATCTCCTAGAAGCTCAATACACTTGTTCCAATGATCTTCCAATAATTTTATCCCATCCTTATAATGGTTTTCCGGAAGCTCTTCAAAATAACCGCCTACGGCTGCTGCGAAAAATGTTTTCCACGAAGGAATTGTTTGAGATTTCTGAAGAGATAGTAGTCACTGGTAGCCAAATCTGGTGAATACGGTGGATGTTCAAGCAATTCGTACTTAAATTCTTTGAATTTAGCCATCGTCAAAACACTTTTGTGAGCAGGTGCATGGTCTTGATGAAAAATGATTTTTTTCTTCTTTAAACCAGGTCTTTTCTCACGAATTTTTTCATCCAGCTGATCTAAAAGGCTGCAATAATATTCAGAGTTGATTTACCTTTCTGACGATAATCAATCAACAAAATTTTTGCATCCCAAAAAATTGATGCCATAACCTTCTTTGCTGATCTTTGTGACTTCACCTGCTTTGGAGCTGAACAACCAGCTTCAGTCCACTGTAAACGTTTTTGTTTCAATCTAGGATCATGGTGGTAGATCCAAGTCTCATCCATAGTTATAAAACAACGCAAGAAGTCGGTTTTATTCGGCTTAAAACGCTTCAAATTACGCTGAGAAATTTATTTTCAATCCAGTTTTTGTTGAATTGTTAATGTGTGCGGCACTATCTTTCCAAAAAGTTTTTTCATACGTAATTCTTCATGTAAAATATTAAGTACTCGTTCGGCTGAGATGCCTATGGCATTAGCAATTTCACGCTTAGTCAAACTTGGATCTTCACTAACCATATTTTGTACCTGCTCAATGATTTCTGCTGTGGTCGCAGTTTTTGGTCGTCCTTCGCGTGGATCGTCTTCAAGGCTGGTACGACCACGTTTAAATTCACCAGCCCAAAATTCAACGGTGCGTTTTGAAGGTGAGGACTCCTTATACACTTCTAACAATTGTTCATAAATTTCCTTTGCTTTTAAACCCTTCAAAACAAAGAATCTAATGACTGCACGATATTCAATTTTTTCCATATTAAAAAAAATCAATGACACGTCAACTTCAAAAACAAAACAAAGAAAGAATTGACAGAATGACTTGCAACTTTGCATGTGTTCTCAGGACAGTTATACCAACTTGAGAAAAAAAAGTTTGGAGCTAGCAGTGCCATCTCTTGGTGAGCGCAGGAACTTTTCAACCAACCTGTAAGTTGGGTAAATTTCGACAGAAATTAATTAGAGTGTAGAATTCTCAAGTTTGACCAAAATCGGTGTTTAGCTTGAAGCACCTTCTTTATTAGTTAAAAATATGCGGATATAAATAATTAAGTAACAATAAGAAAAAAATCTATGTTCTAACAAATATTGAGATTATTTTGAAAAATTAAGTATGTAGAAGAAGATAGGAAAAATGTACAAAAGAAAAAAAATTACACTACTCGACAAGGTTTTACACAGAGTTTTTGTTAAAACTTTTTTTTAAGGTATTTCAGCCTTCTAAACCCAGGCCTTCTTTGACCACAGATTCAGGGAAATATAATTTATGGCTCAATATTGAGGACTTTTTTATGGATTTGAATATTAGATAATAGGCCTGTTTTTTAATCATCGGATTTAAATTAAATTAAGCTAAATCTAGAAAAGATTTAAAAAATAGGTTTGGGTTTATATTAATTTAATTCCAGCAATTGCATTTTTGCATTTTTGCAATTTAAATTTTTTCTTTCACATTATATTAGAAAGTTAGTATTGGATTAAGATTAAACAATATTTTGCTTTAAATTAAAAGGACAAATATTGAATTTTGAATCAAAGAAAATAAAAAAAAAATGCCAGGCAATCCGGTTATTAAAACAGGCCTAATATTATGTTTCATTTGAGTATAAAATGTCGGTGAAATGTACAAGGCTATTTAAAGGACCTCGAAAATTGATAATTTGTAATTTGTCCTTAAAACGTTGATATGTGCTACGAAATTTGGACACATTACAACCATATTCTTACTAGACACTACAGTGCATAAATAATGGATCCAACCTTGCAAATCCATTATTTGTAGTCTAGACTAGCTAAAAAATAAGTTAACATAAATTGCAGCTAACGTCAAAATTAAAAAATTGCTAGTGTGGACCACTCGATTTCATACATGTTTATTGCCGGCAAATACATATGTCGCAATAATTCTTCAGCAGTATTCGTTAGCAATTATTGCTAAGATAAAACGTCAAGCTAGCTGTCATTTTCCTTTGACAATTATAAAATTATAAAAAAAAGTATAGAAAAACAACAAAAAATTTAAATTTAAAAGAATAAATAAATATTAACAAATTATAAGGTAAAAATATAAAAAATTTTTCACTTTACAAGTGTATTTACAAGTAATCATAGAAGAACCTTCTTTCTTGAAATTTTTCAAATTATCAGTTAACATAAATATGTGTTCCCCACCCATAAACACAAGATCGGCAACTAGCAATTTTTTTGCCGTCATTCTGCCGACGCATTTTACTTATTGCTAAGATTTTTATTGCTAAATATTTGAAAAATAAATAAAACTTTTTTATTAACATTTTAATACAGCTTTGATATACCCTCCACTATATATGGTGAGGATATCTAACAGTTTGTCATTCCATTTGTAACATGTCGATATATAGCTCCAACACCCCATAAAATATATATATATTCGTGTTCCTTATGGAATTTTAAATCGATTTAGCGATGTCCGCCTGTCTGTCCGTCTGTCTGCCTGTTGAAGTGGCGATCACGACGTGAAGATGCAAGCGGGGGTGCTCATTTTTGCCTAGATTAATGGACATCCTCCGGGAAGTTTGGTATTGAAAATGATCAAAATCGGTCCAGCGGTTAAAAAGTTATGAGTGAAAATGTGAAGGTACCTCTAAATTTTCTTTACAAATTGGTGTATTTTAGTACAATTTCTTCATAGTAGCGACTTGAAAATAATATATTTTATTATATTTCTTCACAAGTCACTTAGAAGTGAATAACATTCTAAGCGAAAATTTTTTCACCTGAAAAATTTTTTTTACCTCAAAAGTTTTTTCCACCACAAAATTTGTTTTCAAATCCAAAAAATTTTTTACACCTTTATTTTACTACAAATGTTTTTTACATTATTTGTTTCAAACCGAGTAGAAAAGATTTTTTTAAGGATCTTGGTGGAGGGTATTCAAAGATTCGGCACAGTCGAATTTAAGCCTTTTTTTTACTTACACTCAAATTATTTTTACATTAACTGACTGTAGTTTATTTAGGAAGTTATCCGTACTTTTGTTTTTAAATGATTAAACAGTTAAAATATAAAGCAATTTACATTTCAACTTATTTTGTCATTTATTTAAAAAATAAATTACAAATAAATACGGATTTTCTGTTACAGTTAATATTTTCATTTAAAATGCTTTGTTAAAATAAAACTTTGAACTGAAAAAAAAACATTTAAAAACAAACTAGCGCATACAATAGATATTCCATTATACCTTATTCCTACAACAAACCAGTGGATATTACTGATATTGTCCGATTTTTTTTACTTAACCCTTCAAGGGAAGAAGTCCTTAAGCAACTATTAGCAAATCCTTTTTTGGTATTATAAAAATAAATGAGTAAACACACACATTTGAAAAATTATTTAAGATTCGCTTTGATCTACGATATTGGAATATAATAAAAATTAAGTTAGAATAACTCAATAAGATTGTGAATACTATTGCGATAAAATTAAGGTATCGAGCTTAAGAAATACCCTTTCTAAAACAAATCGGTGCGGGTATCAAAGAAAATACCGTTAATTTAAAGGGGAACTATGCACTTATGAGATAAGACAAAAATAAAAAGAGTTTCTATAAAATGTTTTTCACTTTCTGCGTTTTTTTTACTCTGCAAAAATTTTATAATCAAAGCTATAATTTTTGTTAACAAGTTTGTTAAAATTTTTATTGATTTTTATTGATTTGTGAATGAAGCTTGCTTCTCTACACCGTTCGCTAACAAACAAAAATTGCACGCAACAAAGACACCGTCTAAATTGCTCTATATCAGTGATCGGCACTCATAGCATTCAGGGGCCGAGCACAATCGGCAATTTACACGTACACTACACGAATGTCAACAAATCTCACAGCTAAGAGCACATAAAATACAATTATTTCATTTAGTAGTACCACAGGGTATACAGTGATGTCAAAAGTGACAGCTGTCAAACAAGTGAACAAAAACCGTATAGTAAGGGTTGTTGTTGTAATTCATGTCCTAGGCGAGAAAGAGATTTAAAAACAATGTATACAAAAAAATCATGTGTAAAAGTGAACAACTACACAGCATGTTTTAAAACATATGATCGCCAAAAGTATAAAAAGATACAATAGAAGTGCAACATGACTGTATTTACTAAAATTGTTGTTTCATAAACTTAGTACAAACTCACAACAAATTTTATACTTGGGTTACATATTGTAATAACAAAAACTGTTTTATGTTTTTATAACATTTTTGCACATAATTAATGTATTTTTTCAATTTTATCTCAGTATTCAAAAGAACAAAACATACAACAAAGTTTCACATTTATATGATCTGTGAAATATATATGTAACGAAATATGTAACGAAAATATGTAGCGAAAACTACTGTACCATAATCAACTTGTTTTGAAAGAAACTTTAAATAAAATTCAAATCATAGTTGCCTTTAAAAAATATTCTCTTTAAACTTCTTTAAGGGCTAACTATATTATACTTTTGCTAACTTAAGCTACTGTCAAAAATCAACGAAAAGTCTGTCAAATGCTTAATAAACTTATTGAAGACTTTTTGGTGGCTACAATGTACTTTTTAAACTTAAATACTTACTACACTTAGTTGCAAATATTTGTACTTTTGCCAAAACTGTTTTTTTCTTATATTTCCAAAATATATGTGTCTTTTCGAAAAATATTATTTAATGTGTTCAATTTATAAATATTTTACAATTGACGAGTAAATCTATATTAATTTTAAATAATTTAAAGAAACAAATGAAAACATAAATAAAAAAGTACTAAAAAATGCAATAGTGCTTGCATCTTAATCGAAAAACAAATACAAAACCCACCCCTTTTGTTATACATGCACGTTTGTTTTTTAACATTTTCAATTAAATTTTCTATAAAAATATTTTCCGCGTACATTGCAGTTTGTTTTTCTTTCATAAACAGTTTTTTTAAAAACACATGATTCCTTAAGTAAAGTGCGGTCAGTTTCGCTGTTTGCTTAAGCAAATGATACTTGACGAAACTTAACGAAAAGTTTGTTAAGTACAATATAGTCATACACATTTGATTACATGTATTCGCACATTTGCTTAAGCTAGCAAAAGTATAATATAGTTAGCTCTTTAGTCTTAAACAGTACTGCCACTTAATATTTAATAAAAAAAATTGCGGGTAATATGTGTAGTTAGAAATACATACATATTTTAACATTTTGGGTAATTAATACGATAATTATTTAGTTTTCTTCGATCTTCTTAATTTGTGTAAAGTTTCTCATCTAGCTAAAGATCTTTTATATTAAAAAAATTAATTATAAATATTTATTTATCCCAATATTTCGTCACCACATTGGGTGACTTCTTCAGGGGAAATTGTTTTTTATAATTAATAAATGAAAATTATACATTGAAAACTTTTTCAATTTATAATTTTCATTTATTAATTATAAAAAAACAATTTCAATTTATTTTTATAAAATAATAATAAAAGATCTTTAGCTCGATGAGAAATATTACACGGTAATTAATACGACTATTGATTAATACGATTATTGATCTGCCCTCATATATCTATAAGTGATTGCAGAAATATCACACAAATTTATCAAATGTTCTGTAGATTATAACACTTGTCCGCAAAATATACAAAAAAACAAAATATTAGATAAAGCTATTTTTACCAATTAATTGTTTTGAATTTTATAATTAAAATTATTACAAATGAGATTTAATACCCTTGCATGAAATTTTTTTTGCTTCAATTACTTTTTACAGAATTTTTCTATGCTATCTATTTCAAGTAACTCCGCTAAAAATTCCTGATTTTAAAACGATTTTCAGCTCCCTTTGTATATAATCTGAACTAGCATAATTATTTCTGCATATATTTTGATTAAAAACTATGTAAAAAAGATTATAGAGGAATTTTGACTGCCCAATGTGTAACTTTTTATGTGGCAACATTATTTTCAATAACATTTTATTTGTTGAAGATAGGGATAGTAATGTTCGTATTTCTATATTATTGCACACAAAAAAGTACCAAAGCGCACCCTTTATGGATTTAGTACCTTGTCATTCTTTATTATTGTTTTTTTTTTACTTATTAAACTTAATAAAAAAAACTTCCAAAAACGGAAATTTCCCAAGTGAGAATTCGGATTCCGCTGAAATTTACATAGAGAATAAATTAACAAGTCCGTACGCTGAATCTTATAATAAGGGTGGCAGATGCCAAGAAAGTTTATATATATATATATATATATATACATATTAACTCCAAATAAGAAAGATTATACAACTATACTAGTTTTCGGCAACATTTGCTAGTTTCTTGACTATAGAAGCTCGTAGCGAGTCTGTTTTGTGCTTAAGTTTTTGCGATAATAAATAATTTGATAATAGCTAACTCTTCAATATGGAACATATCGATTTAAGGCATAGTTTATTTGTATTAACTAGGAATATATAATTGCAAACAAAAGTTAAAAAATGAAAAGTGAAAATTAATAAAAAATATTTTACTTCAATATATTAAAATCAAATAATATTGTGATTTTAAAAAAGCCGGTAAAAATAAAGCAAAAAATTACATAGAAAAGTGAATTAATTGTGTTCAGTATGAAACCCAGTAGAAATTCATAATACATTTAATAAAGTACTATGGGGTACTTTTCGAACTGTAACAATACCTTAAGTTACCATCTCTGTTTTATTTTTTCATTTACATTTGAGATTTTCCGGCGTTTTGATGTTCCATGTGCAATTTAGAAAAAAAAAAGAATTAAATTATAAAAAAATATATTTAATTGGTAAGTTTAAACTACATATATTTAATTTATTATATTGATACTATATTTAATTTATTATATTTTATTATAGATTTTATCTGGCTTTTTATTTATACATACATATGTGCAATCAGAAGTTCTTGAAGTTTTTTAATTGAAATTGCAAAAATCCAATTTTCACAATTACAACGTTTATCATTGCTTTGCTATAAATTAAATTAATTTATTGGTAAGTAAAATATAATATGAAAAAAAATATATAGCATAAGGTCCAGATATAAAGTTAATTATTGCAGATTAACTACACTATGTCACAAAAGTCTGCACACGTCATGTCTTTTAATTTTTTTCTTAACGAAATGAAACTAATTTTTTGTTCAATTTTTTTTTTGAAAGGAATTTATTAAGGATATTATACATAAAAAATATAATTCATTTCACTCAATAAAATTTTTGAAAAATAAAAGTAATATTTCCTTCAATAAACTTCAATTTGCCTACAACATTTGCGGACATACATGACCAAACCATGACTGATCCGCCTCCATGTTTGACTGTAGCTCGTAAGTTCTTTGGTGGTAGAGCAGAACCGGATTTTCCCCAAACTTTAGGTATACCGTCACTTCCAAAAACATTGAACTTTCATTCATCTGTAAATATAACGCGATCCCAGAAAGTTGGGTCAGTAACATGTATATTTTCGTACTTTTTTTGCATACTCTAGCCTTTTCATCATATTAACTTGGCTGACGAACGGCTTATTCCTGGCAATGCGTGAGCTTAAGTTGTCCTTTTTTAAACAGCGACGATTATTTTCAGGATGAACGTTAATTCCATTCTATTTTTCTACTTCATTTTACAGCACTCAATCTGGGATTTTTAATTATAGTGTGCACTAAAACAATTATTTAAATTAATAAAAAATTTGTGATCGTGTCTAAACTTTTGTGGGATAGTGTAGTTACCCGAGCAACATTAAAGTGCCACACGAAAGTGTTTGATGCACTAATCTAAATGTTACAAAATTAATATTATTAACCCTTTCATCCCTGACTTTTTTTTCTAAATCTGATAGGGCTTTACTTTTTCTAAATGATATTCTTGTTTTAATCCAAATAGGTTTGGAATTCTACAAAATGGCGAAATGTTTTGTTTGCAAAGGGGTTTTCAGAACTCACAAAGAATTTTTTAATCATCTCAAAATTCATTACATTTCAAAATATTCTTATTTTACTTGTATAGAGTGCCAAAATAGGTCTTTTTCATCATTGGAAGCTTTTAGAAGGCACATGAAAAATTCTCATTTTAATAATGAAGAGCTTCCTTCAACCTCTGTACCGTCTACTTCTTCATTTTCTAAAAGCATTAGTTTTGAATGTCCTCCAATAGATTTATCCAGTACCATTAGAGATAATGGACAAGTAGATTTAGAAAGCAATTCAAAAGATGATTTCACTGAGTTAAAAGATTCGGCTCTCAAATTTGTTTTATTTTTATTTTCAAAAAATAATATAAATAGAAAAGATGCTTTCCAAATAATAGATTCTGTTAAACAGTTCATACTAACTGAAATTGTTAAAATTATAAAATCGATTATATTTCCTTTTATAGACGTAACAAATCAAATAACTTTATTAGATTTGTTATTTAAAGTAACAAATTTGTTTAAAGATTATGATAGCGAATTTAAACTGATACGAACATTACAGTCGTTAAATTTGTTAACTCCGATAGAGGAAGTTATTTTCTCCAGTGAAATACAGCCCTTGCACAGTCAAGGTGAAATATGTCTTAGCGAATCAATAAAGAAGGGTATAGTTTTTTCAATAGAATTCTATATTGAACAGTTTTTTAAAATCAATAACTTAATTGAATCATCATTAAATAATATAGAAGATTTGCTTAAAGAAAACAAGTTAGATAACTTTGTTCAAGGTAATACATGGCGAAATAAGTTAACGAAATTTCCTGAGAATCAAAAAATAATTCCTTATTTCCTGTACAATGATGATCTTCAAATAAACAGTTCTTTAGGTTCTCATACATCATCAGTTTGTGCTTTCTATATAGCATTTCCTACTATTCCAAATTGCTACAAAATTGAAAATATTTTAATTACTGCATTAATGGATAGTAGTGATTTAAAAGAATTTGGTAATTATATTTGCCTCCATGACCTCATTGACAAACTTATACATTTAGAAGTTCATGGTATAAATTTCAATATAAATGGCGAAAACGTTAATGTAAAGTTTGTATTGGGATTAGTTTTGGGCGATAACTTAGCTCTAAATTCAATTTTAGAATGTAATAAGAGCTTTAACGCTCATTCTTACTGCCGATTAAGCGGAACATCAATGTGAGGAAATATTAGAGAAATTAAGAACTAAGGAAAATTATGATCTTGACATCTTAAAACAAGATGCCCAAAGCACTGGTTTAAAAGGTGAGACAATTTTTAACAAAATACCTTCGTTTCACTTTACTGAAAATCAAGTCGTAGACATTATGCACGACCTATTTGAGGGATTATTTATGACATTTGTAAATCAATTTTATTGTTAATTGAACAGGAGAAGTCTAAGAATGTTGACGATTACCACAAATTTTCTCTTATAACTTTAAATTTGAGAAAATCAAAATTTAATTATGGCTCAATTGAAATTGGCAATACTTCAGGAGAAATATCCATGCATAGATTAAAAAAAAATAATCTAAATATGTCAGCACGAGAGTGCTGGACATTCATTCACTTTTTTCCATTAATGTTCCACGATTTAATCGATAATAACAACGAAGTATGGAAATTTATCTGCATTGTAGTACAGTTGCTAGATTTGGTATTATTTATATCTCATAACAGCACAACAATTAACTTGCTTAAAAATACTATAAACGAACATAATAAATTATATATTGAACTTTTTGGAGATACTTTAAAACCAAAACACCACTTCTTAACCCACTATCCCTCAATTATAAATTCATCCGGACCGTTAAGACATTTTTCTAACTTTATGTTTGAAGCAAAACATAAAGAACTCAAAACATATGCAAATGCGACAAACAGCCGCATATTTTTTATTTTGTCAGCTGCATTTAAATTTCAGTTTAAATTTGCTTATAAAATTTTCTTTAACAAAACAAGTTGCAAACAAATAATTTACAAAGATAAAAACCAAATTTCCTCTAAATTCAATGATACAATTTTAACATATGCGGAGTTTAGGAACTTAGATTTTATTACTTTTAGTTCTATATCCTTTAATGGCACAATTTATAAATCAGGATACCATGTTGCTAAATCAAACAGTGAGCAGAAAATAGAAGTGTTTCTAATAAAAGAAATTATATATTTTATTTCGGATTCTAAAGTATTTCTTATTTGTGAAAAACAATTTCATTTAAACTGTGAACCCAATATTGTTGGTTATTTAATTGAACCAATGGAATCTTCCACAATTGCAATAGAACCTATCAATGATTTTATAGGGTTTCCATTCAATATTATTACTTTGCATAACGGTAAAAAGGCTGTTAGAATAAAACAATTTACTTCTGATTAGGAATACAAAATATTATTCGGCTATCCAATGGAAACCAATACTCAACCTGAATTACCAGCCCTACCTGAAATGAGCAATCAACCAGCAATCAACATTCAACCGACATTAACCATGCAAGCGGATTTTTACAATGAACCCCCAATCTACACTCAACTTGAATACGTAACGCCAGAAAGCGAACTTTTATCCGTTTTAAAAAATATTGACAATAAAAATTTTTTATATGTAATGCCACTAATTGAAGGTAAAATACGTTTGAACAAGTTTACAAGCAAACAATTGTTTAGCTGTAGTGATTGACTACACATACTTTATTTAATTGAACACTTAATTTGAATTCAAAAACTAAAATAAAAATTGTTTTGAAATTGCAAATAAAATGTTTAAATTAAGAAAGTTTGCTTCAACTTAACTATAAACAAAAGAAAATTACACAAATTATATGCACAGTAACAACACATTTTCGGTAGTTTACCTAAAGCCCACTAACTTTTTCTTGACTTTTTCTATGGTTTTTATTAAAATGTTATTGTTGATAATATTGAATAAAAACCCTAAAACAAAAAGCAAGAAACAGTTGGTGAAACAGCAAGTGTAATACAAACTTAACTGGTTTTCAGATATTTACTTATGTATGTAAATTTCTATCCAATGCAACATTTTCCATACATCTGATTTTCGAAAAATATTTTTTTTAATAAGAAATAAATTGGACATGCTCGGATAACGAAACTTCTACATAATGCTATAAAATATCGGAAACCTTCCAGTTATGGTTTAACGTTCTACCTATTTGGTGGGGCTCTAACGAAGAGTATAATTTCGTTTTATTTACAGACAAAAATACACTTAATTCAATTTCATTTAAGCATAGATATTTTTAAATTTAAAAAAACCCGTTATATATTTTACAGAACAGAAAATAACACCTACTCAGTTTAAACATTTTGATCGGTACCACTTAGAAAAACTATTTGAAATTGGAAGTTTTCATCATGTTAGACAACTGGGGAGAGAAGTAGAATTCATCGAAAAATTTACTTTTTGGAAATCTTCACAAGATACAAATAATAACAATAATTCCGACAATAATGCTTATGCCCATTTACCTCGTATTTGTCATGAAACTAATCATGAAGCTACTACAAACTATGTAAGTTTAATTATTCTTGTTATATAACTTTTTGTTTTGAAATAGTTTTTATTATGGAAATAGACTATATATATACCGATTCAGTTGTGGTAATTACAATTTTCTTTTGCACCAACTAAAGAAAAATTAAAAGTAATTCGGTGCTTTAAACCGATTTTATAATAAATCTAACCATTTGTCGAGTATACCTACCCCAAAAGTTTTTTCTGGAGAAAATTAAAAAAACAACTTTTTTGTATTGGTTAATTATTAAGAATTTATTTTCTTATAAAAAATTATACTGAAATATATAAAAAATAAAATTAATAAACCCAAATTACAAATCTTCACCAATGGATGAAAATAAAACGTGTGACACATACATAACATTTAAGTTTTCAAAGATTTACAAAATATTAAACATATTTGTTGCACTGTTTATTCTGTATGCAAAGCAATGATTGTCGAAGTACCAGGTTTCTTATATCTTAACACATAAATAAAACTCATTATTATCTATAATAATATGGTCAAAATTAGGATACGTAGCCAAACAGACTACCAGATTATTCTTTAAACGTAAATTTTCAACTTTAATCCAGTTAATTTCTTTAGCAGTTTAACAGAACTTATAATTTTTTAAGCAATGAATTTTGAAAGCAGAATAGGCGGCACAAAAAATTACAGCGAATTCGACTTTTGTTTACTTTTCGCATTTTATGTCTTTTAAGTGACTTATTTTTTTGACAATTTACAAAGGAAAACCGGTTTTTGAAGAGTAAAAATCAATGTTGCATATCAATTAAAGATATTCACACATTTTTTGCATTTATTGAGAATATTTTTTGGTGTTTTTTGTTGTTTCTTTTTCAACTCGTTCTCACTCGTTTTTTACAACACACCACTTATTGGCACAAGCTTTTTTCCCTTGTTAAATACATTTCCAATAATACTTTGAAAAATTGATTACAAATTCTTCTTCATCTTTACTTTCCATTGTAGTTCTGAATAATAAATTTATCAATTAAATGTTGAACGCAAATTGAAAACGAAAGAATGGCAAACGAAATTACAGACGACCGCATGTACTGCGACTGATTAAAGCAGTGTTGCAGTTTCGATGCTTTTCGGGTATTTTTCGATGTCCATCAATTGTGTGAACTAGTTCATTTGGTATGCAAACAGTAATGCCAGGCGTGACGATTTTACGTTACTTTTACGACTTTTTTTAAACGAATTTTAAGAAAAACTTAGAAAAAAGAATTTAAAAAATCGTTCTATTTTAACCGTGTATTTATGTACTCTCTTGACTTTTAAAATCTTCCAACTAAAAGCAGCCTTGCTCCTACCTTAAGGCTTCATTACTTGAGCGTAAACGTAACGCTTCGTAAACGTAATCGGAGAACTTCTGTGTAAAAATTTACTCAAATTACGGAAACGAGTTATATGGTGTGACAATTACAAACAAAATAAACGAAAAAATTGGTTATGCTTTGTGGTTATTTCCTATAATTTATAATAAAAAAGTGGAAAAAATTAATTTAATTATATAAAAATATAAATCATTTCTTCAAGAAAAAAATTTTTTGACATAGGGACTCCCATTTGCTTTGCAACTTCAAGATGAAACGAAAAATAAATAAATTTATTGTCCAGTTAACGAAAGTTTGGAAATTTAAAAGTTCTGAGAGTGGTAATAAAGGCAAGCAGTTAAAATGAATTGCTTCTTCAGATTTTTTGAAACTTTACGCCAACAAAAAAACATTCTCTTCGCCTCTGCTGTCGTGTATACGTTAATTTCATAGACTAGAGTAATTCTAACAAAAAATCTTTGGCAATTTAATTTTTTTAAGAATAACAACAAAAATTTTTATTGTTTAATTGAATATTTATAGTGTTTTTGGAATTCCAACTAAAGCTTTCTGTGTGTATGGGTTTACTTAACTGCGTACAATTTATAAAAAAATTTAATTTTAAATAAAATTAATAAAGTGTGTTTGTTTTCCAGACATTAAATCACGTATTCCAAGGCAATCCAATTTATACTGATCTAAGATGTTATTACGAGAAGAACGGTAGACTTGGTAGTTCCGAACAAAATAAACTGACAAGAGCAATAATCGATTTTTTTGTTTCAAAAAATATAAAATTGGAATCAATCTACTTGCAAAATCTGGCATCTCAAATTGTGAACCTTTTTCCTAACGAATCAGAATCTGTATACTTTGAAAAACAGAAACACAAACGGGCAAGGGGTAAACTCTTTTTTAGATATCAAAATATGTTGAAAGCAAATGTGAAACCAAATAACAAAATTCAACAATACACTAAAAAAAGAGTTTCTTTCCATGAAAATGGTATATACAAAAAAGCATATATTTAAGGTCTTCTTTGTACAAAAATTTATATATTATTTTATTTATAGAACAAGACGCCTCCAAAATTAAATATGTCCTAAAATATAACTTTACCGACAAGGAACTAACATGTCAACGTTGGAAGCAATGTATTGAGTACCGCCTTAAATAGTTGATGGAATGTAAAGATGTCAACATAAAAAATATAATTGACAATTGGCCAGCATATAAACAGAGTTTTGGATCAGATCTGGTAAATATTATTGTATTTCAACATTAGGCTTCTATACTTGAATGTAAAAAATTACAAATTATTTAAATTTAACCTTTCTCTTTTTTACGCAAAAATTTATGTATTTTTCTTATTTCCAGGTTTCTATTGATTTTGATGGGTTATATCCTGAAAAAAACAACTTATTTTTTTTAAATTGGGCAAAACTAAATAAGATTTTGCCAGCATATTTTAATATGAATTTAAAAGATATAAAGCTAAAATCAGTATGGATCGAAGCTAGAGAGAAATGGGCTACAATGGAACAAAGTAATATAGTCAAAAACATATACCCCAAAATAATTAATATTATAATGTATATAAATGTTTTTTATTGACAGATTCAAAAGATGCTGTTTTGATTTTTTTAATGCATGGAGTTTTAAAACCGGAAAGAAATTCAAAAGAAAATGGAAGACCTACTATAGCCGAATCTCAATTGTCCACTATAAAGTTTATAGAAAACGACATTGAATTGGACTTATATAGTGGACATTCACCATTTCTACTTATTAAAAAAAACGTTTTTGCTGTTGAAAAAATTTTTGTGGTAATTGACCAAATACTTTACACAACTGATACGGTGGCAGCAGCATTGGCATTGTGTTTTAAAATACATCAGGTGTTTAATTTAAATTATAATAAAAACTGTATAAATTTTTGGCTATTTGTGCAAAATATGTTATTTGAAATTCATTTAAGATGTGATGTTGCAGGCAACTCACTACGAAACATATCGTCGTTTTTTGAAGCTCAAAGCCAATTCTAATTGATTATTTTTAGATATTATTTAGACTGGATTAACCTGACGTAAACATAAACGTATCTGTGTATAGCAAATGCAATGAGTTAAATAAGAATAGAAGATATTGTGTTGTATTTTTGGTTTCATTCGTATAAATTGAACATATACAATACATACACAAAACGTAAATACAAAACGAAAATCTTAGTTAGCCTTAAATCCCTGCATTTTACTCTTAATTTAAAAAAAAACTTGAAAAACTTTTTATACATGTAATTATATGTACTCATTATTTTGTAAATTACATTTTTAATATATTCAAAGTATTTTTTTAAATTCATTATTAATATTTTCATACTCTTAGACCTGCTAACTTATCTCATAATAACCAAAGCTTAATTATGAATGTCAAATTCATATCTAAATATCTGTGTTTACCGTTTTACGCTGTCTATTTATTAGGTAATTTACCTGCTTTTAAACTTAATTGCACTTAACAAAATACGTCTGCAATTTTACAGAAATAATTTTTCGGCTTAGAATCAAGTTTGTAACTTCTAAGTCAATTTAACTTTTTAATTGTTTGCGTTTTGAAAAGTTTTTTCTTTTTAATTTCACACTTTTTATTATGTTATTTATTGTAAACATTTTTTACTTTATATTAATGTTAATAAAATTGTTCAATTTATTCCTTCATTGTTTATATTTTAAAAAGGAAAAAAAAAATAATATAATTAAAACAAGAAAACTGTAATAAAAAATGTAAAAATTAAAATATTTTATAGTAAATAAAATTTGTTTTTATTATTTTTATAGCTATTTGGCTGATAGTTAAAATAAACAAAATAAATGAAAAATCGTTTATTTTTACGGACTTTGTAGTTAATTTTTATGACATTTAAAAAAGCGAAATAAACGAAACTACATTTATTTTTAAGGATTTCGTGGGTACCCTACACCTCAGACGTAAAGAAAACATAGTTTTATATACCGATATGCTGCAAGAACAGGCCAGAGCTGGGAAACTTTGACCGCCTCTAAAATGAAATTCCGATGTAAACTATCAAAACGCCGAAATACGTATATTTTTTTGGTCTCCTTAACAAGAGTCAATCATCGGAAAGCCGTATTTTTTTTGTGCTGAACTGTGTTATTTATCTTACAATGAAAATTGTTATCGTATTTAAGTCTAAAATCTTTCGAAAATTCAGTTCAAACTCTACATGCTTTAGTGTTTATTGTCAAAATCTTCGTTGGGCGCCATGCAGTGTTACGGATAGAAGGGTATGTTTTCGAACACATTTTTTCTTAAATAATATACATTAGTGGTTAAAACATTTGGAACTGAGATCGCATTTTAACTTTTCATTGATTAATTTTCTCCAAATCACATTTCGTTACTTAAATTTATTTTTTTCATGTCATCATACATTCATTGTTTTTGTTAAAAATATAAAAATACACAAATTCCGTTCAAGTGAAATAACATAATATTTATCTTTAAAGATGTATTCAAAATGCAGGTGTTTAAAACTTTCCCAATTCTAATTACTCTTACTCTTAACTATACTATTAACACTAACAAATGCTAGGAAATAACGGTAATCGCATTCCTTTTATTAATTCGTGTTTTAGATCTTTGCATTTTATAAAAAAAAAACTCATCATAATTATTTTGCTATAAGAGTTTTAATAAGGCATTGGAAGCATTAACATCGTAAGAATTACTTTTGTGAAAAATGGCAGGAAACAAATACAATTATGATTTCAAGGTCAAAGTTTTAGATGACTTTTAAAATGGACTTTCTCAAAAAGACATTTCCTTAAAATATTCCGTTCCAAAATCAACAATTTGTCGCATTGTTAATAGTGGTAACATCCATACAACTCACAAAAGAGAAAGACCCCGTACTATTATTGTACGAGAAGACAGACAAATTAAGAATTTTTTCACGAAATATCCCAAAGCAGTTCCTAGAGAAGTTAAAACTGAACTTTCTATAGATTCCAGTCTTTTCACCATTTAAAGGAGAGCCTGAGAATATGGTCTTAGAAGTTTGAGATGCACAAAAAACCCTTTGTGTCGGAAAAAATAGAAAAGCGCGGCTTAACTTTGCCCAAACCCTTTTAAATTGGACATAACAGCAATGCAAGAACATACTGTGGTCCAATGAGTCCAAATTGAACTTACGGAGTTCAGATGGAAGAGCCTACATTCGACGAAGACGAGTCGAAAGGTTTAATGCCAGATACACAACCGCCACAATGAAGCACGGAGGTGGAAACATTATAGTGTGGGGTGTTTTTCAGGAAATGGGATTGACCTGGATTACTAATACAATGACGGTTACAATATAAAGATACATTTTAAGCTTAGTAATACTTCCATATATTCTATATGGGTGAAGGAAAATAATATTAGTGTAATGTCGTGGCCGCCACAATCTTCCGATCTCAACCCTATTGAGAACATGTAGATGATTGCAAAACGGAATATTGGTAATAAAGTATTCCGAAAAGGTGATGAACTTTTCACCGATGTGGAAAAGCAGTGAAATTAAATTCCGGAAGATTATATTGAAAAGCTCATAACCTTCATGCCTTAAAGATGTTCTGAGGTAATAAAAAATAACGGCTATGCTACAAAATACTGAAAATGGAAATCAATTTTTGGATTTGTATAATAATTTCTTTAAGAGTTGCAAATGTTTTAAACACTTGTATTTTAACTAATTTTGTTAAACTTAATTTTTTTTATTGTTGTAAATTTATGAATATTGTTTTTTGTTTTTGTAAAATAATTTGAATTTAATAAAAAATATAAAAAAACGTATGCTGAAAGTCTTTGTTAAAAAAATAAAGAATTAGGCAAAATGTGATTTTAGTTGCAAATGTTTTGAACACCACTGTATATATATTTTCCAGCATAAGTTTTCATTTCACCCTAAAGGATATTTGAATAAAATTTTAGTTATTCAGATTATTGTTATAAAGGGTTATATACAGACAAGATACCAAAAACTAATTTTTATTAATTTATTTAACTTTTAATTTATTTAACTAAAAATGTGTACATATACAAGGTGGCGGAAAAGTAATCCTCCTATCAGAAAATGCTATAAATTTTGCGATTGGCCCCTAATGTCAGCTCTGTTTTGACATTTGTGTAGTAAACACATGCGAAATACACGTTAATAAACAATGTTACGCCACACTGCTCCAGAACGCGGAATATTGGTGACTATTTATTTGAGCAACAATGAAGATGATTTTTCATCAAAAATAATCATGAGTGATGAGGCCCATTTCCATGTTAGCGGGTACGTAAATAAGCAAAATTTACGCTTCTGGGGCACTGAAAATCTGCGTGCAACCCACGAAGAGCCATTACACCCGCAAGTCACACTGGTGTTCTGTTTTCGCTGGAGGAGTCATCGGACCCTTTTTTCTTCGAAGACGTCGCGGGCCAAACGGTTACTGTGAATGGTGAGCGCTACAGAGCAATGATCAACGAGTTCTTTTTGCAGCAACTTGATGAATTGGGATTGGAAAACATGTGGTTCCAACAGGACAGTGCAACGCCACACACTGCACGTGCCACAACCGATATGCTGAAGGATGCATTTCCCGGGCGCCAAATCTCCCGTTTTGGCGATTTGCACTGGCCAGCAAGATCGCCTGATTTGACCGCTCCAGACTTCTTTTTGTGGGGCTTTTTGAAGTCGCGGGTTTATGTCAACAAGCCTCAGACTCTTGCAGCTCTTAAAGACAATATCCGTCAAGAATGTGAGGACCCGCCGGAAGTTTTGGCCAAAGTGATGGGAAATGCCATAAAAAGGGCTCAAATGACAATCAACTGTGGCGGCGGCCATTTACATGACATCATATTCTCGACTTGATGTAAAAAAAATTAAAAGACCAAATAAAAATAATCCACAAGAAGAATCAAAGTTTTTCATTTTCTTTTTATAAATTACAGTCAAAAAACATCGGAGAGTTATTTTTGCGCCACCCTGTATTATTAAGTTATATTTTAATTATTTAATTTGTAAAAATCATTATTTTTAAAGTTGCTGTAGCTGATGTACGGGAGCACCTCTTAGAAAAGGCGTATTGTGGTGAGCTTAATATCTCTGGACTGGATCATCTAAAATGAAAAATAAAAAACAAAAATATTTCGTTCATATAATGTATTATAATGTAATTGATCGAAGAAATAAGTAAAATAATAATTTTTAACAAGATAACGGTTTTAAAAAAATCAAGTTGTGACAAAAATTCAGGCCGATCAAGACTTACATAGCTTCTTTCGACTACTTCTTATTACGGTCGATGACACATGGCAATGGAAAAAATGGATCGATAACTAGACTGACTCAAAAGACGAGTCGTTCTTCCGAGCTAGTATCCGTAAACTGCCAGAAAGATGGGAAAGTTGTGGTCAGCGATAGAAAATACTTTGAATACTATATTATTAACATGGTTTGTAAGTACTACCTTTTTATTATAACATTAGTTGTCTACCACGCTCTGATCAGTACCGACTACCGTTATTATGAAAAGGTATTGAATGCCAACCATGATTTTTAACAATTTCTGCACAATACATCCATATAGCTTGTGTTAAATTAGGAGACTTATCGGTTCAGCCATTTCCGAGACATCTTTCTCACCGCCAGTTTTGAGAAAAAAACGCGTTTAAAGTTTCAAAAAGACATTACATACCCTTTAGTAAAAAAAAAATATAACTTCGAGAATATTCGCCGGACTGACAAAATATATTATGTGTGTACTTGTATGTACATTTATGATTTTATATTATTCCATATATGTATGGATAAAATGTTTTCTTTTTTTGTTATCAGATATGGCAATATATGAAGGAAAAAGTTTTTTTTAATTTAAACCCCTGTTTTACCGAATTAAGGTCCAGTTCGAATTCTTAACAGCATATGACAGCATATTTTCATATATGGTCATATATCCTCATATATAATTCATGTATGCGCATATATGACCATGTATCATCACCGGGTTAACGAAAAAAATAAAAAATCTAACTTTTGAAAATCTTAACTTAGCCCCATAAAATAATTGTTTTTATGTATGTAGATTGAAAAACATCTATAGATGATGGTTTTTAGACTTTAAATTGTTCATTGTATATAATATTCATGGGCTGGGGCCTAGTCGGGTAAATATACTGAAAGGCAAAGCAAATCAGCAAAAAAAAAAAAAAAATCGAGTCACTCTGTGGCTATTACTTCAGTTAACATTCTTTTATTATAAGGAACTTTCAAAAAATTAATATGTTCATACGAGTATGATATTTAAAATGTAGTGATTTGGATATAAACCAAGTCGTTTATCGTATATTTTCTGAATCTAAAGCACCTATCCAAAATTTGATTTCTGATCATTCAAAATCAAATATTTCAATGAGAAAATAGTTCTGACGAACTTTTATAATTTTAACTAAACATTTTTTTTATATTTTTGCTTAAAATTTCATGCAGTTTTGCAATTTTTAATAAAGGTTTTGAATAATCAAGTAAAACTGTTTTTTTTTTGCATTTTTTCAGGCTTAAATAATTATGACGACGCAATTTGTCCATTTGTGGGTTTTTTTTTCATTTCCAGTTTTAATTCAGAATTTTCCAAAATAATTATAAAATTGTTTAAAATTTATATCAAATTGCCCAAAAATATTTAAAATTTGTCCAAAAATTCTTTAAAATTTTCGAAAAATGTTTCAAAGTTGCTGAAACGTGCTTTGGATAATTTTAAAAGCTGGTTGGACAATTTTAAAACATTTTTATTAATTTAACAATTAACCTTTTTAGATAATTTCAAAATTTTTTGGATAATTTAAAAAAAAATCCTGGATTACTTTAAAAATTTGTTAAAGAATTTTAATATTATTTAGAAAATTCTTAAATAAAGCGGGATATGGTGTAGTGTGTATTGTTTTGTTTTAAAAAAAAGAAAACAAAATTAAATACATATAAATGACCAGTCCTGAGAATTTACAATACATTGTGTAGTTATTAACACGTGGGCTTGAATGCTTCTTCAGAAAATTTCCAATATTTTACATATTGCGATTTCAAATACAAAATATATTTGAGCGCCCCGGTAGGCTAGTTGGTAGTACATATCGCTGACCTTATTTAGGGTACCATATCACTTCATTGGTGTAAGTGTACAGAACAGGTTAGAATTATCTTACACATAACTAGTCTTATGTTAGACACTACGTTATGTGTATCAGGACTGAGGACAAATAATTAATAAGATGAGCTGAGCTAGGGTGGAGTGTTAAGCGACTTTTATTTACTTACTTATGCAATTTTTGTATGTTTTGAATTAACATTAATCAATGAATCAACTTTAGAAAATCATTCCAACAAAAAATGTTGTATTTGATATGTATTTCGCGAATTAAATCATAAAACAAATTATTCTATCAAAACACAATTAATTTAATATAAATTAAATTAAATCATATCCCACCGGTTATGACATTCTTTTATACACCGGTTGACATTCTTTTATACACAGGAAAATTTTTTGAACCAGTACCGTGTTCTGTCATTATTTCAACTTTAACAATCTTAATTTCTTTAGTCCACATTGGTGTTATGTTCATTTCTCTCTAGTTACATGATATATCCAGAAAGAACCAGTGAATGTTCTGCCACCATTTCAATAGTTGGAACACTGGTAATTTTACAGCAATTACCACTTTTTCAAACACTGAATTATATTTTTAACACAAGCTTTGTGACATGTCCCTCATATACCTATCACCGAATTATTACCTTGGATCAATCGACCCTTCATTTTCGGTAGGGTTAATATATAAACTTAAAAAATTAAAAATTTAAACCTAATTATGTAAACTACTCGTATGTTATTTTTGTAATAAAAACTAAAAGAAATTTTAGTAAATCAGTTAGAGGGGAAAGAATCGGTATATAACTACAACGTCCATGCGAAAGTGTTTTTTTTTCACTAATGCACAAGTATTTATGTTATTTGTTCTAATAAAGGGTACACTCATTATTACGTAGTTTACTGTTTGTAGTTTAATATAAAAGTTGACCGTTTCATTAAAAAATAAAGGAACATACATATATTTTTCAAAAAAAATATATATATTAACTTTTTTATACATTTATTTGAAATGAATTTCTATTATTTACCGATTTTTTCAGTTTCATTTATTTTTTTCATTTGTTTGAAATCTAATAAAAATTTACCCACAAAACGATAATTTGTGGTTTATTTATGTCCGTAATAGTAATTATAAATTTAAATTTTGTTTGCTTTTTGTTTCAACAAAAAAAATATTCTAAAAATTTCAATTTGTTTTTTTTTTATTTAAATTGGTTGTATATATACAAAATTGAGCGCCCCGGTAGGCTAGTTGGTAGCGTGCTAGCTTATCAGTGCGGGGGTCGTGGGTTTGATTCCCACCAGAGGCTCTGGTCTGTTTTCGCTACAACGAGCCGATGGCCTTTGTTGCTAGTGCTCGGTTAGGGTGTTAGAATATAATTTGTAATTATATGATTAACATAAATAAAAAATAAATAAATAAATAAATAATATACAAAATTATTTGAATTCAAATTACAAGAACTTCATAAACACACATACATACACACACATTCACACAGAAAGTGTCTATACCCTGTAGGAAATGTCGATAGTGAAACTGTACTGATTCACTATTGACTTTGTCACCAGTACTACTGATTAATTATGCCCCAGCCAACGCTTTCTGCTGTAGACATTTAACATGTGCTTGTCATTGCGAATCTACACAACTATTGACAAGGTGTAGACATTGGAACTAGAGATTCACTAAAACATTTTACTGGATTTCCACACTGGGAAGGAAATAAGGTTAAACAGGTGCATTTATTTTGTTAAATTAGATATTTTATTAATATTTTTTTTTATAAATTTCATTAAATTAAAAAAAAAAATTCATGCAAATTTAATTTTGGAGTAGACAAATCTTCAAAAGACTGGACAGAATCATCCACAGGCTCCGTAAAATCATCATCAGGCTCCACAAAATCTCTAGAGTTGCAACTTTCACTCAAAATTTTTGCCTCTTTCTCGTTATTTTTTTTTTATACAAAATTGATTGTCTTTTCACAAGTCCTTCGTAATTGATTTTGATCATTATAAATTATTGTTCTTTATATTTTTATTAAAAAACTTTAATTTTGCATGCAGCTATGTACATGTATTTTCAACAAAATAAAACAATAAAAAAAATCAAGAACAAGCACAGCTTTGCAGCTGCAAAAAAGATATTTAAAAAGTAGACGCTTTGTTGACATGTCACCAAAAAGTCACCCAAAATAGTCGACAAAAGTGGTGACTTGTAGACACTGGACCCCAGGCTTCCTACAGGGTAGCTATGCTTACATACAAAAAGGGAAACAATTTAAAATAAATGATTAAATCATTTATTTTTTAAGGAATCGGAATTAATTGATTATATCATTTGTTTTTTACGGATGTGTCAGTTGTTTAATCAACATTTAAAAATAAATTTAAATTTAAATGAAAATTAAATAGACCGGTTTTTAAATGAAATATCATTTCTTGGAAATGACATTTTCTGTTATTTTAACTTACAAACTATTTTAACTGTATTTCTATGTCAATGCATAAAGTTCGCTTTAAACTTATTTTTATGCATTCTTATGAATAAAATTTTTATCAAAGCTTAAATTCAACAATGTATATGAACATTTTCTACTCATGCATCGGAATATTTAATCATTGCATTGTCATTGCTCCCTTAGAGTAAAGTATGAGTAGTATTATGTAAGTAGCTATATTTGAATACTTCCATCCTATGTATGACACAAATTCATCCATGAAACCATCAGTAAAGAACTGATGTCTTTGCGATAGTAGTGATGCTTTTATTGCTTCTTTGGCAGCATCATTTTTGCTGGGTTGACTTACATGGCACTGTCGAAAATACGTCATATGATGCGATTAAAGGGACTATAATTAGGAAGTGTATTGCTTCAATTATCATACAGTAAAGAATTGAGGGGCTGTCCACAGAGATGCGTTTTACCGCCTCTGCTTTGGACTCTGGTTATTGATGTATCTCATGATGTATGAAATGAACGATTTAGGCTTCAAACTTATGTTTGATGATCTTGTGATCTCCATCATTGGTTGGAATGGGATAATAATTTCTAACGAAGATTTATTAAATTTTATTAGTTTACAAAAAAAAAAACATTCTTTAAATATCTGATCAAAGTTGTTCATCCATAGTAGTAACTAAATATTGAAACATGTTGTCGTAAATAATTCTTTAGAAATTTTTTGCAGTTAAGAACTCGTTCACGTTTACGTTTTAAAGACCGCAGGCGTTACTGATAAAAAAAATGGAAGAAGTTGTACGAGTAGTACTTGTGATAGTTGTAGACTTATGTTATTCTTCTTAAACATTTCTGTGTATTCTTTCAAGACATACAAATCTTTAAAAAGATTTAAGAACCACCATCTAAATGTAGTTTCACAAAAGAAAAAAAAAAAATAGTAAAAGAAATTACAATTAAACGTGTAACAAAATCAACACAACACGTAAAACTTATAAAAAAAAACAAGTATGGAAAGTGGTGCAATTTAAGAATAAACTCTTTTTTGTTTTTTCTTTATATTCTTAAAACCAGAAATTCTACAAACAAAGTTTTCTTTTTAGAAAAGCAAAAAAAAAAAAAAAGCTAAAAGCTGAACGAACATTAGTAGACTTTACGATCATTGCACTCAATTTATGGTGATCATAAATTTGATCTCTTTTCATTGCAGTAAACGAAAAAATATTGGAAAACATGAAAAATTCTTTCGCACTAACGAGGATTTAAATTTGTATTTTACATAAATATTGGTTTCAACATCATGGATTCAAATTGAATTTAGGACGCTTAAACATCTGCATCAAAGGATTTAGTGTTCCTAATTTGATTTTTTGAAAGATTTAAAAAAAATTATATTTTGAAATCTTTTTGAGTGATTTTAACAGTTTTATCATATTTTTTTTAGCAAATTTATTTAAATTATTATATTTATTTAATCCAATATTTCTTCAAATTTCGTCCTGTAAACGAGTATCTCTACTTTAAAAAGAAAGGAGGGACTTGAGATACTACAGTCTAATTTTTTCCTACTATAAGTTACTCTATAAGTAACTCTACGCGTAAATGAAATGAAAAAAAAAAATACACACATTATGCGTAATTTGATAAACACAAAATGGATAAAATTACATTAAAAGTGCGTAAAAATTAAATGAAATTTTGAATTTAAAGAGTAAATTTACAAAATTTGTGCGTAAAGAAACACGATTTTCCTGTAAATGTACATATAAAATTTAGACAAATCCCAGAAAAATGCTTATACCAAGATAATGAAAATTGAATAGCCCAAATTTTTTGTTTGTAAAAAAACAATAAATTTATTATTTAGTAATTCACAATAAAAATAAATACAATAAATTTATTGTTTAGTAATTCACAATAATTGATAAATTAAAAAAAAAGAGTTGGTTTTCAAAAATTTGTAAAATGATTTCTGGACTTAGCAACAAAAATTTGTAAATATTCTGTAAAAATTCTGTAATTTGTAAAATGCAAATAGCAAAAAGATTTGCTAAATTATAATTTTGTTTACTAAAAATCAGTACAAAAATAGTAAAGTGGGATTGAAAACCGTTTACAAATTTTTCTACTAACTTTTTTTTTTCTAACATTCACATAAAAAGTCATAACTGTTCTCCAGTGTTTCCCTATACCGTCTACTTGTGTTATAATTTAATCTATTCATTTGCTAAAAGTTGTTAATCCCCCGCTGGGTTTTGCTGAACCTCATCACAACTTATATTTATTTAACCAAATACTTCACAGTGCTGGATCGAAACTTTTAGATTAATTAAATAATTAGAAAGCTAAAAAAAAAACACGGCCAAATTTTAATTCTTTCTTTGGCTATAAAAATAATTGTAATAAGGAAAAGCAAAACACAGCGAGAGATTTACTACCGCATCCTAGTATTTTCATTTCCATTTGGTTGGGTTGAGCTGCTAAAATGATTTTTCTTTTGTACTGAGTTCCGAACCCACACAAATAAACACTACAATAAAGTTAATCATTTCCAGTTTTACTGCGATCCACATTTGAATATTTTTTTATTTTCGTTTCTTATGGTGAAAATAATTCGAATGCATTTTATAAATTTAAAAATTTTTGCGATACAGCAAATTTTCGAAATTTTTAATTCCGTGTGATTTTACAAATCCATTTAAATTAAAATGTTTCTAAACTCAGAACAGTTGTGTTGATATATTAAAAATTAACTACTCTCATATTAATAACGAAGGCAGTTTTGGAAAACGAATCCACAAAAAATCATGCGTTTTTGTACAAAAATGGCACACAATTTTATATGAAAACGAATAGTTTTATAGGGATTCGTGTAACAGAACACCCCTGTTAATGAGAATCTCACGAATTAAGTTTTTCCTATATGATTAATTCAAATTCAAACAATTAAAATAATAATCATGTGTCAGAGAATGCATCTTGCCAAGAAGAGCATTAATCTTGACCCTATGACAATGCGAAGAAGGAAAGTACTCCAAGCTAAATTCTCCGATTTATATGAAATTTGTTAAAAGAAATCTAATAAAAACCTGCCTGAACTTTCACCATTTTTGTACCTTTTTTGTTTGGGAGCCTTTCAAAAATACACAATGCTGTTCCAATAAGTGCTCAAGGAAAAATTTGTTCAAATCAAAATTAGCTCGAACTAAAAAAAAAAAAACGAACTAAAAAACTAAAAAAAACATTTCATTATACTTCTTCACATAAAGTACCCGAAATCTTAAATATTTTTTTACAACAATAACTTATAAAAACATTAATAAAAGGTACCACGGTATAGCCTTTCAAAATTCTCTTCACATGATACCAAATTTGCATATGGGGAAGGTTTTGGATCCCCATTTTGACCACCAAACTTCCCGAGGTGGCCAAAAAGTTGAGACAGGTCATTCTTACACTCTAAAAAATTATTGTAAATTTACTACTATAAAATGGGTAAAGTTTAATGTAATATTACGAAAATTCGGTAAATATAAACACAAAATGCGTAAAGTCTTTTTGCGCACACTTATATATACATTAATACACACACGAAGTGTCTTTAAACACTATGTATTTACAATTAAACACATTATGCCTAAAATTAGTATCATTTTGTTGAATAAAATTTTACGCACAAAGTTTGTAAATATACTAACTTACATATTGTTACAAGAAATTTCCACAACCAGAAATTTCTTCACACGAATTTTGACAGCTGGAAAAATCTAGTGTCGTAATAAAGTAGAAATAACTAGAATACCTGACTACTCACATAAATACTGGTACTCGGTGACGCAGTAGTTCAGTTTATAAGTAAAGTGTGGCTAACGTTTAGTCTATCTACATCGTGTAAATAAAGTGTACTATTAAAGTGTTTTTCTGTAGTTTTAGTGTCTGGCATAAATAAATAGAGCTATAAATAATTTCAAACAGTGTTTATTATTTGCAATATAGAAAGAACTCGATTTATTTAAAAGGTAAATAAATCAACGATTTCATAAAGGGTAAAAATCGTAAAAGTATAATGGTAAAAATTATGAAATTTCTAAATAGAGAAAAACCTTAAAAATTAAAAACAAAACTGTATTAGTTTTTTAAATTTATGAATTATAGTACCGTTCGCACGTTTTTTTCATCTCATCAAATTAAAACAATATTAAATGCTCAAAAAAAAAATATAATATTAAATGTTCGCGTAAAATCGTCTATGTTCAAAAAAATTAAACAAATTAAAAAAAAAAAAATTATATCTTTTAGCATAAAAGATATAATTATATCTTTTAGCATAAATAAAATCCAATTTTCAGCCGGCGATAATTATATGCCGGTTGTAAAACGGCTTAAAGTTCAAGGACATAATACAGGCATTTTACAACTTTATCATAACGTCGGAATGGATAAAGAAAATACAGATGGAAGAAAAACATAGGCCAATTCTAGATATATAAATGTATCTTAATGTGGAATATTAAAGTTGCCCAAAATATTCATTTAAGATTAACTAAAAAATTACTTTTATTGATGCTTTCCATCGAGATGAATGCACATCAATAAGCATTATTTAAAATCAATTCATATGTATTCATCATCGGCCTTTTTGGTCCTAAAATTTGTAGTATTTTTTGTTAAAAAGAATCTGACACTTTTTATAGAAACCCGCTAATTTATATTAATATTTTATGTATTTGCAAATTAAAATAGTTTTTATTTTAATTATATCATTTGTGAAATTTACATTACTAAACAATAAATGTACTGTTTTTATAGAAAAAAATGTTTATGGGAAAAACGTGTGTTTACGCACAAATTTGGTAAATTAATATCAAAATTTCATTTAATTTTAACACACTTTTAATGCAATTTTAACGATTTTGTGTTCATCAATTTTCGCATAATGTGTGTATTTTTTTTATTTACGCACATAGAGTAAATTTACCCAATTTATAGTAGGAGTACTGTTTCCTACTATACAGGTTGATTGAAAAGTTCCTGCGCTCAAATTCAATATAATCTCCTAGAAGCTCAATACACTTGTTCCAATGATCTTCCAATAATTTTATCCCATCCTTATAATGGTTTTCCGGAAGCTCTTCAAAATAACCGCCTACGGCTGCTACGAAAAATGTTTTCCACGAAGGAATTGTTTGAGATTTCTGAAGAGATAGTAGTCACTGGTAGCCAAATCTGGTGAATACGGTGGATGTTCAAGCAATTCGTACTTAAATTCTTTGAATTTAGCCATCGTCAAAACACTTTTGTGAGCAGGTGCATGGTCTTGATGAAAAATGATTTTTTTCTTCTTTAAACCAGGTCTTTTCTCACGAATTTTTTCATCCAGCTGATCTAAAAGGCTGCAATAATATTCAGAGTTGATTTACCTTTCTGACGATAATCAATCAACAAAATTCCTTTTGCATCCCAAAAAATTGATGCCATAACCTTCTTTGCTGATCTTTGTGACTTCACCTGCTTTGGAGCTGAACAACCAGCTTCAGTCCACTGTAAACGTTTTTGTTTCAATCTAGGATCATGGTGGTAGATCCAAGTCTTATCCATAGTTATAAAACAACGCAAGAAGTCGGTTTTATTCGGCTTAAAACGCTTCAAATTACGCTGAGAAATTTATTTTCAATCCAGTTTTTGTTGAATTGTTAATGTGTGCGGCACTATCTTTCCAAAAAGTTTTTTCATACGTAATTCTTCATGTAAAATATTAAGTACTCGTTCGGCTGAGATGCCTATGGCATTAGCAATTTCACGCTTAGTCAAACTTGGATCTTCACTAACCATATTTTGTACCTGCTCAATGATTTCTGCTGTGGTTGCAGTTTTTGGTCGTCCTTCGCGTGGATCGTCTTCAAGGCTGGTACGACCACGTTTAAATTCACCAGCCCAAAATTCAACGGTGCGTTTTGAAGGTGAGGACTCCTTATACACTTCTAACAATTGTTCATAAATTTCCTTTGCTTTTAAACCCTTCAAAACAAAGAATCTAATGACTGCACGATATTCAATTTTTTCCATATTAAAAAAAATCAATGACACGTCAACTTCAAAAACAAAACAAAGAAAGAATTGACAGAATGACTTGCAACTTTGCATGTGTTCTCAGGACAGTTATACCAACTTGAGAAAAAAAAGTTTGGAGCTAGCAGTGCCATCTCTTGATGAGCGCAGGAACTTTTCAACCAACCTGTAAGTTGGGTAAATTTCGACAGAAATTAATTAGAGTGTAGAATTCTCAAGTTTGACCAAAATCGGTGTTTAGCTTGAAGCACCTTCTTTATTAGTTAAAAATATGCGGATATAAATAATTAAGTAACAATAAGAAAAAAATCTATGTTCTAACAAATATTGAGATTATTTTGAAAAATTAAGTATGTAGAAGAAGATAGGAAAAATGTACAAAAGAAAAAAAATTACACTACTCGACAAGGTTTTACACAGAGTTTTTGTTAAAACTTTTTTTTAAGGTATTTCAGCCTTCTAAACCCAGGCCTTCTTTGACCACAGATTCAGGGAAATATAATTTATGGTTCAATATTGAGGACTTTTTTATGGATTTGAATATTAGATAATAGGCCTGTTTTTTAATCATCGGATTTAAATTAAATTAAGCTAAATCTAGAAAAGATTTAAAAAATAGGTTTGGGTTTATATTAATTTAATTCCAGCAATTGCATTTTTGCATTTTTGCAATTTAAATTTTTTCTTTCACATTATATTAGAAAGTTAGTATTGGATTAAGATTAAACAATGTTTTGCTTTAAATTAAAAGGACAAATATTGAATTTTGAATCAAAGAAAATAAAAAAAAAAAAATGCCAGGCAATCCGGTTATTAAAACAGGCCTAATATTATGTTTCATTTGAGTATAAAATGTCGGTGAAATGTACAAGGCTATTTAAAGGACCTCGAAAATTGATAATTTGTAATTTGTCCTTAAAACGTTGATATGTGCTACGAAATTTGGACACATTACAACCATATTCTTATTAGACACTACAGTGCATAAATAATGGATCCAACCTTGCAAATCCATTATTTGTAGTCTAGACTAGCTAAAAAATAAGTTAACATAAATTGCAGCTAACGTCAAAATTAAAAAATTGCTAGTGTGGACCACTCGATTTCATACATGTTTATTGCCGGCAAATACATATGTCGCAATAATTCTTCAGCAGTATTCGTTAGCAATTATTGCTAAGATAAAACGTCAAGCTAGCTGTCATTTTCCTTTGACAATTATAAAATTATAAAAATTATAAAAAAAAGTATAGAAAAACAACAAAAAAATTTAAATTTAAAAGAATAAATAAATATTAACAAATTATAAGGTAAAAATATAAAAAATTGTTCACTTTACAAGTGTATGTACAAGTAATCATAGAAGAACCTTCTTTCTTGAAATTTTTCAAATTATGAGTTAACATAAATACGTGTTCTCCACCCATAAACACAAGATCGGCAATTAGCAATTTTTTTGCCGTTATTCTGTCGACGCATTTTACTTATTGCTAAGATTTTTATTGCTAAATATTTGAAAAATAAATAAAACTTTTTTATTAACATTTTAATACAGCTTTAATATACCCTCCACTATATATGGTGAAGATATCTAACAGTTTGTCATTCCATTTGTAACATGTCGATATATAGGTCCAACACCCCATAAAATATATATATATATTCGTGTTCCTTATGGAATTTTAAATCGATTTAGCGATGTCCGCCTGTCTGTCCGTCTGTCTGCCTGTTGAAGTGGCGATCACGACGTGAAGATGCAAGCGGGGGTGCTCATTTTTGCCTAGATTAATGGACATCCTCCGGGAAGTTTGGTATTGAAAATGATCAAAATCGGTCCAGCGGTTAAAAAGTTATGAGTGAAAATGTGAAGGTACCTCTAAATTTTCCTTACAAATTGGTGTATTTTAGTACAATTTCTTCATAGTAGCGATTTGTACATAATATATTTTCTTATATTTCTTCACAAGTCACTTAGAAGTGAATAACATTCTAAGCGAAAATTTTTTCACCTGAAAAATTTTTTTTACCTCAAAAGTTTTTTCCACCACAAAATTTGTTTTCAAATCCAAAAAATTTTTTACACCTTTATTTTACTACAAATGTTTTTTACATTATTTGTTTCAAACCGAGTAGAAAACATTTTTTTAAGGATCTTGGTGGAGGGTATTCAAAGATTCGGCACAGTCGAATTTAAGCCTTTTTTTTACTTATTTGCGTATAACAAATATTAATTCAATTGGTTATATAAATGATATTAAGATTAGAAAATATCAAAAAGGGCCAACTTTTGGCCACTTCTTCATGTGCTTTTAGTTCCATTCTATATTGCAAATTAAAAAAAGTACAAAATTTGATCACGAACTATTGTGTTTTGTTGTTGCTGCCCACCATCTAATGTGGATTTGGGGAACTTGTTTAATCTTTTTATGTTAATAGCCCTGTTATATTATTTTACTTCGGTGTGGTAAGAAAAAATTGGGCGTTGCGATATGTATGATTCATAATATTTTTTTGAATTGATGTTGTGCTAGCTAGGGATGGAACACACAACCTTCTGTGCAACAGTCCGAAACGCTAACATCATCCATAGGTGATTAAATTATATTCTAGATAGATTAGAAAATATCAGAAAATTCCAAAATTTGTCTCTTGTACTTTTTTCTTGTTGTGATTTAGGAGAGCCAACGATTAATTTTTTCTGTAGCACAACGGGCTAACTATAGGCCCTCTGAATTAAAAAAAAAATGCGAGGGCCGGAATTTGGCGAAATGAAGAATATAAAGACTATGGTAGAAATTGACGACAAAAAACTATCTTAAAATTTATGTCACAAAAATATACAAATTTGGTTCAAAATGTTTACTTATCTTTCACAAATATTTTTGAATATGTTTAGAGGCAATTATATATTAGTTTAGAAACTACCATATATACATATGTTCCAGACAAACATTTTCCCACCTAAACAGAGATATATTTGCAATTTTATTATTATTATTGTGGGATGCAAACATAATAAACATATTTTTATTTGCCGGTAAATGTATTTTTATCTGATCCAAAGATATATGCAGTGTTTCCAAAAATATGAATATTACCAGCAAAATTATATTTTTTTAGCGTGTAGATGTACTCAATTGATTTACAGCCTAATATGAATATGGTTTTAATATGTTTAAATTTTGTAGCAAATGTAAACGTTTTAAGAACAAATTTCAAGTACAAATTATTTTTAAAATCCTTCCGAGGTCCTTTATATACCCTTTAATGTTTCCTGACATAGAGCAATAAATTATTTTTCCCTGGCTAAGGGACCAAAAATAAAAAATACATGTTTGGAGGCCCAAACTGCTTTAAAAAAAAGTTAAGTGGAAGTCTGTGCAAATTTTTTTTTGTTAAGTGGTGTTATTTACATAAATAGTTTATTATTATTATTATTATTATTTTATTTCATCATTTGTATAATCCATAATTAAAATAATATTTTTTTTTTATTTTAGTTATTTACTTAACCATTCAACCTTGGTTAAAACAACTACATTTTTTTTTATAATTTACATGTACTTAACTGCAAACATACTTCAACATAATAATTATAGGTTACGTTAAAATCAAAAAAAAAAAAATTTCCTGTTGCATTTGGATGTTATCATCGTAGATGGTGGTTAATTACATAAAACTGCAAAAGATGATGAAAATATTAATTTAAAAGATGCTCAGAAATAATGGAATCGATTAGAATTCGTTCTTTTAGTTTCGCGTTGTTTTGTATCATATTCCACAAGGAAAATACAAATTCCTTTATTTGATATTTATAAAAGAAATGTATAATCTATAGTTTAACTTTGCTTGAAGGTTTTTAGTAAGAATGAATAGACTTGAAGTGTGAAATATTAAAACAATTATATTGTAAATAATAAAAAAAAAAAACAATAAATCTTCATAGAAATGAACAATTACAATTGCGCAAATTGATAAATACAAACTAAAGTGGAATTTCCAACAACCTTACGGGTATTATGTACTTAAACAATTAAATTCCTTAGAACACAGATTTTAGGTAAAATACACTAAGGATGTATATACAATACACAAAGGATGTACATATATACATTCTACAAAATTTGCTTAACCATTCACACGCATATTTTGTTTGTCTTAAATTTCCTGTATAATGTTAGTCATCCATCATAAAAGTGTAATTAAATACAGGTAGAATTTTAAAAAAAAGGAAGTACATAAATTTACCTTTGAACTTTGTTTTGAAAATTAAACAGAATGAAATGAACTCACTCACTCACTCAATCAGGGGCAAGCTAAAAATCTGAGTTCAAAGAGCGAAAATTTTCCCCCTTAACGGTCTAACCAAACCGCTGGATCTAGGAAGTTGACATTTAGTGTAAACGATCCTCTTTAGGTGCAAACATCATCAAAGAGCCTTGACGGCCTGGCATAACTGTGGAAAATTGAAAGTTTAAATTTTGCATGTAGGTTCATCCTTCTGCGAAGACATCTTTTCAGACGGGATTTTTCAAAATTCCTACTAGGAGGGCCAAAATGAGAAAAGTCTACCCTTTGACGGCCTACAAACCCCTTTTGCCTAGCAACCTGAAAGTGAAAATATGTGTACTCTGAAATAAAAAATATGTGTACCTTTTCTTATTTGTTACGATATTTTTTGAACGATTTTCATTTGGTGAGTCCGACAATCCCTGACTTTAGACCGGGCAACATTGTCTCTACACTAACAATGCCTGTTAGTCCAATACATACATAGTTTAAGTTAATATGGAATTGTCAATGCATGTAAAACCAATTGTTGATGATAGGCGTTGTGGTGTAATGGTTAGCGCGTTTGACTGTTACACAGAAGGCTGCGACCGACAACTTTTTCCAAATCTGCTGTTACCAACTTATCTATGACATAATCGTGTTGGCTACTGCTGCTGATTTTACTGACTTTTCTTTGAGGTATTCATGTTGCATTCTGGTAAACGTATTCTGAGATCTATTCGTACATATCACCACACCGAACACTCTCTATTCAGTATGTGTGTACTCCGACACCGTAGAAGTGTCGCAGAGTAGCGCTTGTTTACGGAGCCTTAGCCTCCTCTTATAAAGCTTATTGTGGAGAATATGATCCGACATCTCAGATCACAACTCACAAAACCTACAAAAATCAGTATCTGACTGGCCCCTTTTGTTCCGCTGATACCTGAGTTCACATTGTCCAATAAAGTCCCGTGAAGATCTTTTAATCTCTGCCAAAGGGCAAGACTAACGTCGTTTTTTACTGTAAAGCGTTGGCCAAGAAAATTTCTCCAGAAATAAAAGATTTGTAGCCTCCACTCACAACCTTAACCGTTTCCTAACATACCTTGTAGGAGCTCCGTAGAAAGATTTCAGGCCGATTAACTTGGCTCATTCGCCATCCTTATGGTCTGAAAACCAAGTTGAGGTCCTTAAATCCCTGTGAAATAGCAAAGGTTATTTCTTCAGAATGTAGAAAATTCAGACTTCCCAAACTGAAGTTTCTGCGGACACCTCAGTTGGCCTTTTCGGTGTCTCATGCTCCTGTGGCCAGGAATCCGAGTTGGACCTAGCTAGGTAATTGAGTCTGAAAGCAGTCTCGATTGTCATTGGAGCCCTGCGTGCTGCCTGAATGTTAAACATAATGAAGTTACGAGATCTCACTTAGCACCTTTGTAGACACTTCGGCGTACATACGGCATACATAAGTGTTGCAAATTTTCGCCTGATAAATGAAGGAGCGTGTGTCCATGGGTATAACAAGCTGGAACCCAATTCTACTTACACCCGCCCTAAAGATATTCAAATTAAGACTTTGAAACATTTAATTTCAACCTAACGAAATACAATTAGTCCATTTGCAATCCCTACGAAAATCTATTTTCTATCAGGCAGATATACTGCAAATAAACAGGGTTGATATCCGATTGGAATGCAATATATTGTCACTTTTTTGGCTGTGAAAAGAATTAAGTTTAGATAAATTTTATGAGTTTGCGATACAATTAATTACCTTTTCTTGGAATAGCTTGCGATCTGAGTAATACATTGAAAGCTCCCGCAGCCGGAGAGCTCCCTTAGATGGACAACTTCTTTGGCCCCTCTTGGAACTTAATAAGAAAAAACTATCTGTGGGCAGATATCTGCCGTAACCAGGCAAAATCAGCGTACAAGTAGAAGACGGTTAATTGATACATCTAGCCTGCTATTATTTCGAGATATTTTAGGCTCTTACACTTCCTATTGAGATTATAATTCTTGTGACTCTGGTGTTCTTAGCAAACGATCTCACAAGGTTTACGTAAAGTTAAAAGACTCAAAATATGTATGTGTTTGGAATAGAAGTAGCCGAGTAATTCCTAGTCCCTAAAATAATAAACTACATTAGAGTGGATCGAATTTTGCTAAAGGCAGAAATGTGTTAGATAAGTTGTGGGTAGATGTAAAACTAGTTTTGAGAAAATATCAGCCAAGTCGGAATTGATCTTCGACTTTTGCTTTTCATCGAAAAATCTGAAATTCGAAATCAAATATTTTTTATGAAAATTATTTATTAATTCTTACTTTCTCTTTATTCTCTCTTTCGTTAGGACGAAATTTGCGATCTCCACAGCGAATTATTCGGGAAAAATTAAACTTTTACCTCTTTAAATGATTATTAGCCTTAAATTCACTATTGACACTGCAAATTTTGCCCGATTGAAATTTGTGTGCTTTTATCTCGAAAAAAACCACTGAAGATTTCATACGAAAAGCCCAAATAAAAAATGAATTCCGATTTGACTGAAACTTTACAAACATATTTTTCACATCTATCCATAACTTGTCTTCGCTTATCCTAAGCGAAATTAATTCAAAGTCCGAATTCGATCCACCCTAATATATGTACATATGTAGTATGAAATTATTCTTAGCCCTCACCATATTCTGTCATATTATTTTTAAGACATTCTCCAAACATGGTTAATTAAACGTTACGACATTTGTTTCCGTTTACTACATGCACATAAACATAACAAATCCAGCCGGCATATTATGAATAAGTAGACAAACGATTAATTTTTGGCCGATTTTTGGTCTTGTGGTCGTTTGCCCTAACAAAAGAATAACAAAATACATAAAACATAATATAAATAAAAAGGGAAAAAATACTTCCATATAGATATAAAATAATTTAACTGACGTTTTTTTTTATAATAACTTTTGTACTTTACTTATGTACATATTGACTGGCGGTATAATTAAGTAAACAATATTAACAAAACAAAGAACTGAATAAAAATTGAAATAAGAAACATGAAAAAATAACGAATCCCACAAAGTGTAATAGTGTTAAAGAAATGAGAAAAATAAAACAAAGAGTGAAAAAGGTTTTAAATCTTTTGTTGTTTAAATAACTTGGCCTATAACTTCATTAGTTAATAGGGGAATAACATTTGACATTCATGAGTAATTTAATATATTTTTTCTACTCCAGCTCTTTTGCCACTTATTCTCTTTACCTCTCTTTCTGCTCATCATCTTTATAGTTTTTACAGGTAGTTTTATTTTTTTTAAGTTAGTTTCTCGTTTATCACCATCATTCCAAAACAAAGAAGTTTGTATGAGGTTTTACAGGTGATGTTGCTGGAAATTTTTCAACTTGTTTTTAGTTTGGTTTCTGAAACGGTTTTTATCACATGGGCGAATAGAATAACCGGTAAAAATATTAAACATAAATGCATAACACGAATAACGTACTGAAATCATTAGTAACGCATTACATATACATACATAAATATAGAATCGGTTTCCAGGAATACGCAAAATTTTTTTAAGTGCGTTGTGTCAGTGTGGGAAATTTGTATAAAATGAATTCCTATGAAATTCTTATAAAGTTTTTGTGAAATGAATTAAAATCTTAAATAAAAATATTAAAATAAAAAAAAATAAAAATAAAAAAATAATTGGATACAATTAAAAAATATAAAAACATATCAATTATTGGAATATTACACGTTTTTTAATGGTAAGATCTTGTTAATCAATTATTTCATAATTTGTTTAAAATTTGTATGTATGTATATGTAAACTGCATGCACTTCCATTATACAATTAACCCAATTTTTAAAGTATCTGATTTGCATACCTGGAATGTGCATGCACATCACCGATTTGGTATGACATCCAAATATTTTTTTTAGTCCAATAATTTGTTTGCAGCATACGATTTTTTTCTATTGTGACCATAAATAAACTTTTTTGAAGAGAAAAAATTTTGTTAAAAGAAAATGTCTCATTGCTTGCCACTTTAGATTTATATTTAAGGTTTACCGGGTTTTTTATGTGTCCTCTCCAATATTTAGGGGATAAAGAATTATGCCAAAAATTTGTACTTTTTTAATTTTTATACCCCCCATATACAATGTGATGATGGTGCATATCAGTTTATGATTCCGTTATTTATAACACATCGAAATGTAGGTCTTATAGCAGTGATTCCATGTGTAGGAAAAGTTCCCTTTTTGCAGGGATTTTTCTTAACATTTTTTTTTTAATGTTTCATGTTTCTTTACAATAAAAATAATTCATAAAAAGAATATGATATGATCTTAAATCCTACTATACTATTCACTTACAAAATAACAGATCAACAATTCATAAAAATTCTATTCCTTTACACACAAGGATACAGTGCAAAATATAATTCAAAATATTGTCTATTCATTAACTATCAACATAGATTAAGTTGTAGATTTACAGGTTGGTTGAAAAGTTCCTGCGCTCACCAAGAGATGGCACTGCTAGCTCCAAACTTTTTTTCTCAAGTTGGTATAACTGTCCTGAGAACACATGCAAAGTTGCAAGTCATTATGTCAATTCTTTCTTTGTTTACAAGCCATTTGAAGTTGACGTGTCATTGATTTTTTTTAATATGACAAAAATTAAATATCGTGCAGTCATTAGATTCTTTGTATTGAAGGGTTTAAAAGCAAAGGAAATTTATGAACAATTATTAATAGTGTATAAGGAGTCCTCACCTTCAAAACGCACCGTTGAATTTTGTGCTGGTGAATTTAGACGTGGTCGTACCAGCCTTAAAGACGATCCACGCGAAGGACGACCAAAAACTGCAACCACAGCAGAAATCATTGAGCAGGTGCATAATATGGTTAGAGAAGATCCAAGTTTGACTAAGCGTGAAATTGCTAATGCCATAGGCATCTCAGACGAACGAGTACTCCATATTTTACATGAAAAATTACGTTTGAAAAAACTGTTTGGAAAGTTAGTGCCGCACACATTAAAAATTCAACAAAAATTGGATCGAAAACAAATTTCTCAGCGTAATTTGGAGCGTTTTAAGCCGAATAAAACCGACTTCTTGCGTCGTTTTAAAACTATAGATGAGACTTGGATCTACCACCATGATCCTTAATTGAAACAATAATGTTTACAGTAGACTGAAGCTGGTTGTTCAGCTCCAAAGAAGGTGAAGTCACAACGATCAGCAAAGAAGGTTAGGCATCAGTTTTTGGGAATGCAAAAGGAATTTTGTTGATTGATTATATTCAGAAAGGTAAAACAATCAACTCTGAATATTATTGCAGCCTTTTGGATCAGCTGGATGAAAAAATTCGTGAGAAAAGACCTTGTTTAAAAAAGAAAAAACCATTTTCCATCAAGACAATGCACCTGCTCACAAAAGTGTTTTGACGATGGCTAAATTCAAAGAATTAAAGTACGAATTGCTTGAACATCCACCGTATTCACCAGATTTGGCTCCCAGTGACTACTATCTCTTCGGAAATCTCAAACAATTCCTTCGTGGAAAGCATTTTTCGTCGAATGAAGAGGCCATAGCAGCCGTAGACGGTTATTTTGAAGAGCTTCCGGAAACCTATTATAAGGATGGGATAAAATTATTGGAAGATCATTGGAACAAGTGTATTGAGCTTCTAGGAGATTATATTGAATAAAAAAATATATTTCGTAACAAAAACAGTATTCTTTCATTTCGAGCGCAGGAACTTTTCAACCAACCTGTAATATGGATTAGGACAAACATTTGATATTAAATGCTTCATATAAGCTGTGTTGTTTGATACTTTAAGAATTAAAGTTCATAACAAAAAACTGTAAAATATAGAGGATAAATATGAATTGTCAAATTTCGTTGATATTAGTCTAATTGTGTTGTTCTTTACAAGTTTGTTAATTTGTTTCCTTACACTCAATATAAAATAGACAATCATCAACAAGCAATGACCGCAAAGGGAGAAGAAGAGCATGGATATTGACAAGGTTGGGTAGCGCCAACCGAAAATACTGAGTATTCTTTCCTGCTGGCTCAGTGGAATTTCTCAATTTTTATTCTCTATAACTTACTAATAAAAATTTGCATGTTTCTTTACAATAAAAAATTTTTTTATATTCGTGCAGGAAAATTTTAAAGAACTTGCATTTTCATTAGTGTTTTTAATTCGGTTTAATTCGGATTAACCGATTTCTCGATCAATATCCTTTATTTTGGTTTATGTTAAGACAAATAACACTGTACAACACGAAAAAATAAGGTGTTTTAGAACACGCAAAAGCCCAAAAGCTAACATAAGCACCAAAAACCAGTCAAGATTGCTCATCAGATTTCTGGTCAGCTTTTGGAATGACCTACATATCTGACTACAAATCTGACTAGAAAATTGATGAGCAATCTTGAATTTGACTGGCTTTTGGTGTTTGTGTTCTGTGTGTTCTGACCTATGTAGTAAAATTGCATGGCCAACATTTGTGTAGAACATTTCATTCCCGCCCTCTCTCTTTGTATGTTTTTTTTTTTTTACATTTTGTTAGAATAGGGCCAAAAATTACTGTTATGTAGGGGAGTTAGAGGGTTTATATGTTCCACAAAAATATTTGCGTTAATATTTTCTACAAAGCTGCTGAAGATACCCTATACCTCAGATTTAAAGAATACATAGTGTCATATACCGATATGTTGCAAAAAACAGGCCAAAGGGAGGAAAATTAAGTGGAAGATATCCTTAATGATTAAACATATAAAGGAAATAAAAAGACAATTTTTAATTTTTGGTTTAATTCCTTAGAATATATATCTAGTGCCATGACCACCTGTCCGTTGATATGACAATCACGGCTCGAAGCCGCAAGCGATGTTTTTCATTTTTAGCGTGATTGTTTACTATCCTCCCTAGCAGTTTGAAGCAATTAAATTCGTTAAAACTGTATTGGTTATTGCTCCAAATTGTAATTTGCGATAATATGTATAAGGAAAGCAAGGCAGTCAACCTCGACATGTTCTTCTTAACCATTAACTATTGTGTGCTGACATCAGAAAAATATGTTATAAAATGGAGTAGTGTTTGTGAATACATGACTAAAATTTCCCTACGTTGTAAGTAGTTTATGAATTTTGTCCTTATATTTGTGATACATATGTTATATAGATGTGCTGGTGGGAAATCCACTAACATTTTTACTAAAACAAAGCAAATTAACTATTTTTAGATAGGCTGATACAATTATTTCGATTCGGAAAAAAATCTTTTCAGAACTCGTAGATTTTAGATTGTGCCCGTCTAATTTTTAAAATTGAAGACCAATAATGTTTTATTAATACACTCACAATATATTTTCCGTTACCGACTGTAGTTTATTTTAAAAGTAATACGTAGAGTTTGTTTTTAAATGAAGAATCAATTAAAAAACGAATCTTTGAATACCCTCCACCATAGGGGCTGAAGATGATGTACGTATATACTAAATTTTGCATGAACTGTAATATGAATATGTTTTGTCAATTTATGTAACGAACTTTTGTTATTTAGTTTTAGTAATGTTATTTATTTAGTTTAATCAATGTTATTTACAGAGGTCTGCTCTGTTAGCGACTTTAACATTGTTGATTTTTACGTTAACTTAGTTATCAGAGTAACACACATATAGCTCTAAGAATGTTATTATTCTCACAGTATGTAAGACAATAAATGTAATCGAACAAGAAGAAGTAAAAATTTTATTTACTTACTTAACAGAAAAAAAAAAATAGATACAGAAAAATTGTACAAATTTGTATGGGAAATTTAGAGGTACCTTCACATTTTCACTCATAACTTTTGAACTGCTAAACCGATTTTGCTCATTTTAAATACCAAACTGCTCGGGAGGATGTTCAATAATCTGGGTAAAAATAGGCACCCCCGCTTGCGTCTTCGCGTCGTGATCGCCATTTCAACAGACAGACGGACAGACAGACAGACGGACATCGCTAAATCGACTTAAAATTGCATAAGGATCACGAATATATATACTTTATGGGGTCTTAAACCTATATTTCGACATGTTACAAACGGAATGACAAACTGATATATACCCTCACCATATATGTTGGAGGGTATAACAAAGAAATATATTTTCTAAACTATTTGAATCAGTTTTTTAAAAATAAACTAAAAAAAATATACAGACATTCAGTAGGAGTTGATATTTTCTGTTAAATATAAAATTTTATGTTTTCTGTTTCTAAAAATAGAAATTCATACAATTCCTTTTTATTATTATACCCTCCACCATATATGGTGAGGGTATATATCAGTTTGTCATTCCGTTTGTAACATCTCGAAATATAGGTCTAAGACCCCATAAAGTATATATATTCGTGATCCTTATGCAATTTTAAGTCGATTTAGCGATGTCCGTCTGTCTGACCGTCTGTCTGTCTGTTTAAATGGCGATCACGATGCGAAGACGCAAGCGGGGTGCCTATTTTTACCTGGATTGTTGGACATCCTCCCGAGTAGTTTGGTATTGAAAATTAGCAAAATCGGTCCAGCGGTTAAAAAGTTATGAGTGAAAATGTGAAGATACCTCCAAATTTTCCATACAAATTGGTGTGTTTTAGTGCAATTTCATAGAAGCGACAGGTACAAAATATATTTTCTCATATCTTTTATCAGTCGCTTAGAAATTAATAATATTTTGTATTCACCTCAAATAAATTTTAAATTTTTTTCACCACAAAATTTTTTTTTCACCTCAAAAAATTTTTTTCACCTTCATAATTTTACTTCAAAAGTTTTTTTAGGATATTGGTGGAGGGTATTCAAAGATTCGGCACAGCCGAATTTAGCCTTTTTTTACTTGTTTTTTACCAAAATAGTTTGTTTATATACAAAATTATTTCAATAAAAATTACCAGAAATTATTCAAATATAGATAGATACACACATAGAAAATAAAAATATATACATCTGTGTGTGTTGTTTTGTAAAATTACGTAGAAATAAAAAAATTTTCAATTTGAAAAACAAACCACAAAAATAGTTTTTTCTACGTTTTGTCAGTTTTGTCAGTGATGGTTTTTTTAAACGACTTTCGATTGCTTTTACTACTTTTGTCGATTATTAAATAATGATTGAAAATAAACAATTAAAGAGGCTGAATATAATGAAATATCAGTAGTCCTCTTTTTTGTGAGTGTGATATTGTGAGTGTATGATGTAAAAACATTTGAGGGGGAAAAAACAAGTCAGAGGTCTTTGGGGGAAAGGGGAAATAATTTTCCCTAACATATCTTACTGGTTCTTTCACTATTTTTAATTTTGCTTAACATTTATAAAATTTAATTGCTCCTGATTGGAGAATCATGACTTACTACAAGGCAAAACTAAATGGTGTTCTTAAAATTAAATACGCCATTTGAATTAATTACTATTGCCCTTTAAAATAATTTTTTAAGTTTTCAGATATCTAAGTTCCTCTCCGATAATTTGTATGTAGAAATTCATCGTATGTTGAATTTTTTGTCTGGGAATCTCGACAATCCGACGTAATAGATTTAGAACACAGAGTTGCAAAATTCTTTTAAACACCTTTAGGTTTTAGGTTTACAATACCCGAATACAGTTAGTTCTGAACCTAGGGTCAGGATATTTCGAAAACCTGATATAGTAGAGCAACTCTTAGGCCAGATTTGGACTTACCGTATCAATACCCCAAGAAATACTTAATTTATTTGAGAAAAATTCAAAAGTTTTAATTATTCGGAAACAAATTATGATTTTTATAAAAATGGCTCTACCGCAAATTTTAATTTTTATTGCAAAATTTTTCCGAATCATCCTAAGTACAGATGGCCGTCAAAACCAGCACCTTTTAATTTCAATATACAAAATTAAAAAAAAAAAATAATTTTATATTTCACAACCGGATAAACACTGAGATTATAATCATCAATTGTTCTTTAAACTTTTCTTTCAATTAATGAAGTGTAATTTTCTTAATAAAAATTTTATCCAAATACAACTTATAAAAATTATAAAGCTTTTTAATAATCTTAACAAATTTTGCAAAGAAAACTTACATTTATTTAATGAAAAGATTCTTTAGTTAAAGCGTTATGTACTTTAATTCTAATGATTATATCGTTCTGATAACATTTCAGAAATTAAATTTGGATATGTGTTTCAGAACAAACATTGATCGTATCTTTTCTTAATTTTAATAATTTACAAGCTCTAATAATTTTAGAATAAACTTATTGTTCAGCAAACTCCACAATCATGAGAAAATATGAATAGAAACTAAAAAGTTTTTCTTTTTTCATAATTCGTATATATAATAAGGCATTAACACAGACAGTTAAAAATAAAATTTCTTACACATCAAGTTATTTAATTGTCGCTGTCAAACTTTTACTAAAGGGTGTAAGCTGTCAAATGTCAAGCAGTGTTAATTATTAATAAAAAGAATAGCAGCAGCATCATAAAATTTGCATTAATTATCTTTCACGTTTAATTCTATAGTTCTATGAATTAACGCTTTACGTTATTTACACAATAAATTCAAGCTATCTTGGTTAAATAATAACGACGATTAATATACTATTTAATTCAATTTGCTCATAAATAATATAATATAAAAAATGTGTATAATTTTTTCACTTTTGACATTCTTAATTAAAATTTACCGGGTCAAGTTTAAATAAAAATAAAAAAAAATGTGGTGCGAAATAAAATTTGCAATGAAGTTAATTAAATTTAAAAACAAACAAAAAAAAAAAAAAATCCATGGTAATCCATGGGTTTTGTGATCGCAAAATGTATTTGAAGAAAAATTATGTTTAAATTATATTAGATAATTCTAGTATCTTAGCATTTTAAAATGTATTCCAATACATTAATCCACTTCAAGCTAAAAATACCTTTAAAATTGTCATAATTAGGGCAAGGAAGTTTGTGCATTTACTATTACTATTATGCATTTAATTTTAGTATTTTTTATTTGTTTAAAAAGTGATTAAAAATTACCAGCTATCATTGTTAGAAAGTTAGTAATTGTATTTTGAAAAATTATAGGTTTCTTTTTGATTTACAAATTTAAAGCTCAAAACTAGAAAACTAAATATAAAAAAACAAAGCAAAAATTAGTAAAAAAAAGCAAAAAAGACAAATTTGTCTTATCTGGTAATAATATATTGAAAATCGGGGTATCGAAGATGGAATTCTATTTTAAATGAATTCCCTAAAAAACGAATCCGATACTTTTTAATCAAAGCAATTCCTTTTTAAACATTCGTGAGAATTCATTCTTTTGAATTCACATCTAAAGAATTCAATCAATTTATCTCATTTGATTTTACCAATTAATGAATTCAATATTTAGGAATTCATTCGATTTCTAACTCCTTTGATTTACAATTTTGATTTGATACATTTGAATTTTACTCAATCAACAATTTTGGAATTTATTGTTCACTAGGATTTCCTCATTTGATTAAAAAAAATAAATTTAAGGATTTCTTACAGATACAAGAAGAAGAAACCAAAGAGCACTTATTAAATTCATAGTTAAAAATAAATCACTAAAAGTATACAAAAAAAAAAAAAAAAACGCGATCTAAAATATTGCCAGGTGTCTCATAAGTTAAGATCATTGGTTCTCTGTAGCTAGTTTCAAAGATATATGGACAATTTAAATTGTATCTAATCGATTCAATTCATTTTTTTTTTATTAATTTTGGCAATTTTTATTTTGATTTTTGATTTTTTAAATTCCAACGTTTTTCGGTAAGGCGAATTTTTTCAAATTTTGACGATTTTTTTCAGTTTAAGCGGTTTCTCGAATTAAAGAAATTTTGCCATTTTATCTTTTTTTAAATTTAAGTGATTTTTTCCAATTTGGCAATTTTTAGCAATTTTTCCAACTTTAAATTTTTTTTTATAATTTTGGTGATTTTTTCAAATTGAACAATTTTTTTCTAATTTTAGCAATTTATTATTATGTATTTTGTGGTTTCTTTAATTTTGGGTATTTTTTCTTCAATTTTGCCCTTTTTAAAATTTAAGCGATTTTTCGGTTTTGGTGATTTTTTAGACTGTATTTCTTGTGTTGTAATAAAATCTATAATTTCCTTTAAATAAAACTAATAATGTAGTTATTTATTTTTTAAATTTTAAAATCCAATGAAAAAAGTCGAATGTCATTTCCAAATTACTCAATCGAATAAAACAAAATCAAATAAAAACTAAATCTCATCATTTGCAAGTCAATCAGAGTTCAAAATCGAATGAAGGATTAAATATTTTTTAGAAACTATGTTGAAAATGAGAAAAACATTTCTAAAATATATGTATGTGTAATTTAACGATTTTTGTGCGTAAAATGAATACCATACAAAAATAGAAGTATTAAATAAGAAATATTTAACAACAAATTTTATACTAATATAGGGTCCGCCAAATAACATTTTTTTTTTGAAAATGCTATAAAAAAATACTACTGAATATTTTCTCAAATTTGTTTTTTTATTTGAAAGTACAATCCTTCCGGTTAATAATGGAAAATAATTTCATTCAAATGGCTGCCTCGGTTGGCCGTTACAGTCAATGGCGATCGTTATCGGGCCATGTTGAACGAATTTTTGTTCACAAAAATTGAAGAGGAGGATATTGTCAACAATTTGGTTTCAACAGGACGGCGCTACGTGCCAAACAGCCGAAGCTACACTCGATGTTTTGCGCCTTTGGACCGATCGTGTAGGCTACTGCATGGCCAGCCGTGGCAGCCATTTGAATGAAATTTTTCCATTATTAACCGGAAGGATTGTACTTTCAAATAAAAAAAGAAATTTGAGAAAATATTCAGTAGTTTTTTTTATAGCATTTTCAAAAAAAAAAAGTTATTTGGCGGACCCTATACAAGGCACAGATTCTGACGGCATTAGTTCGTGAACAAAACTAAAATCTTTAACTCTTTTTTTTCTATAGCGTACCTTTCCTATAGGACAGTATCTAAATATTTTACTACAGAAAAATATTTAGATACTCAAGTCCTCAGAAACCGCAAAAGAAGTCCTCAGAGTCAAAAGGGGTTTTCTATAGCAAAAATTCCAGGATCCTTAAAGTTTTTTTTTTTATCAAAAAACTTCCACAAAGTTGAAGGCTTTTTTTAAACAAAAGTTCGAATAATCTTAAATTTTTCTGTATGAAAAGGTGCTCAGAATCAAAGAATCTTTCTATTGGAAAAAGTCCTCAGAACCTAGTTTTTTTTTTATAAAAGAGTTTTTAGAACCGGAGAGTTTTTCTATAAGAATATGTCCACAAAATTTGTAGAATTTTCTGTGATTTTTTTTTCAAAGCCAGTAGAAAAACGTCAGATTCTAATCAGTTTCTTATGCAAAAGCTTTATATTCAAAGAAATTTTTTCTGTAGAAAATGTTTCAGATTCTAGATATTATCAGATATTAAGCGTGATTATGAAGACATTTTCTCATATAAAAGTCTCAGATTCCTTGAAACTTTTCATTACGTAACATCCTTATGAAGAAGACTTTTTCTCTTGAAAAAAGTATTTTTCTATCATAAAATATCAATATATTGTCTTAATTTTATATCAAATTAGTTTGCACTCAATAGAATTTAATTATGCACATACATATTTACAATAGATGTACAGAACTTCCAGATTCAGCTCTATCTAATTCCATAGGCTTGAAAAGAAAGAATAATGTAAAGCGAGATCTTTGAAAAACAAACAAAATTTATCGTTACATCTCAACTGTATACATATTTATATTACACACATATCTTAATCACTTAATCATAATTCGTTATAAAATTTATATATTTTTAAATATTAAATTTTTTAAGCTAAAGATCTTTTTCTTTTTTTTTTTTATATAAAATTTCTTATTTTATTTTCGATATTTCGCTAACAATTTGTTAGCATCTTCAGGAAAACAAAATTTTAATAGTTATAAAAAATTTAAATTTTTAAAAAATTTAAAAAATTAAATTAACATTTAAAACAAATAGAAGTGGTAATTTTATAAACAACATTTTCCTGCTAAAAAAAAAAAAAAAAAAAAAAAGATCTTTAGCTTAAAAAATTGAATATTAATATTAAAATAAGATCGAATAAAGTTATATAATTTATATATTTTTTTTTTATATTTTTTAATTTCTTGAATTTTTCCAAATGCCAATATGAATGTATTTTCATTACTAATCTAGTAATAAAATAAAACTATCGACTTATAGAAATCGCTAGATCTAGCAAGAAAACCGTCGTCTGACAACACTGTTAGCAGCTGTTTTATGTTACCAGATTTGTACTTTTGTTTGACTGGCCAGTCAGGCTCGGTTAAACTTTAATGAAAAAGTTAATTAATCCCATCTGAAAAATTAAAATTGTAGCTTTCATCAAAGTGTATTTGCTTTATAGACAGTCTATGCTTCCCACTGTGCTCTCGATAACTGGCGAGCTCGCATGAAACTTTGGCAAAGGGAAAAATACATAAGGAAACCTATTCATCAAAAGGCGATCAAATAAATAAAACGAGGGTTGAGCACACAAAAGAAGCATAGAAGCAATTGGTTTAAATCACGCTTAACTAACAAAAAAGCTAATCTACATCCCAAATACTTACTTAACCTGATTTTAAATTTGCATTTTTTGTTATTTCTCAATTTTTTTATATCTGGGAGGTTAAGAGGTTTCGATACAAACGGTTAACCGAGTCCAGTTTGTTTTTTTTTCAATGGCGTCTATTTTTGTTTAACTGACAAACTGGTTTTTAAAAAAGTCGGCGTTTTAGAAAAACACAAATTTTGTATATGACAAAACTTGAAGTTTTATTTTTCAATTAGACGTGCCAATTAATGTGTTTGTCTAAAATATGTCAAATTCATTCCAGAAATAGGAAAAAACACGAAATACAGAAACTAACACGCACGCACGCAAACGTTTGCAAAAAAGAAAAGAAAATCAAGTAAATGTTTAAATTAAACTAAAAAGAAAATATTAATTAAGAAGTGTAAAGAAATGTTAAATCATATAATGTATTTTTTTTCTATGTGACAAATTGTTTATTTCCCGAACCACAAATTAAAGCGTTTAAATACATGTTGCACCAAAGATGCAATAAAAGGCCATGAGAAGTTTAAGTGTATTTAATGGAATGTTTATTATGTTGTTTATTATTTAAAATTACTTACTGAAGAAACAGATTAACAACGTGCCGAAATTTTCCGCACAAATTAACAATTAAAACAGGTCTAGCTTTGCAGTTGCAAGATAAATTTATTTTATTTGCACAACGTTTCTTCTTAATCCTAAATTTGCAGTCACTGTCGTACGTCGTTATATTGGGCATATTTTCTCATACAGCGACAATCGTTATTTGCCAAGTTATTATTCTGGGCCGATACTTTCCAAATAGGAGATTTTTTAAATAAAAAAAGACTAAAAAACTCGTTTGACAAATTATTTTATTGGAAAAATTAACAATCAAATCAAAAACATTTTTTGGTAAATTTTGCTTAGAAATTCAACAAATTTTTATTTGAGTCGATAGAACGGTCTATATAATTCAATGTTTAAAGACAATTTCATGTGAATGTTGACCGCGGCTGCGCCTTAAATGGTTCATATGCTGGGTCCATTTTTGGCATACTTTCTCCAACATATCGGCCGGTAGCTCACGAATAAATTCTTCAATATTTTTTTCAATTACAAAAAAAGAACATTTTTTCAAAATTTTCGTAGAGAAAAATTTTAGTTTTTGAACATTGTTATTCTTTAAATGTTCATTAGGTACACTCAAAAAAAAATTAACTACAATTTAGAAAAATTAGATTATTTAGAGGAAAAGTTGAAAAATAAAACGGCGCCAAAGACACTTTTTACCAATATTTAATAAAATTAAGAAACAAATTTTACTTAAAACTTGGTCAAAATTTCTAAATTATAGAAAACTTTTACTACAGAGATGCATTTTTTTATTAGAAAATAGTAAAATTTTCTCATAATTAGTTCATACATCATCTAAAATTTTACTGTTATTTAGAAAATGTTTCCTTGGTTTTAAGAAAAATTGTATTTTATTTAAGTTCATTAGATAATTTTTTTTACTAAAAACTATGTCTTAGCTCCCTAAAAATAAGAAAAAATTTGCTAACAACAAGTAAAATAGCACTTTTTTTAAGTGAAAATTAGCCTTATCCTACTTCTATGGTAAAGGTAATATATTTTATCATATATTTTAAAGTACTTTACACTCATTGAGTAGGTACTTTCTCACTTTCGGAGGACTTCCGCTTTGTGAGGACACAAGCTTTTTGCTATACATTTTAGTCTTAAAATTAAAATATTTAATTAGCAAAAAGGTAAACAAATTAAAAAAAATGTACTGCAGGATATCCTGAAACGTAATGAATTGTAACAAAGTCAGAACCTTTTCGTAGTTAATTGACGGTTCTGATTGAGAGAACTACAAAAAGGGACCTCCTACGTGACACACGACATCTATGGCTAAGGAACACTGGGGGTCCTTTGTCTTCTTAAATTAACTATTTTAAGGAAATTGTTGCAAAAATACAAAATATCACAGTTACATTTCTTGTTATTATTGGAAAATGGAAAAATGTCATAATTTAATTGTATGGGATTTTTAGCTTGAACTTCATTTGACATATACAAATTTAAAATTTAATTTTAAATTTAATTTGAAATTTAATTTCCAAAACAAACCTATACCAAATTTTATTAGAAAACTTTTACTTGAAAAAAAAGAATATTTTATAAAAATTTTTAAAATTTATCTGAACCAAGATGCATGAAAATAGAAATAGTTCATCAGTTTCTAAAATCAAGTAAATTTTTATTATTATATATGAAAAAATTTATTACTTTTTGTTTTTAGTTGTCTGAACTAATTTTTAAAAACAATTCTTCTAAATTAGAAAATGGTATACTTAAAAACTGAATTTGGAAATGGCTTTTTAAAATTTAGTTAATTTTACTGCTAGCGAACAAAAAATGAACACATATTAAGTTTAAGTACTTTCTCGATTTAAATTAGACACATTTTTTGAACTAAATGGGAGTAAATTATGTTCTAAATTTTTTATTGGAACTAAACTTAATTTTATTACATTGAGTATGTAAATTTCTTAAAACTAAAATTTTTTTTTCTTAAAATTAATAAATTTTTATTTAATTAACTTGTTTTTTTTTTCTTAAAATCAAGAAATATTATTTAAGAAAAATATGAACTATTTCGTTTTTCCTTAAACTTAGGAATTTTTATTCTTTTTAAGAAAATGTTTCTAAGTTTTAATAAAATTTTACTTAAATTGAGGACAATTTATAAACTATTTTGAAGGAAATTTTTGATTACATTTTAGTTCATGTCTTTTTTATGAGTGTATACAGGTGCTAATTAAACCTGTTGAATCAAATTTCATAACTTCGAATTTCTAAATGGTTCACTCGGGTGAGAGGCTTTCTTCTTTTCACTTTTCGACAGTTTACATGCATTTTATAAAGCTTTTCCAATTTTGTCTAGAATATAAGTATATTTTTATTAAATTTTCAGCGCCAAACATTAAAGAATTAATTTCTTATACAAAACAATTTAGAAACACTGGAAAGATTTTTTTAGTCCAATCAATTTATTAAAGGTTCTTATTTTAAAAACGGAAGCATAATATGTCTTGCAACATGTTTTACTAACTCAAGTTTTTGAGAGTAAAACAATTCTTTATTAAATTTGTGGTTACGAACGTGTCTCTGATTTTTTTTTAACACTTGTGCATTATTGAAAATATTTACTTTGAGCACAACAACAAAATTTCACATATATATTCAGTGATTCTTAAATGATGATATCTTCGCCAACTTGTTGTTGTACTTTACTTTAATCAAGTTGTTTATGTCTTAAAAAGTTCATGTCATGAACTTGTTTATCAGTACACGTTCTTTGAAATTGTAAGTGGTCGAAAAGAAAACATTTCATTAATAATCATCACAAGTTTTATGCACGGTTGCACTTGGACTTGTTAAACTTCTTCTTTTGTTGCTCTTTGTAGTTGTTGTTGTTGTTCTCTGTTAAGTTAATGATATATTAACTCATTTATAAATGCACAAAAGAACCATATTGTATTTTTGAAATGAATTGTAAGCAGAAAACAGAATATTTAGTTTTTTACATGGTTTGCCATTAAGGGTTTCCCAATTTTAAAATAACTCTAAAATTACATTGAATTATGTTGTTATATTTATAAAATTTAAAAAAGTCATGATTTTTTCTTTAAATATCTAGCAGATTTTATTTGATCTAATTACTGGCAGATCAATATAGATACAGCAATATATTTGGGGATTTAGTTAGATCTAAATGTATCCGAAAAATGGCAGATTTAGATCCTTCTAAATTCCCAAATATATTGTTGGATCAAAATAGATTTTTTGGATCAATTTCCCTTATATATATCTTTTACCATATTAAAAAATATTTTTTCAATTATTATATCTCAAATATGTGATACGAGGGCGGATCAATAAGTCCGTGACTTTTGAATGAAACAGCAAAAAAAAAATAATATTTTTCAACATAATCTCCTTTTAGCTCAATACACTTAGTCCAACGTTTCTCCAATTTTTGTATCCCTACCAAAAAATAGGATTTTTCGAGGTCCATAAAATAGGCATTTGTTTATTTAAAAATTTTATCGTTGCAGCTAAATCTCTTTCCACCGAGCCATTTCTTTAGGTTTGAAAAAAGAAAATAGTCACTGGGGACTAAATCCGTAGAATATGGCGGTTGAGGTACCAATTTGTAGCCCAATGCATGGAATTTTGCCAATCCTTTGAACTTGTCACACGATTGCGCGTATGGTCAATTGAAAGCAAAATCGGCACCCATCTTGCAGACAGCTTTCCCTACGGGAAATGGACCAGTCACAGAGTTAGTCACGTGACCGGAACTTTGTGGCAGAAATCGGTCCTCGAGTTGGTTCTTTTATATGAAAGTAACCGGTAACTTTAACATGGGCTTGTCATAGGAGGTGGCAATTTCTAGCTTTTAAGCTACTTGCGACATATCTCTGACCTTGTGTAGGGTACCATATCACTGCATTGGTGTAAGTGAATGCGCAACAGAACAGGTTAGAATTATCTAACACATAACTAGTCTCATGACTGGCTCAAATGTACATACCACAGGACTGAGGACAAGAAATTAATAAAAAACTGGTAACATATCAATCACAATGTGTTATGTTGCAGAACTTGTAGGGAATGAATAGTTTCGTGACATATCACTTGACTGTTGCAAGTGCACATGACACAGAGCAAACGAAAATTAGTTAGCATGTAACCTGTCAAAATTTCTTCCGCGTGTTTCATATTAAGAACGTGTTTCTGAAAGATTCCATAAGGTCCAGTCACTGAATTTACCTGCAATGTTTATTACAAAAGTTTTCACAATTTGTTCATTGTGCGAATAAAAATTGCAGATGCAAATTAAATTTACTCCTAATAAATCAATGTTCTTATAAAAATCGAGTACTTTAAACAAATGAAAAATTAATATTTTGCAAATCAAAAACGTTAGATCTTCTCGAATTAGTGCGAATTCAAAAAGATCGTTTTAAGTTTATGTTCAAAAATATTTATTTTTTGATTTCAACCATATGGTCCAATAGGAAGGTTTGTTTAACCTTCCGCAAACACATTTTGATAAAATACAAAAAATTTAGATGCCCCTTTAAAAATTGCTATTTGAATATTTTAAAAATCTAATATTTAAAAAAATCGATATAATTTTACGGGCCTATAATAGATATGTTAATCTTTATAATAACAAACATTAACATATTAGTTAGAATAGTATCAAAACCGCGCTAACTACACAGTGGGACATATTGAAAATTATTTGGTGGTTCATCGGGTTTATATAAAATTTTACACATACGCAATTATCGCATAGATAAGCTGAATTCTAATTTATTTTAAAATAAGTTGTGCTAGGGTGGAGTGTTTGAGCGACTTTCAGTTTAAAATTTCGCGAATTTTTGATACTTATGCAGTTTTTGTGATCGTTAGAAGTTTTGAATTAATATTAATCAATGAATCATTTTTAACAAATTATTCCAACAAAAATTGGTGTAATGATATATATTTCACGAATTATTTTATAAAACAAATAATTCTGTCGAAACATAAGTAATTTAATATAATTTAAATCATATCCCACTTTATTCAATAAACAGATAGCCATTTTCAATTTATATTAATTTGATGAATTTTGCAATAAAATTTTAACAATGTTAGGGGAAAGAGTCGTCGATCGAAAATTTCAATAACAAATTTTGGATTTTTAGGGATAACCTATTAGCCAGACGCGGGCAGCTTAATTTGCCTGTCATTGACACTTAATCATGCACATTGAATTCATTTTGAATTAATGCAGTTATATGTCACTATCTAAACAGTTGCGCAATCACTTCTTTTTGAAATAGATTAGTGTTATGTCATCATTTCTGCATTCACAAAGTCAGCATTATGTCAGCTTTGCAACAGTCGCGGGATTGGGGTTTTCGCCACCGATTGACATTCTTTTATACACTGCAAAATTTGATGAACCAGTTCCGTGTTCTGTCATTATTTAAACTATAACAGTCCTAATTTTCTTAGTCCACATTGGTGTTATGTTCATTTCTCTTTAGTTACATGATATATCCAGAAAGAACCAGTCAATGTTCTGCCACAATTTCAATAATTGGGACACTGGTTATTTTACACTAATTACCACTTTTTTAGACACTGAATTATATTTTACACCAGTTTTGTGACATGTCCCTCATTTATCTATCACGAATTTATCACCTTGGATCAATCGACCCTTCATTTCCCGTAGGGTTCTTAAAAAAAACTGATCATTTAAAATCGAAACCACACTGCCATATGAAATGCCTATGGCATCCACAATCTCACGCACTATTACTTTTCGATCGGCCAACACCATATCGTGGATTTTTTCGACATTTCGGGTCTATTGACCTCAATCGGCCGTCCATAACGTTCAGCGTCATTTGTACTTGTGCTACCACAACGAAAGTCAGTATACCACTTTTTACCATTGAAACTGATGTTGCAGAGTCCCCATTGTATTTATCAAGCTTTTCCTTGGATTGATTGTCTGTTTTTTTTTCGCAAAGAATAATGTTTAATGAGCACTCGAAATTCATTTTTTTCCATTTTTTAAAAAAATCCACGAGGTTGTATGTTTTGAACAGCTGATTGGCTATAACTGATATTTAAAGTGAAAACTCATTTGGTTTTTTCGCACTTTTGTTTCAATTAATTGTGGAAAATTATGTCCGACAATTACCGCCGTCGGCAATGATGCGACTTTAGGATATTTTGATTAAATATTGCATAACTCTACGCAGCATTTGTGTTGCTACGTTGTCAATTTAAATCTCAGCAAAATTATATTTTCAACAGGGCATTTTTTTAGCGTCTGTCATCTGATCATGCTGGTCTTTTTTTTGGTATGATTATGGCTAAGCTCTGAATAATTTACATTCTTTGTTTTAAATATTTTAAATAACAATCTCTTAATGCAACACCCTATAACCTAAAGACTAAACAACATACGGGTTGTTCCCGTAAACGTTAATTTCTGTCGCAGTAATATTTTTTTCTACACAATTAATGGTATAATTTTTACTTAAATATTTCCAGTTTTTTCGTTATTCTTTATTTATATACGCAAAACCCTCAAAAAAAAAACAGTCTGTTAAGTTCTGCTTAAAAAGGTTATGTAGGGTCTTTTAGTAAATTTGCTTGTTCCACACAAAAGTAATACAAAGTTCTTGGAAACTTTATTTTAAAACCGTACAAGTTCATTTATTAGAGAATATACTTTGAGGTGTTTGAATGTTAAAAAAAAATATTATTTAAAAAAAAAAGTTTTAAAATAAATATGGTTGGTGTTCTAAATTAAGAAATAAAATAGGAAACTGTTATAAACAAACACTTGTGTATATTTAAACAAGGAGCATCGTGTTTTAACAATTGGTTTTTAAATTAAACACAGCTGACTATATTAAAACTACAAAGAACAAGGTTTTTGTATAAAAATCTACTGTAAAGCATAGTAAGTTGTTCAGGTTTTATGTAAAAAAATTGCAAAATTCCATATAAGAAAAAAAAAAAAAAAAAAATTTATTTACGATAATAAAATTCACGTGCAAATTTAGGAAAATTAGTTTTCAAGCTAATTTAATTTACTAGACTATTTGGGTTTATTGTGATTATGTGTTTTTGATCTGAAATTTTCGAAAACAAAAATATTTTTTTTCTAAATCTAACTTATTTTACAAAAAATATTTCTTCATTCTCTTTTATTAACGTTAATTTCGATCACACAAAATTTGCGGCCCGCACAGCAGATAATTTTGAGCTTTAAATTCGATATGGACATCCAAATTTTGTCCGAGTGAATGAAAAAATATTTTTTGTAAAAAAAATTTGACTGAAAAATCTCGCTATGATTAGTAATTTGAATTTTTTGGATGCATTTTTTTTGGCTAAACCTTTAAAAATATATATTTTTCGTCTACCTTTGTCTTAACCCATTTATGCCCATTCGGAGCCAGGAGAGTTGTTGCACTTTACTTTGAGAATGAAGTGAGAGTTAAAAATAAAAAAAATATTCGTTCGATATTTTAGCATAGAGGAAGAATAAGTTAGAGATTGCAACGCTGGCAGCGGCAAATTAAATTTTATACAGAATACAAAGGTTCGAAAACTGAGAGAAAACAGGGACAAATTGAGCAAATTTTCCTGATTTCTGCAAAAATTTGAGTAAATTTCCCTGTTTTTTCAGTGTTTTTTAAATTCAATTGGGAAATCTGCTAAAAACTAATTGGATTTGCAAAGAAAATCAATTGGAATCGCAAAAAAACCAATTTGAAAAGATGCCGAACCCTTGTAATATGACCATATTCAACCAAGAGAACGTTTTTTACTACGTGAGCGACATCGACATGGTGTGATTTTAGTAAGCAACTGTTTTAGACTATTCCATTTTATTTCAATTAATTTTTTTTTTGTGCTTTAGATGTAATACCAGGGCGGATTAATAAGTCCGTGACTTTTTGAATGAAAAATTATTTTTCAACATAATCTCCTTTAAGCGCTTAATTATATTTGCTCGCAAAGTTTTTGAAAAAAGATTGTTTCATTGTCACCAAGGACCACGTCTATCAACATTCCAAAAAAAGTTTTTAGAATTAATGGGTTCAACAAAATTCCTCCTCGTCTTTTATTTTCTTATACTCTCCAATCGAAAGCAAAAAGTTTGATTATTATATTTGGAAAAATCTACACTCATAAAAAAAAGTAAGTAGAAAAATTTGTAAACGGTTTTCAATCCTACTTTACAATTTTTGTACTGATTTTTAGTAAAAAAATTATTATTTAGCAAATCTTTTTGCTGTTTACATTTTACAAATTACAGAATTCTTAAAGGATATTTACAAATTTTTGTTGCTAATTTCAGAAATCATTTTACAAATTTTTGAAAACCGATTTGCTAAAATTAGCAAAAAAATTTACTAATTGTAAAAATTTAATATTGAAGGAAATGTTATTTCTAATTAAAACTTACAGCTACAAACGTCCACTTAAAATAGCACTAAAAAGTTTTTTTAGTTCTAACAATCAGCCCTAAAAAGAATTAAAATTTGACCTTAAAAATTCCAGGTAATAAGTATTCAAGCTTAAGGTCTATTTTATACAAAATTATTTTTTTGTTATCCAATATTTCGCTATCTCAATGGATAGCTTCTTCAGGAATTTTTTGTTTTTTTAATTTTAAACAAATTTTTTAACAAATCAAAATTAATGAAACAACAAAATTGTCAATTTTAAAAAATATTAAAAATTAAACACAGGAAACAAAAATTATTCTATTATATTTTTATGAACCTATTTAACTTCCTATTTTATTCTTATAAATTAAATGTCTGTAATTCTGAGCTACATTGTCTGTATCTGTTTTAAAATTAATTATTTGTTCTATTGGTGTGTTGATAATTTGTAACATTTCTAACATGAAAGTCGAAGAAATTGAACTGAATAATTTGACCTTAAAAGTAAAAAAATTACTAAAATATTTTTTAAAACAAAAACTACCAAATTAAAACAAAATGATAAATTCGTGTATGTTTTTATAATTTTTAAGCCTTTGATTTTATTTTTTAATTTTTTCTAAAAAATTTTTTGAAAAAATAAAAAAAAAATAAAAATATTTTATTACTCGATAAAAAAATAAATTTAAAATTTTGTACTAATATTTAGTACATTTTTTTCTGATTTTAGCAGATTGCAAATTCCACTTTACAAAAATTTTACTAAAATTTAGTAGCGGCAGCTAAGTTTTCTATAAATTTCATTGTACTACAGCAGACATGTGTTGCTAAGATTAGCAAAAAATACCGCTGGGCTAAAATTAGCAAAATAATAATAACAGCAAAATTTGCGTTATTACAGCCTTTTTTGGTGAGTGTACTTATCAAAAGTCCATCATGTTTCCAAATTTTGATGTATTTTTAATCAAATAATTTTTATATTCAGCCCGTGTGTCTCCCTTGGCTACAAACTTGCTTACCGTAGAAGATAAAACAAAAAATGGGGAATACAATTCAGAAAAACTTTATGGTGTAACAACGATTACCTGTTCGATGCCCAGCAACGGCAACATTAATTTAAAATACATATGATATTAAATTTCTCATACATATCGCAATATCCGTCTTCGATTGACTTAACGTCACCATAGTAAAATATCAAAATAGAGCTATGAACTAGAAAGCTTCAACAACTTCGCCAACTCTCCATCAGATGGATGGCAACAACTGTTCTAAGATTTATCATCTCGGGAAATTACAGTGTTGCCATACACAAAAACCCTTCATCATTCAACATCTTTCATGTCTCCTTTATCCCCCTTTCCAAAGAAACATTAATTTAAAGGAAGAATTTCCTGGGAGTTGCTTCTAAAAAAAATTTATTTATTCGAAAAATTTCTACAGATTTTTTTTCTTATTTTTCCCATATTTTTAGGAAATTTTTTTAATATATATTTATATTATATATTAAAGAAAAACAATTTCAAATGACAAAACCAAAGAATTTTATCTTAGTTTTCAAGACGAGTTGCGTATCTTATCACATCGTATCAACTCTGAGTTCTTGATAGATGTGTTAAACACCATAATTTAAATTTAGAACAATACAAAATGGGTAAATATGTACAAATTTTATCGCAATATATTGTATAAACAATTAAAAAAAAAAAACACTATATCACATTTACCAGACCTGGGCGCTTTCAATAAGATTGTGTAATTTTTCCATTTCAGATTTGATTGTGAACTTAAATTTTTTTTTAAGAAAACTTGTAATATATGGGAAAAATAAACTATATATTTGTATGTAATTATTTGTATTTTGTTAATTTAATAGCAGACATTAATGTAATTTGTTATTACAGAAGTAATTGCCCTATAATTAAATACACAATAAAGTTTATTCCCCATGTCAGGTATTAAAAATCTTGTAAATTTTCTGAAAAAAATGTTTAACATCACAAATGTGAGCTGAAAAAAAGTTATAATATAAATATTACACAATTGAATAACTAAAAGATGTAATTGAAAACGCCCAAGTCTGATATTTTCTAATATGTATTATTTTTTATACTTATCAATGTAGGCAAAAAAGTCCATTCACTTTTAGTGATATAAACAAAATCTTGCAATTTGTCAGACATTCATTTTCTTGAAATTCGTATTTTGTTTTAAATATTTTAAATACACATTTTTCTTAACCCATTAACGCCGAGGTGATCAGAGTTTTACAAACTTTTCAACGTGTTTATTTATTATGTTATCGGACCAAAAAAATAATGCAATATCTCTACGCGAAATTTGATGTTCTTTCAGAATCTGAGCTCAAAATTTCGATTAGACACCGAGAAACGTGAAAAACGTCAAAAATTTAAAAAAAAAAACGTTTTCGCATTTTTTTTCACAATGATACCGCAAAGGTATCAACTTTATACTATGATCAGAAGTGATCACATGGCACTCGAACGTTAAGAGGAATTTTTTTTCGGAAAATTTCATCGACGCGTTTTTCAAAATGGAGGCCAGAATGAAAAATTTTTATAAAAATCTTAATCTATCGTTTTCTCATAACCTATAAACTTTAGAAAAAAAATTTAAGAAAAAAATGTCTTAAAATTACACTCACCAAAAAAGTCTGTAATGGCATTTGAAAATTTTGCTGTTATTACGGGAAATTCTGCTAATTTGAGCCCAGCGGTATTTTTTGCTAATCTTAGCAACACATGTCTGCTGACGTGTAGTACAATGAAATTAGTAGAAAAATTAGTAGCCGCTACTAAATTTTAGTAGACTTTTTGTAAAGTGGAATTTAAAATCCGTTTGCTAAAATCAGCAAAAAAAATTACTAAATACTATTAATAGTTTTAGATTTATTTTTTTTACCGAGCATCAAAAATTTTAATTATATGTTTTAAAAGATGTTTTATACAAAATGAAATAAAAATCAAAGGCTTAAAAATTCTTAAAACATAAACGAATTTATCATTTTGTTTTAATTTGGTAATTTCTGTTTTGAAAAATATTTTAGCCAATTTTTTTTACTTTTAAGGTGAAATTTAAATTGTTGTTAGGGCTGATTTTTAGAAATAAATAACTTTTTAGTGCTATTTTAAGTGGATGTCCTATTTTTAGGCATGAGTCGGTATCTTCACTTCCGATCCCTTTTTTAATCCTGTGTAACATTTTAGGGCAATTTAAGTTTGTATGTATAAGTTTAAATTTTAGAAATAACATTTCCATCAATATCGACTTTTTTAAAATTAGTAATTTTTTTTGCTAATTTTAGCAAATCGGTTTTCAAAAATTTGTAAAATGATTTCTGAAGTTAGCAATGAAAATTTGTAGATATTCTGTAAAAACTCTGTAATTTGTAAAATGTAAATAGCAAAAAGATTTGCTATTAGTAAATTGGGATTGAAAACCGTTTACAAATTTTTCTACTAACTTTTTCTTCTGAGTGTAGTCAAAGAACACTCTCAAAGTTTTTTAGAATTTTTTGAAACAATTTTTGATTTTCGAAAATATCAAAAAATCCAATTAAATAAATAATAAATAAACACGTTCAAAAGTTAGTACAAATTCTGATCACCTCGGCGTTAATGGGTTAATATGTATTGAAATATCCATTAATAACTATTTAGACAAATCATAACTTTTATTTTCTACAGTGATTTGCTACTAATGTTTTTTGTTCTTTATAGCTTGGGCGCCATTTAATGCGTTAAACATATAATTGATTATTTTAGGAACGCAATAAATTTTTTATTTAAATTTTATTATTGCTGCGACTTGTATTAATGGATAATCTATACATGGTAAATGAAGTGGCAGTTATGTTAATGAAGTTACTTATGATCAGAGATTCTTAAACATTTTGTCATACTTTAGTTAATACACTTTTTTCAATTTTAAAAGGTAGCTGTGTTAAAAATCAACAGTTGAGGATTTGTTTTTTGTATAAAACTAAACTCGAAATCTTGGGCTAGTAAAAAAATTTGTAAAACCGCTTTCAATTGAATCTCATTTATTTGTATTTATTTTTTTCCATGTAATATGCATATAAAATGTTTATTTTAAAAGTGGTCAACTTTTTAGATCTTTGAAATATCATAGGACTGGTCTAAAAGAAAGAATATATTACAGGATTCGTACTTTTAAATTCATCACATGATAGGAGCTTTTAAACCGAGCAGAACCGAAGTTTTTTAAGAACCGGTACTGGTTTTACTTAAGACGAGACTAGTACTTGCAGACCCAATACGTGATAGAGACTTTTTATGGTACTTTAGAAACCGATCCTGTTTTCACCTACCACAAAACTGGTACTTTCAGACCCATCACGTGATATATACTTTTAAACCGTTCACTTTAGGAACCGGTCCTGTTTTCAATTCCCAACTAACTCCCTCGTTCCCGCAGGGAACTTACGCTACTTTCAGGTTTCAAACTTTTAGGAAGTTTATAAGTGATATTGTAAATGTGGATTCGCAGTACAAAACGTGCTCTTTTGAATTTTTTTGAGAAAATATTTGTGTTGAAATCTACAAGAATAATTTGACTTAAAAAATGGTGCATAACAAAACGTACATTTTTTTATAATTATTATGATTTATTTGTTTTTAAAAATTAATAGTTTCTGCTTGTAGTGTATTAAATTTTATTGTTTTTTGAAATTTGCAGTAAAAACTGGCATCATAATTAAAATATACAAAGTTTACTTATGAAAATATTGGTCTGTAGTTTTTACCAAACAAATGGATGTATTTTATGATGAATTGAGATATTTTAAAATATATTACCATTAAAAAAATGCACACCATAACTATTTCTTTTTTTTTTAACAAAACGCTATTTTTATTTTTTGTTTTTTAATAAAACGTGCTTTTTTGCCTTTATAAGTACTTTGATCTCACACATTCATAACATTTATTGGGATGATTTCTTGTGGCTTGAGGCATCTTATAATAAGCCGAACACTTCTTACTATTTCGAGGTTCAACTGTTTAACAAGGGGTTAAAAAATGTAATTCTCAATTTTCCAAAAATTTAAAATGATCAAATAAACACGTTTTGTTTTGCAGCTCCTCAATGAATTTTTGGCATTAACATTGCTTCGATTATTGGTATTACTTTGACCATTACTAATGTCTCAGTTTAAGCAAAAAATTGTCATTAGTAAATATCACTTTTTAAATTTTTGAAATACTACACCTTTTTGTAATAAAAAAAGTATTATTACAGCTAACAGGCTTAGCTTTTTTTAAATCGTTAAAATGGGGGAAAATCGCTAAAATTAGTAAAATTTAGTAACATATTGTAGAAATCGCTCTGAATTATTATGTTCAAATTGGAACGATGTGTATTGGAAAAGAGAACGAATGGAAAGGGAATAATAATAAGAAATTCCATGGCACGGGAAACAAAATTTGAATGATTCGAGCATGTTAATTTTAAAACGGTGTTTTTAACCCGACAGAACTTTAAATTATTAAAAATAACACAAAAAATTAAATTCTGCACGTCTAAACTAGTAAATTTACATGGCCCCTCAGGAAATCAAATCGCACGACCTTGGAGACCAGTTGACAAGTCCATTTCTCGAAATCAACTTATTGCAGTCGCCGTATGGCACGTAACGCCATCCTGTTGCAATTACATCTCGTTCGGATCAATGTCATCCACATTTTCAAACAAAAAATCATTGCTCATGAGGCGAGAACGATTTTATTGATCGCAACGCGAGCGCACCGGCTTAAAATAGGGTAAAATTATGCCACCAGCGTGTAAACCGTACCAAACGGTGCATTTTTCTGAATGTAAAGGCGTCTGTAGGGTCTGTTGTTAAGTGGTTGCACTCCATACACTCAGAAAAAAAAGTTAGTAAACAGATTTTAAAACGGTTTTGAATCCCACTTTACTGTTTTTGTACTGATTTTTAGTAAAAAAAATATTATTTAGCAAATCTTTTTGCTATTTACATTTTAAAAATTACAGAATATTTACAAATTTGTGTTGCTAATTTCAGAAATCATTTTACAAATTTTTGAAAGCCGATTTGCTAAAATAAGCAAAAAAAAATTTCATTATTTTAAAAGAGTGGATATTGAAGGAAATATTATTTGTAATTAAAACTTACACCTACAAACTTAAATTGCCTTAAAAAAAAGGGATCGGAAGTAAATATATCGACTCATGTCTAAAAATAGGACATCCACTTAAAATAGCAATAAAAAGTTTTTTTTGGCTCTAAAAATCAGCCCTAAGACAATTAAAAGTAAAAAATTTACTAAAATATTTGTCAAAAAGAATTTATAGCAAAATGATAAATTCGTTTATGTTTTTACAATTTTTAAGCCTTTGATTTATTTTTGTTTTAATTTTGTCTAAAATAATTTTTGAAAAAAAAAATTAATAAAAAAATTTTGATGCTCAAAAAAAAAATGAAATTTCGTACTAATATTAATTATATTTAGTAAATTTATTTTGCTGATTTTAGCAAACAGATTTTAAATTCCACTTTACAAAAAAGTTTACTAAAATTTAGTAGCGGCGGCTAATTTTTTTTACAAATTTCATTGTACTACACGTCAGCAGACATGTGTTGCTAAGATTAGCAAAAAATACCGCAGGGCTCAAATTAGCAAAATTTCCCGTAATAACAGCAAAATTTTCAGTTGCCATTGCAGACTTTTTTAGGTGAGTGTATGCGGCAGTTTTGTTTATTAACAAACCCGTTAAGCCAAAAATGAGCCTAATCCCTGAACACAATTTCGTCGTCTATAAGTTGAGCGAATTGCTGACGGATTTTAAAAGTAAATCTATATAATTTGGTAGCGTTATTTAAGCGCCAGAGTTGGCGCAGTATTACAGTTCACCCATTCGTAAGTTCTATCAGGCTTAAAAAATATAAATATATAAGTCACCCTGTAGCTAGCTTCGCCGATATGGTTTGCCTTTCTGGTACAATAATACAAACTAGGAAAAAAGACTAAGACGAATTGATGTAAAATCTGCGGTTTTATCCCTTAGACTAAAGGTTGGGTGTCAAAAAAAAAATACATATTAACTGGTGTTATCTTCCTCTATCACATATCCAAAACTCAGCAAATTCGGTGGGTGATCCCGGAGATACTTACCTTCTTTGTCAAAGCATGGGTATCTTCAACTATACATTGTGTGTGTGTGCAATGCCTGGAATATGAGAGTACACGATTTCATTCGTTACTGTCCTGCTTTTTCTAGGACCATTTATCACATTTTGAGCATTGATATCTTTTTGTGAATTCTGTTCATCAACTACCCCAGCCTGATTTCCCCGGCGTATCTTTTTCTCTTTTAATGTCAATATCATTTCTTCTCTCATACATAAATATCACTTTTAATTTTTTGCAAACTATTTGTATTTCCAATTTTTCTATCAATATTAATATTGAAATTCCACCCCATCCAAATGAAGCACATTCTTTCTAAGACTCTTCGGCAAATTGACTAACATATTTTGTATACTTCAAAACCGCGCCCTGTATTTGAATTAATTTGAAATCTATGGTAAACCACTGCTTGCACATTTATCATTGTCAATTAATTATAATTGTGATTCATGTTTTTATTCAATGGAATTGTACAGACACATGATTTGTTTTTATCCTTAAGTTATTTAAAGAATTTATAAAAAATATAAAATAACTCGAAATATTATATATCATAATAGTACTAAGAATGAACGAAACTTAAGATTATAATTAACGCAGCTGAAATTTTATTGTATCAATAAACCATTATGAATCATTATTTGTATGTTAACAGAATTTCACAAAACAAACATTAATTTAATTAATTTGTTTTGCTCTTTTATTTATCTTTTGTAGATACGCTTTGTTTTTAGCGTAACAAAGTGTTGTCTTATAATAATGCTGGTGACTGCTTTGGTGCTGCCAACTAATAAATTGTTTTAAAGTGTTAATTACCAACAGCAAAACCATGAATCCGTCTTTTAAAACCAGAAGAAGTGATGAAGCACTTGATGAACATTTGCAACAGTTGAAAATAACAACAGCAAATAGAAATAAAAAACAGAATATGAATAAAATGTTTGCAACAACAAACCAACAACAGCATCCTGCACCACCAACACCACCACCGGAACCAATGCGCATTCGCAGTGATCCACCAGCCACAAGTATTTATGTAATGGGACTTAATTCGACCATAAAAGAGCCATACTCTAGTAATCCGCCAACAATTGATCGCAAACATGAACATCGTTTATCATGGGTTAATATGCGTAGAAGGGCAGATGGTAGTAGCAGTGGTGCTGGTAGATGTGCACCTCCAATAACACCATCACCCCAGACAACACGTAGTTATATCTCAAATATAACAACTACAGAAATTATAAGTGCTAACGATGACAGAGGTGCTGGTATAAGAGATGGTGGAAGTGGCGGTGGAGGGGTTTATGGTGGTACTGTTAGTGGTCGTACCACTGCCACTTCGGGACGTATTAGTTCCAGTGGCATTACCACCATCAGTGGCAGCAATAATACCCTCAACGATATTCATTCAGATTATCATAGTCAAGATGTTGGTGGTGTTGGTAGTGATTTTCATAATTTTTCTCGCATTGATGTTTCACCCATGAAACAGCATCTCTCCGCTAATGGTAGCTTTAATTTAGCAAACGGCAGTACCGTCAAATTAATATCAGCTGCCGATGATAAATCAAATCAACAGGCAAGTTTATAAAAATATCATAAATGGGTGTTAAATACTTGTCCAAAAAACTTTGACCAGAGACCCTATATTAAAAATATGTGTTCCTTGGGGTATGGTCTAATTCATTAAAAAGACACTTTTTGGAAGGGAACGTGGTAAAATTAGGGATTAATAAAGGGAGAAAAGTACCCCCCTTAATCATTCAGGCCAAACCGTTGGAGTTAGGATCTTGAAATTTTTTTTTGCTCAAGCGGATACATCTGGTACGACGTGATTTTAACGGGGAGGACCAATAAAGGGAAAGTTTCCCTCCTTAACGTCCTGCATAAATCAGCTAGAAATTTGCACATAAAAAATCTTAATTGAAACACCAAAATTATTTAGCAATCGCATTTGAATATGGTTGTGCTTACCGAATTTATTGGTTGTGGCAACCAAAATACACATTTTAATTCGGTTGGCACTTTATATTTTTTTTGTGTATGAAATTTAGAATATCTATGCCTCGGAGTGTGTTCTTATTTACTAATTTACTAAAGAAGAAGAGCCTTTCTTTTTCTTTAGCTAAAAGCCAAAAAATATCTGCTCCCTGGAGTAAAACCTAATTCACTTGTTTGAAATTGTCGTCAGGAACGTAATAAAATGGGGGTTCTATTGGTTGATTTTCAACCCCTCAACGGCCTGTTCAAACTAGAGGTAGGCACGTGAGCGATTTTTTAATCACGTTCACGCACGATCACAACACTAAAATTACAATCATGCACGATCACACACAAAATTTTTTTTTATACTTACGCACGATCACGTCAGTAATTGAAATTTTTGGGCAGGCTCACGAAATATTTGCCCTTCAAAAATTCAAAATATTTCGAAAAATTGAACATAAAAGCATACTAAGGTTTTTTGTTTTCTAGTTTTTATATACCTCGAGATTTTTTGTTTATTTTTATTGCTAGTTTATAGTGATCTCCGTATCCCGGCAAAACTTTGGTAATGGGTGCAATATTCTCATGCGTTACCTTGTAATGATAGCTCGTTACCTTTTTCATTATTTGCAAGCATAAAGTAATAAGTTACTGATTACGTAATATATGATTTATAAATGTAAAGTAAGAATTGAAATATTTTTAAAAATATATTTTTAGATACATTACTTTGTGTTTTTTTGTAAGCAAAAGGGTAATGTATGTTTTTTTTTTTGATAACACGAGCGAAAAAAACAAAGCGCAACAATTCATTTAAGTTTAAAGCAATCAAATACTATATGCGTCGATAGCTCAGTGGGTAGAGTTCTTGGCTGGCAACCAGAGTGCCCTGGTTCGATTCCCATCTTGACCACATTATTTTTAATTACAAATATTTTAAATAAAATATTTGTAATAATTTTTTTTAATAAAAATTTCTCTTTTTTAAAAATCTATTTTTAGACACATTATCACCTCTAAAGTAATGGGTATATACATTACTTTGAGGCTCATCGCTTGTAAAATTCATCAGTGAAGTAAGGTGTAAAGTAATCCATAAGCGCCTATGGCTACACATTACTTTACAAATTATTTGGTAATGTGTGGTTTTGCTGGGACATTTACAAAAACAAACGATTTTTAGCTAGATTAATACATGTATTTTGATTCGGCAAAAGAGCTATTCAGATTCCAAAGCTTTAGACAAGCTATAACCTTCAGAAGACGGCAGAGCTTGAACAATGGTTGACAAGCAATATCTTGTCATTATAACGGTAGTTGTCTACCACGTCTAGATTAATACCGATACGATAATTTTTAAACTGCGATTTCAAAAGTCGAATGTGCCTTCTGATATCAGGGGTTTTCGTTTTTCATAATATTACATGTTAAATTTTGTTATATCTGCTAAATACCGTAATAAATCGGTGTTTCGGTAAATTAGCGTTGTTGTTACGAGAGTTTAAGATATTTCAAAATTTAACCGGTAAAATAGCACCTTTCATGGAATTATCATTTTAAAATTTTCATATCGGTCTTAAAGTAGCTGTGGTAGCCACCTTCCGTTATTATGAAAATGTATTAAAGGCCAAACATTTTAATGAAATTTGATATGTAGAATCTGTTTAGTATTACTAGCCAAGCGTTAAAGTTTTAAGAATATATATTAAATTAAAGATGCGTTTTCGCTTAATTTCACATTTTCAGAAGCTGTCCCGTGGTAGATGAAAACTGGACAGGTTTCGAAAATACGTATCACGAGATAGATCAAAAGAGGACCGGTTCCCAAAGTACATACCACGTGACCGGTTTAAATGTTATGCGTTGGTTCTGTGATATGTTCTTTGGTATTAGTTGTATGACATGTTCTTTTAGACCAATCCTGTGACATATTACAGAGGTCTATTGACCCCCTCCTAGTACAAGCCCATGTTAAAGTTACCGTTGCTCTTCATATAAAAAAACCGGTCCCTATCACAATGAACCGGTCACGTGACGTGTCCTTGGATAGGCCCTTTTCCCGCAGGGTTCTTAAGTAAAGGAATAATTTATGCCTTAATCTACTCTTTTTGATGGCTTACAATATTCATTTCATTTTGATCCATATCGCCTCAAGTAAACAATGATAAAAACTTTCTGTGAAAGAATGTATTGTTTATAAATTTCATTCCAAACAAGTTTTGGCCAGGCGTTTTGGGTTAAGGCGTCCCTTAAATTTTCAAAGTTTTTGAAAATTTAAAAAAATTAAAAAAAAAAATATTTAAGAAATTCGTATATATCCTTCGACCTATCGTTTCTATATAATTTAAGTATGCTGATCACGGAAACGCTTAAATTTTTAAACTTTGAGCACCCATCCCCTGATCGGTGCAAAGGGGACAGGTCTGAAATTCTCCATACTGTGACCTATCTCGTGATCGGCGAAGCAGGTCCATTCTGAAAGTACCTACCCCGTGAACGGTGAAATAGAACTGATCTGAAACCGCCTTCTGATCTGTCGGTCCGAAGACCAGTGCTTTTCCTAATGGACCCGTCACGTGACGTGTCCTGTGACAGGTCCGTTTCCCGCAGGGAAGCTTTTGATATCTAATTTTCACTAAAAATTTAATTTTTTTACTACGTTCAGAAAATTTTTGAAAAAAATATGCAATTTTTTTTTTATCGGTGTTAACCAAGCTTTCATAATTTTGTTTGAATGGACACATACGACAACCACCAAATAACGCTTCTTTTAAAATCAATTGCTTTATTAAAATCAATTAAAAGTCTATTGTAAATAACTAGACATATGTGTTTGTTAAATATGTATCTTATTATTCATATAGAATTGTTAAAAAGTACACCAAAAAATTAAGTCCTCCACTTACTCTCAATTAAAATGCATTAATTATTAGGGTACTATATGACTTGCTACATCAGCAATAAGTACATGAACATAAATAACTACCAGGGGCATTCAGCTTAAGAAAGACATTTTATAAACATGAGCCAACAGAATATAAATACTTTTAAAGTTAATTACATGGCATAAATGTATTTCGTCTTGCTTAAAACCAAAAATTGCCAAGAGGGTAGAATTTCATTAATTTGATAAAAAAAAGTTGCATTAAAATCCCTGTTTCCATAAACACAGTTGCCAGCTATAAAAAATAGATGTCAACATGAAGTGAATACCCTTAATACTAACGTACACACAGCCCTCAAAACAAATTATGTTTATCTACCCAGTCTTGGAAACAATTTTAAATTATTCAATTAACAAACAAATTGAATATTATTTAGTTGTTTGTTCAAATAAATTTGTAATTGTGCTGCCAGCTTTAATTTACTGCAATAACTTTAATAAATTGTTTTGACATTTGATTGACATCTTAGTGTGTCTGGTCTTCTTGCAGACACATAAATATTTTTACAAGTTTTCAACATTAAAGAAATAAAAACAAAAGCATACCAAAATAGTTATTATTATTATTATTATTATTATGCAATTAAATAACAATGATGCGTAAATATTAAAAAAAAAATAATTAAATAAAATACAAAATAATAAAAATTACTTTTAGACGTCAAAAACAACAAGATATTATTTGTTTTACAACAAACTGTAAAATAGTAAAAACTGACAAGGTTGAGTTTGTAAAATAAGAAAATGTTTATTTGAGATTTCAAATAAATGTAAAAAACGGGTTAATTTTATTAACCATTAATTGTTTTTTTTTTTGCACAATATTTAAATAAAAACTATACAAAATAAATGTGCAATAACACTACACGACAAAAAACGATTTTATTTGTAAAGATTTCTACCAAAATTTTTTTTTAAGTATCCAGTAGTGTTTCCAATTATTTGACCCTGCCGGTTATTCGAAAAATGAAGAAAATTGATTAATCGGTTATTTGGGTCGATTAATCGGCAACATTTTCAATTAATCGATTAATCGTATAATGCAAAATAAATGTATTACTTTCATCAACAAGAACAGAAATAGCTGCTTTTTGCTAAAATATCAAGTTAAGTCTATTGCGTTGGTTTCAAAAGTGTTTGTTTAGGACAATTCAAAGAATTCTGAGATTTTTTTTAAAGAATCATGCCTTATAATCTTGGGGTATTTAGTGGAAATTTTATATTATTATTTTATAACATAAGTAACGTCATAGTGCTTGTTATTAATATACCTATTATTATTAATATACCTATTATTATTAATATACCTATTATCTAAAACTCTGCGTTATGATGAGATTTTTTGTCAGCTCGAAATACATGTATACGGAGCTGAAAAGCTCTATTTACGTTTGTAAATGCAGAAAATTTATGCATCACTGCCGCAGTTATGCCAATTTTTATTGCTGACGCGTGATCATCTGTTGCAGATGCTTTGCTACTGGTGAAAAATTGCACATTTTGCATTTTAGAATGTTTTGCAAAAGATAAAAATATGTTCAACACAATAATATTAACAAATATTATTGACAACAGAAAGATGAAGAAATGGCTTTTGATTATTAAAAAACAATTAAAACAAAAAGGAAGAATAATTTCGCACTATTGCATTGGAATCTTTAATGATGCCATATTTGCAAAAATTTGCTGCAGCACTGTCAAAAATAGTTTGACGAAAATCAGTGCTGCCAAATGATGCTTTTTTGAACGTTTTACTTTTATTATGCTGCAGTGTTGCGCAACTACTGTATTTACGAACGTACCCATAATTTTATATTATTTAAAATTTATTTTTTTTAAGGAATTGAAACAAAAATAAAAATTGTCTATCATATTTCCTAAAACTTATATAACATTTGTTTAGGTTCAGTCGATTTGAATACAGGTTGATTCAGTCACGACCCGCCGAATTTCACCAGCGTATTCCTTGGCTCATTTCATGAAAATATGTCCATCCCCGAAAATGCAAGTGTGCGAAATGGCAGCGGTTTGAAAATTTTCGAATTGCTGGTCGGAGGGTAGTAGGGTAAAATTGCTAACTGGTGAAATTCGGCGGGTCGTGACTGAAACACCCTGTAAAATTTGATTGTATTTTAGTTAATCTATTTTTCTACGGTTTTCTTGCCAAAGTTAAGATAATTAAGAAGTTTTAAGAAAAATAGCAGAAAAATTCATATTAAAAATTTAACCGGTTAATTGACGTATTTTAATCGATTATTCGGTTCGAATAATTATTTGAGTCTTAAATTATTTGTTTCGACATTAACCGAAATAGAGGTGATTAATCGAGGAATCGGTTAATTGATTAACCGAATTGGAAATACTAGTACCCATCAAAAAAATAAATTGGACGTAATGATTTACAAACCACTTCATTCATTGCTTCCACAAAAATTCAATAATGCATTTTTACAATTTTTTAGAATTAATTCTGATCTGATCATGAAAAAATACCTTAATTATTGCTTCTAAATCAGTAATGCTCTAAAAGCGATACTAAAAAGTGATTTGGACAGAAAGATAATCGCGGCACAGATTAAAAAGACGCGACACAAATGACAGATGCCGAAAACCTTTTTAGAAAGCGTAGGCAAAAACGTTTTTAGAAAGCATGCACGAACATTTTTTTCTACTCAGGCTTGTTCACGATCACGTGAGTAATTCAAATTTTCGCTCACGCTTATGAAATACTCACGCTCACCAAATACGAATTGAAGCAGTATTTCGAAAAATTAAACATAAAATAATTTATTTTATCACTTGAACCACTTGAAGTGTTACCATTCTTCAGTTCCTGTCACGTACCCACCTCTACTCATGAAGCCTGTAGGCAGTTCTTGTAACTTTTTGCGAGAAGTTTTCGCATCGAAAAGTGTGAAACGAAAAATTCCACTGTTTCTAGATTTGTGAATAAAAAGTGTTTCTGCATTTCAATGCGAAAAGAGGCAACACTGTTTACGTTTATATTACGCTTTTGTTGGAATATTCCAAGGCATCTGTCAAATACTAGTAAAAAAATATAAGCAAACAAAAAATAGCGAACATCAACTGCGAAATAAAATATATATTTTTTAAATAAAAAAAAAGTTATATAATTAAAAATAAAAGATTTAAAAAAATGTATGGTGTTGCATTGATAACTGCTGAAATGTGCGTACTAAGAATTTAGAGTCCTCTGGCAAATTCCAAATAAGAGCTCATGTGGTCCACTAATTTCGCTTTCTGCTCCTTGGAAATTCGTTCCGTTTTCTGAAAAAATAAAAAAAAATATAAAAAATTTTTAATATAAATATTTTTTCTGTCTTACTTACCTTCTAACTATCCATTTTATTAAACAATTATTTTAATGTTTTTGTTTTTTTATATTTTAATTTAAACAATTTAGTTAATTTAAACAATTTACTTAAATGTTCTATATCAAGTAGTTCATCGTTTTTGAAACAAGTATATTTTAGTGGCCCCTACCCGATTCCTCTCCAAATGCTACCAGATATTACATTTTGGAAAAAATTTTAATTTTCTCTTTAGTTTTTAAAAAGGGATTTTGTAAGGGGAAAATTCAAGACGTTAGACTTTAGTATAAGGTAAAAAATTAATTTTTATAAAAAAACATTGAAGAACTCCAAAAGATTGAAAATTTCTTTGGTAATGGGTTAACAAATAAAAATATCTAAAAGATTTGCAAACTAATTATATTAATTAATTTTCAAACTATCTTTTTGTTGATGTAATCGACCATCAATGACGAGAAATAGCCATTTTTGAACTTTCCTCCGAAATAATTGCTGATATACATCTTCCCCGAAAAAATTAAAACCCATGGACTCTATCGGTGACATGACCTTAAATTGTACGTGAAACATTTTTATTTTTAATAAGGATGTAGTTTTTCAAACCAACATGAACGATAATGGCAAACTCAACTAAAATACAGAAAATTCGCACCGATTAAAATTGTGAGTAAATTTGACAGTTGAAATGAAAAACTTTTCGCCTTAAATGTTTACAGAAACACTTTTTCTCACATTTTTCCAATAATGGTAGAAAAAAACCTTACGTGACAGAAAGTTTTCACAAAAAAAAAGTTATAGAAACGATCGTGTGAGAAATATGACATTTTGTGTCAATTCATATCATTTTTGTTTCAATCCATGCGTTTCATGCGAAAACTTTCTCGATTCGAAAGTTACAGGAATTGCCTACTGGATCAGCCAGACGTAAACGTATCTCTGTATAGCAAATTTAATGTGTTTAGTAAGAATAGAAGATGTGTTGTCATCTTTGTTTCATTCTTATGCATTGGACATATAGAAAACGTAAACACAAAAATGAAAATCTATTCAAACCACATTTTCATTGTGCATAATTGTAATTGTGTAACTGAAAATATCTACAGTTCAAATCCAACCTAAATTTGGTTGACACAAGGAATCTGTTTTCTGTAAGATGGTTTTATTCCAATATTTTTGGTAGTTACCCCGTTACCCCGTTTTAGCATTTTTCTTATCTTAATTACTTCATTAACATCAATCAGTTAATTTCCATTACACAATTGTAGTACATAAAATTGAAATTGCAAGTGTATCATTAAAAACAACAGAAAAAAAAATTATCAGCTTCACTACACACAAAATATTTGTTTCTTAATAGTAGTAGGTAAATAAATACTCTCTTAGCAAATAGTTGCGTAAATACTACGTACACTTAGAGAAATGTTGAATCTTTCAGATGCCTTATTATAAAAGAAATTAAATTGCGAGTTATAAATTCAATAATTACAAATGATACAATTTGTAATAAATTTGAAAATGCTCTGACATAAATATTCAATAAAATATAAATTTAATTTTAAGGTCTGAAACTTTTTTAAATTTAGGAAATCTAACTTTATTGTATATTTCCAATTGATTTTTAGGAAATCTAGTCAAGATCATGTTAAAACTTTGCTGAAAATTTCCAATTTATTTTTAGCTTACAAAAAATTATTCTCCAAGGCAACTACCGAATGCAGTCAAATGTTTAAATTTAAATCTTTTTAAGTGTATACTTTTGTATACTGCCTTTTCTCAACTAACTATATAATTGTTATATTATTCGCTATATTTTTTTTTTTGTATGTATCTCATTTTAAGTTTACCGCAATCAATACTCTCTTATAAATACTCTCTTAGCAAATAGTTGCGTAAATACTACGTACACTTAGAGAAATGTTGAATTTTTCAGATGCCTTATTATAAAAGAAATTAAATTGCGAGTTATAAATTCAATAATTACAAATGATACAATTTGTAATAAATTTGAAAATGCTCTGACATAAATATTCAATAAAATATAAATTTAATTTTAAGGTCTGAAACTTTTTTAAATTTAGAAAATCTAACTTTATTGTATATTTCCAATTGATTTTTAGGAAATCTAGTCAAGATCATGTTAAAACTTTGCTGAAAATTTCCAATTTGTAACGGCATAAATTATCATTTTACATAAATATTATTTGTTTTTACCTTTTACTGAATATTTATTGTATTTATGTTTGTTATTATTTTTTGTCATTTCTATTTTACCGTAAGGAAAGGGACACCCTAATAATTTATATATTTTTTTGTGTTACAACTCCAGAATATGTTTTAGTTACACTCATTCTCTCTATTCCAATTATTTGTTTTTATCTAACTGATCTCTTTAATTTACTGGAATTGCATTTTTAATTTGACGAGAGGTTAGCTGGTTAAGTTATTTAATAATTTTTGTCACTCCTGATGCAAACATTAACAAATAAAGATCTGTTAAATTTATAACGCGTCTTTCATTACAAAAACATAAAACAATAAAAGCTAAGTCGCAAGAGGACCTTGGTGACCATTGTGACTAGCTTATACCGAGGGCGAATACTGGCGTTTTTCTGCCTTATTCGAACCGGTGATCACTTTTTAAAATATAATTAAATAAATAATAAAGGATTAAAACCCCTTTATTACAATTGGCGCCCAACGTAAAAATTTTCTAATAAATTCTTAGAAAATAAAAAGTTTTGCAAAAATAAATCATCGCAAATTTTTTTTTTTACAAAATTATCAGCAAATTTAACCGTACAATCAACTTTGGAGAAGCATCAAACCAAATTTTTTTTTTGTGAAACAAACAGTTATTGTTTTTGCATTACAACGGTTGTTATCATCATTATCATCACAGTAAAGTGTTGTTGTTAAGTAAACGGTTCTTGTTTTCTTAATTTGTTGTGTACCGCATATTAAAATTTGTTGTTTTCATCAATATTTTGTTTTGATCGTTCAAATTATTGCTACTTTCATAAGTTTATTTGTTCTAAGAGAAGCCAATAAAAATAGGGTTTCCGAACAAAATTTTACAAGGAAGTGGGGAAACACATAAATGAGATTTTAAATATAGGGTTTTTGGTAAAATGCCCAGAAAAACCATGAATTCCCAAAATTCAATAAATGTAAATGCTTCAAATCAAAATGTAGTTTCACCAAACGTTGTTCCCGCTAATTTATTAAATCATGCATCAAATATGCAAAGCTCTGCTAATCAAAATAGTAACCAAAATAAAAATATTGGAATGAATGGACCCCCAAGCATTAATCTTACAGAACGCCAATTCACCAACCTATTAGGAAGTTTACATGTACGACAAGAAAGCAATTCGACATTCAGCTCCTGTAGTGCCCGTTTTAATGGTGGTCGTAATACATATAAGGTGGAGGACTTCATAGCAACTATTTTGGTATTTAAGCAAGCAGAAAATATAACAGATGACATGGCCCTATTAAGCTTACCGTTATTGCTCGAAGGATATGCATCATCATGGTGGCAAGGCGTAAAGCATGAGGCCAAAACGTTCAATGAAGCAATAGAGCTCCTTCGTAGCGCATTTGCACCCCCTAAGCCTGATTGGAGGATATATGCTGAAATATTTCAAGACAAACAAAAACCATTTGAATCTATTGATAGCTTTATATGCAGAAAGAGAAGTTTATTTTCGCAGCTAAAAGAAAGGCTTCCAGAAAGCACGATTATCAACATGGTATTTTCACTTATTAGTATAAAAATACGTGAAAAAATCCAACGAGAAAGTGTCAGAACATTCCAAGACCTTCTTTTAAAAGCACGTGATATAGAACTCTCAAACATAGAAACTAACCCAGAAAACAACCCAAAAACGTTCAGTGAGTCTTTGGATCCTAAAGAAAACCCAAAAACACGGTGTTCTTTTTGTCGAAAAAAGAATCACACAGCCGATGTGTGTTACAAACGTGTTGAGATGGAAAAGAAGAAGAAGCCCGAAGAGAATAACCTGAATTGTTACGGCTGTGGAGCGGTAGGCTTTTACAGATCAAATTGTCCTACTTGTAACTACCAAACGGTAATTGAAAGTCCGAAAGAAATGGATTTCAACCATATCCAGACGTCAAATGTTGGCCGTAATGTTCCGACTGTGGAAATCAATATTAATGGCTTGAAAGGTACTGCTTATCTGGACACAGCTGCCAGAACAAGTGTGGCTGGATATTACTTGTATAAAAAGTTACAAGATAAAGAGGTAAAGTTCCAAGAAGTTTTTGCGGAAGTAACCCTGGCTGATGGAATAACCAAAAGTGAGCAAGTTTACTCAACAGTAGTTGATATTTTAATCGGTACTCGCTTGAAGCGAATTCGTTTTATTTACCTGCCGAAGGCTAAAAATAACAAAACATTGCTGGGAATTGATTTCTTAGAGCAAGCTGGCGTGGTTATGGATTTGGCACAAAGAACATGGCACTATAAGGATGAACCGAAGAAAGTTTTTGAGTTCAAACACAAATCGTCATTAGTTCTAGACACTATTAATTTTAATAATACAAACGAAGTGAAAGACAATCCAAGTTCTTCCAACAAAAGTCACATTGATGATTTTATGTCATGGTTCGAATCAAATAACAAAAATGATTCTCAACAAACGCTAACGTTGCAATCAATATACTCAAATGATTAATCTCCAGGAGGTATATCGAAAATATTCGAAGATTCATTGCCAAAAGACTTCGAAATGCCTACACATTCTGATTTATTTCCTCCATTAAAGAAATCCAAAAATGAATCTCCAGTTACAAAAGCGTTAGAGCTTAACGCATAAGAAAATAATAAACAAATAAAAATAATTCTGATAATTATGCTTAAAAAAAAAAAAAAATAATAAAATTATTAAACTTTTTATATTCGTAAAGAAAATTGTTACATTTGCACAAAAGTTGTTCCTACCCAAAATTTATTAAATTTTGAATCTTAATCAATTAAGGCTGAAATATTGCAGGGGGAGGGTGACTTCAAAATTATCCGCAGTAAATTTGTAAGCAGAAATTTTAAAATCTAAATCATCAGCTAAAAATGCAACAACATGGTGATTTCAACAAAATGGCAGAAAATGCTACAACAAAAATTTCAACAACAAAAACAAAATGGCAGAAAATGCTACAGCAAAAACAAAATGGCAGAAAATGCTACAACAAAAACAAAATGGCAGAAAATGCTACAACAAAAACAAAATGGCAGAAAATGCTACAACAAAAATTGTCAACAACAAAAACAAAATGGCAGAAAATGCTACAGCAAAAACAAAATGGCAGAAAATGCTACAACAAAAACAAAATGGCAGAAAATGCTACAACAAAAACAAAATGGCAGAAAATGTTACAACAAAAATTGTCAACAACAAAAACAAAATGGCAGAAAATGCTACAACAAAAATTTCAACAACAAAAACAAAATGGCAGAAAATGCTACAACAAAAATTTCAACAACAAAAACAAAATGCAGGAAATGCTACAACAAAATTATCAACAACAAAATGGCAGAAAATGCTACAACAAAAATTTCAACAACAAAAACAAAATGCAGTAAACGCTACAACAAAAATTTCAACAACAAAAACAAAATGGCAGAAAATGCTACAACAAAAACAAAATGGCAGAAAATGCTACAACAAAAACAAAATGGCAGAAAATGCTACAACAAAAACAAAATGCAAAAAATGCTACAACAAAAACAAAATGGCAGAAAATGCTACAACAAAAACAAAATGGCAGAAAATGCTACAACAAAAATTTCAACAACAAAAACAAAATGGCAGAAAATGCTACAACAAAAATTTCAACAACAAAAACAAAATGCAGGAAATGCTACAACAAAATTATCAACAACAAAATGGCAGAAAATGCTACAACAAAAATTTCAACAACAAAAACAAAATGGCAGAAAATGCTACAACAAAATTGTCAACATTAACAACAAAATGAAGAAAATTTAACAACAAAATATTCAACAACAAAATATGCAACAACAGATTATTAAAACTCAACAACAAAATTTAATCGTTATAAACACAACACGTATGTCTGCAACAACGTAAGCTACACCAAGCAACAAAATAGACAACAATAGAAAATTAAAAGTCAACAACAGTAAATTCAACAACAAAATATACAACAACAGTATTTACTGTTACAACAAAATTTAATCGTTATAAAACACAACAACGTAATCTACACCAATCAACAAAAAGTACGGAAACAACAAAAATAACAAAAAATTTAACAACAAACAAATGAACAACTTTTATTTATACAACAAATGCAACAATTTCAACAACATGTTGGTAATAAACCCAAACTTCAATCATCGGTATCATCAGTTGCTAGCGTAAAAAATAAACGGCAATGTCAAATAAACAACAAACTCGTGGACAACATCTAAGAAGTCAACACCACAACACTTATTCAATTGCTTAGAAAAAACGCTGCCGCTGAAATATAATGCCTTTATCAGAATCCTGGTCGCATCATCGGGACGATTAATGCACCAGAGGGGGAGGTTGTAACGGCATAAATTATCATTTTACATAAATATTATTTGTTTTTACCTTTTACTGAATATTTATTGTATTTATGTTTGTTATTATTTTTTGTCATTTCTATTTTACCGTAAGGAAAGGGACACCCTAATAATTTATATATTTTTTTGTGTTACAACTCCAGAATATGTTTTAGTTACACTCATTCTCTCTATTCCAATTATTTGTTTTTATCTAACTGATCTCTTTAATTTACTGGAATTGCATTTTTAATTTGACGAGAGGTTAGCTGGTTAAGTTATTTAATAATTTTTGTCACTCCTGATGCAAACATTAACAAATAAAGATCTGTTAAATTTATAACGCGTCTTTCATTACAAAAACATAAAACAATAAAAGCTAAGTCGCAAGAGGACCTTGGTGACCATTGTGACTAGCTTATACCGAGGGCGAATACTGGCGTTTTTCTGCCTTATTCGAACCGGTGATCACTTTTTAAAATATAATTAAATAAATAATAAAGGATTAAAACCCCTTTATTACAAATTTATTTTTAGCTTACAAAAAATTATTCTCCAAGGCAACTACCGAATGCAGTCAAATGTTTAAATTTAAATCTTTTTAAGTGTATACTTTTGTATACTGCCTTTTCTCAACTAACTATATAATTGTTATATTATTCGCTATATTTTTTTTTTGTATGTATCTCATTTTAAGTTTACCGCAATCAATACATACTAGTTACACTACGTATATTTCCCTTTCATTGCAATTGTATTTTCACACTTGATGTTCAAAGTCAAAGTTATTTTGAAAATAATAATAAAATCTTGACAATACTTAATATTGAGTATAATTTACATTTCAATTAAATATCTATTGTTTATTAAATGATGTTTTTTTTTCCTGGTATTTGTTTTAACATTAATTTGTACTTGTTTGTTTTGATGTAGAATTTAATAAAGCCTTGACACTTAGAAAGGATTATTATAATTAGCTTGTGCTAATATTTGATTCTATTAAAAATTATGGACTTAGATGCTGCTATAATTATACTGATCGGTAACCAATAAATTTTTGAGTCGACTTAGAAGAAGAGGGTTCCCTTAGATTTCGATGAAATTTATGTAAATTTTAATAAGGGAGAGATAAAATAAATTAACAATGTTCTTTCCTAATTTTTGGGTAAAAATTATTTTTTAAAATTTTTTTAATTTTATCAGGCTCAAGATCATAATTTTTTAATGTTACTAACGAATAGTAAACCCTAATTTATTTTATTAAATAGAAAAAATTGTAAGGATCAGCGCTAGAGGCAGTGCAAACTTTCGACTCGAACGACCAGGTCATCTTCAGCCTCCTTCTGTACCACCCAACACAAATAACTCATTGTTTTGAACAGGCATTTATATCACACACCCTAAGATAGTTCAAATAATATACAAAATTTACATAAATTTTTTTATTTATACTAGATAGGTAAAAATTACTATATTTTGGAATCACCAATATTTCCACAAAAAATCGAATCTTGAATTTTTAACTATAACAGGGAATAAAACTGGAATATACTCGGAATCACCAATATTTTGATTAACAATAAGTTTTAATTTTTTTTTTTAAACTGAAAAAATCAAAAACCAATATATTAGATAAAAACTGGATTTGTGTATAAAATTTATACAAAATAAATCTTTTAATAAATTAATTTTGTAAACTATAGCCGGTAGATAAAAGGAATTAATTTACCATCGCCACTATATACGGTAACCGCTAAAATAGTTATAAATTGAAAAGCGTTACTGACTGACATTATTTTTCAAAAACATTATTTTTCAAAAACCGTAACTGTTAGCGTTAATTATATAACAGCTTCACCAAATATATATATCGTAACCGCTAACAAATCCTCATATTTCAAATTTAAACGCTGCTAGCAAACTATAGCCGAATGATTTGGTGTACAGGTAAAATTTTCGAAAATCCCGTCTACGCTGGAGGTAGAACCTATACGAAATTTCAAGTTTCTTGCTAAAGCAAGTAAGGGTGATTTTTTTCTTTTTATCGCGTTTTTATTGCATATTCTAAAAAGTAAGGTATCAGTGAATTAGCACATACCCCCGGAATATACGATGGCAGATCAAGAGGTCCGTGACTTTTCGAACTTCCCCCGTAGATATATGAAATGCAACACTGCTCCCATCAGGTACCACCTGCTAATAGACTACTGTCAAATTTTGAGCAAGTTCCATCATTTACTTTGCGTTTACCAGCTGTTCAAAACATACAACATCATGGATTTTTTAAAAATGGAAAAAAGTGAATTTCGAGTTCTCATTAAACATTATTTTTTGCGAAAAAACCGTCAATCAAACCAAGGAAAAGCTCGATTTCAATCGATTTCAACTGTAAAAAAGTGGTTTACTGACTTCCGTTGTGGTTGCACAAGTACAAATGACGCTGAACGTTTTGGACGGCCAATTGGGGTCAATACACCCAAAAATGTCGAAAAAATCCACGATATGGTGTTGGCCGATCGAAGAGTAAAAGTGCGTGAGATTGTTGATGCCATAGGCGCTGGATTTAAGAAAACTGTCTGCAAGATGGGTGCCGCTCTCAATTGACCATAAACGTAATTTTGTGAAAACTTCAATGGATTGGCAAAATTCCATGAATTGGGCTACGAATTGGTACCTCAACCGCCATATTCTACGGATTTAGCTCCCAGTGACTATTTTCTATTTCCAAACCTAAAGAAATGGCTCGGTGAAAAGAGATTTAGCTGCAACGATGAAATTATGGATTAAACAAATGCCTATTTTATGGACCTCGAAAAATCCTATTTTTTGGAACGGATACAAAAATTGGAGAAACGTTCGACTAACTGTGTTGAGCTTAAAGGAGATTATATTGAAAAATATTTTTTTTTTTTGCAAAAAACTGTGTTTCATTCAAAAAGTCACGGACTTATTGATCCGCCCTCGTATATTCTAAGGTTCAGCAGTCGTATTTATAACGAAAAATTAGCAAGGATTAATATGCTTGTTATTTATAATGTACTTGTTATCCTATCTGCTATTTTCATGTTAACGAATTACCAAACACTTACCAAATGCTGAAAACAGCTGTTTTGCGTCAAAGTGATTTTGTAAATAAACGTGAAAAATATATAAAAAAATTTTGTGTTCGCAAAAAGATTTTTTATTTAAAAGCTATGGAAAGTCTTGATAATTTTCTTTATCATTGCAAATTTTTTAACGATTTTTTTTTGTTTTTACATACTTTCACAAAGCCTTTTAAAGTTTGGGGGAAAAACTTAAATAAAAAAAGTAAACATCTTTATCAGATGTTTACAGTTTAGTTAAAAGGTTGGTAATAAAGAAAAAAAACAGTATGGCATTACAATTTTCAGAGTTGATTTACATACCATGAATTTATAGATAAAAAATCATTATAAATAAACTATATGCTTACTTTCTGCTTAGCCTAATCGGTATGCGATAGAATGGGTGATTAAGGGCGTACTTTTTTCCCAATTTATCCACGTTTTTATTGGAAATTCTAAAACATGTCTCTTTAGTGACTTGGTCCATGATTTATATTTAAAGCTGAAGAGGTTTAGGGCTAGAAGTTAAAAGTGAAACTTTTCCGATTTCGCGTCTACGCATAAAATTTGCTTAAAACCCCTTTTTGGTGAATGCAATAGTAACCTTAATGAAAAACAAGTAAGAGCGGCTAAATTCGGCTATGCCGAATCTTATATACCCTTCACCATGGTTGGGAAAAAACTGAAGTTTATATATGGACATATATGAAATGGACAGATTTATATACGGACGCCTTTAAGAGGAAATTAACCATTTAGTTTGGAGATAAAACTTGGACTCGGGAAGATTTATGGTTCCAGAAAATATGTATTTTAAAAAAATGTATGTTTTGGGCATAACTTTTTTGTATCTGAACCGATATTTCCGAGTTTTTCAGCAAATATGTTATACTAAAGATTTTCGATCTTTTGCTATATAAGACGTATCCATAGGTCATAATACAGCTCTAGAATAGTGTTTGTTGTTTGTGTATAAAAGGTTAAGAGGTGAAAGAAAAGAATTTCAACAAATCGTTAAAAGAAATCACTAGAACTGCATGTGTTTTATTTCTACAAAATAGTTTGATTTAGCTGGCAAATTTGCATTTAGGATTATATTTCGCTTTTTTATTAGAAATATTTGTAATTTCTTTAGCTTAATTTTAAAAATTTGAAGGAAAATAGTCTATAATTTTTTTTATAAATTATTATAAGTTATGACCTAAAATAGTTGCACTCAAAGGTAAATTATGTATAAAATTTTCTTAATATGTGAGAAATAAAATGGTTTAAAAATCTTTTTATAAATTCTTTTAAATCGGTGCAAAAAATAGAAATAAAACCGTTTGTTTGTATCAGAGGGTTTTTATACAAATTTTGATGTTTTTAGCCTATTTATGGATTATTTAATTATTAATATAAAATTTTATTTAAATTAATTATTAAATGTAAAAAAAAAACAAAAAATAAACAAAAAAAAATCTTAACGAACCCGCGACCCTTACACCTGTGGTGAAGGGTATAAAAACGTTTGTATTTTGTTTGTATCAGAGGGTTTTTATAAAAATGTTGATGTTTTTAGCCTATTTATGGATTATTTAATTATTAATATAAAATTTTATATAAATTAATTATTAAATGTTAAAAAAAACCAAAAATAAGCAAAAAAAAAAGTCTTAAGAAAATAATAAAAAAAAAAATGTAAAAAAAAGTGAATTGACCTCACCGAGATTTGAACCTCGAAACCCACGGCCTTAGAGAAAAAAAAAAGGTATTTGTGACACAGCGTCTAGACAACTGAGCTATTGAAGCTCACACAAAATCATCGTCAATAGAGGTACATATATAAAAGTCTTCGTTCATTAGAGATTTGTTTAGTTTTTATTTAAATGACAAATCTTTATATGTGTTTGTTGTTTGTGTATAAAAGGTGGAGATGAAAGAAAAGAATTTTAATTATTAATATAAAATTTTATATAAATTAATTATTAAATGTTAAAAAAAAAACAAAAATAAGCAAAAAAAAAAGTCTTAAGAAAATAATAAAAAAAAAAATGTACAAAAAAAAGTGAATTGACTTCACCGAGATTTGAACTTCGAACCCCACGGCCTTAGAGAAAAAAAAGTATTTGTGACACAGCGTCTAGACAACTGAGCTATTGAAGGTCACACAAAATCATCGTCAATAGAGAGAAAAGAATTTTAACACATGGATGTGTTGTTATGCTCAAAATTCTACATACATATTAAACAAAAGGGTGTGAAGATAAATACGTAGGTTAAATACGTTTCACAACTATTGTGAATGATATAAATAAAAAACAAATAGTAGTGTCGCCAACTTTTTTTTGCCTAGAAAATGCCAAATTTGACAAGAAAAGCGCTGAAACATATGGAAAAATAAAAATTTGAGATTTTACATGACATATTATTTTGGACTAAAATTTTTGGACATTTAAGAAAAAATAAATGGGGATACCGCTTGTCTGTGGAGAGATATGAGGTAGTGGATTCCAACGATGTATTCATCTCCTCCAGAATCGCTCTAGGTTTCGAGTTTTGCATTTGACAAGAAAATTTATTTTTGAAATTTCTCATAACATTATTTAAAATTAAAATTTTTGGACATTTAAGAAAAAATAAATGGGGGTACCGCTTGTTTGTGGAGAGCTATGAGGTAGTTGATTCCAACGATGTATTCATCTCCTTCAGAATCACTCTAGGTTTCGAGTTTTGCATTTTAAAGAAAATTTATTTTTGAAATTCCACATAACATTATTTGAAATTAAAATTTTTGGTCATTTAAGAAAAAAATAAATGGGAGTACCGCTTGTTTGTGGAGAGCTATGAGGAAGTAGATTCCAACGATGTATTCATCTCCTCCAGAATCACTCTAGGTTTCGAGTTTTGCATTTGACAAGAAAATTTATTTTTGAAATTTCTCATAACATTATTTAAAATTAAAATTTTTGGACATTTAAGAAAAAAATAAATGGGGGTACCGCTTGTTTGTGGAGAGCTTGGAAGCTACTACCTCATAGCTCTCCACAAATAAGCGGTAACCCCATTTATTTTTTTCTTAAATGTCCAACAATTTTAATTTTAAATAATGTTATGAGAAATTTCAAAAATAAATTTTCTTTAAAATGCAAAACTCGAATCCTAGAGTGATTCTGGAGGAGATGAATACATCGTTGGAATCAACTACCTCATAGCTCTCCACAAACAAGCGGTACCCCCATTTATTTTTTTCTTAAATGTCCAAAAATTTTAATTTTAAATAATGTTATGTGGAATTTCAAAAATAAATTTTCTTTAAAATGCAAAACTCGAAACCTAGAGTGATTCTGAAGGAGATGAATACATCGTTGGAATCTACTACCTCATAGCTCTCCACAAACAAGCGGTATCCCCATTTATTTTTTCTTAAATGTCCAAAAATTTTAATCCAAAATAATATGTCATGTAAAATCTCAAATTTATATTTTTCCATATGTTTCAGCGCTTTTCTTGTCAAATTTGGCATTTTCTAGGCAAAAAAAAGTTGGCGACACTACTATTTGTTTTTTATTTATATCATTCACAATAGTTGTGAAACGTATTTAACCTACGTATTTATCTTCACACTCTTATTAAACAAAGGGATTTTACTGGAATAATTAGAGGTAGTCCTGGTTTTTTGCTAATATCTCAGCCATTTATTAACCGATCTGTCTGATTTTTAATAGCAAACAGAAATGGATCACATGTAACAGAAATAAAAAAGAATCAAGTCCTCATCATGTCTGGGTTCTTCGGAAAACCCATTTCAACACACAGACGGACAGACGGACAGACGGACATCGTTAAATCAACTTCGCTCTTCATATGGACCCAGAATATATATACTTTATAGGGTCTAAGATCAATATTGTAGAAATTACAAACGGAATGACAAACTTATATATACCCTTCCACCTATGGTGAAGGGTATAATTAGCTCAAATTTGCAGGGAATGCTTATTTTGAAAAGATATACTTTCACTTTCAAGAATTTCCACAAGCAATGTAGTCCAAATGGAGTTAAAAAGGGAAATAGTGCCCACTTAATCCACCAAAACAAACTGCATTTTTGTTAAGATTCTGGCGAAACTTTATAAAATTACCTTATTGATGACATGTCGCTCATTTGTGGGGAGACCGGCATAACTCAAAAAAGCGATCTAGAGATAATTGCATGTAAAGTTTTCAATTTAGCCAAACTGCTGAGTAAAATGCAAAACACTTTTGGTCACAATTTAATAAGGGAAAGAGATATCAATAATGTTTTAGGTTATGATGTGGCCTACATTTCTGCATCATTAACTCAAAAGTCTTGGGTTTTGAGTTATGCCGGTCTTCTCGCAAATAAGCGATATATATCAAATTTCATATTTTTCACCAAAGTGGTCTGTACAGTATGATAAGAGGAAGACTTTTGCCTTTTGAACCCTCGTTTTTACCACGTTTCTAAAGAAAATTCTAAAAAGTGCCCATACCGCAAGGAATACATCTGAATTTTTACCACGTTTCTACCGAATATTACAAAAAACAGCTTTCCGTCCTCTAAGTGTTTTAGTTTGACTCGTTCCCTGTTCCATTCCGTTGTCTAGTATTTCAATTCCAATCGTGCGAATTGCATTTCGTTCTTCTTATATTCCATCCATTCCCCGATACATTCCATATCGTTTCCCAATAAAAGCATTTTAATTCTACTTGTTCCTTAAATTTCAAGTTTTTTAGCCAAAGCGGTTTGGACAGGCCGTAATGGGTGACACTTAACCTCTTTTTGAACCCTTACTTTACCACGTACCTAGCGAAAATTTTAAAAAGTACCTTATCCTTGAAAAAGCCCGTACTCCAGAAAATACAATCCAGCAAAACTTTGGTAATGGGTGGATTATACCCACGCATTACCTTGTAATGATAGCTCGTTAACTTATGCATTATTTGAAAACATAATGTAACGAGTTATCGATCAATGAAAACGTATTGCATGATTTTTAAATGAAAAGTAATAATTACACATTTTTTTTTTTAAATCGATTGCTCAGTGGTAGAGTTCTCGGCTGGCAATCAGAGTTCCCAGGTCCGATTCCCATCATGACCACGTTATATTTAATAACGTTTTAAAAATTTGTAATAATTTAAATACCCTCCACCATATTTGGTCAGTTTGTCAATAAAGTATATTGTTACGATTTTACCCTTTATAAAATCGTTGATTTATTTACCTTTTAAATAAATCGAGTTCTTTCTATATTGCAAATAATAAACACTGTTTGAAATTATTTATAGCTCTTTTTATTTATGACAGACACTAAAACTACAGAAAAACACTTTAATAGTACACTTTATTTACACGATGTAGATAGACTAAACGTTAGCCACACTTTACTTATAAACTGAACTACTGCGTCACCGAGTACCAGTATTTATACTAGTTATTTCTAGTTTATTACGACACTAGATTTTTCCAGCTGTCAAAATTCGTGTGAAGAAATTTCTACAACAATATATATTCGTGATCCTTATGAAGTTTTAAGGCAATCTAGCGATGTCCGCCTGTCTCTCTGGTGAAATGGCAATAATTTTTATCTACATTAATGGGTATCCTGTGAAAATGTGAAAGACCTCAAAAATTTTCATAAAATTGGGTATTTTAGTACAGTGTCATAGAAGCCACTGGTAAATAAAATATTTTCTCTTATTTTTTCATTCAGTCGCTAAGAAGTGAATAATATTTTATATTTATTTACCTAAAATTTATTTGCACCACTAAAACTTTTTTATTACCCTCCATCTATCAGTTTGTCATTCCGTGTGTAACATGCCGAAATATAGGTTTAGCTATATTCGTCTGTGTGTCTGTTGAAATGGCGATCACGTAGACGCAAGCGGTGGTGCTCATTTTTACCTAGATTAATGGACGTCCACACGAAAAGTTTGGTATTAAAAATTGGTCCAGCAGTTAAAAAGTAATGAGTGAAAATGTGAAGATATCTCTAAATTTTCCATGCAAATTGGTGGATTTTAGTACAATTTCATAGAAGCGATTGGCAAGTAAAATATTTTCCTTTGTTTTTTCCCCAGTCGCTTAGAATTAAATAATATTTTATATTCCCCTAAAAAAATTCTTTTTACCACTAAAATTGTTTTTACCATAATTTTTTTTTTCAGCTGAAAGATTTTTTTACCTCAATTTTTTTTTCAACAGTAGCTTAAAATTAAATAATATTTTATATTCACCTCAAAAAATACTTTTCACCACTAAAATTTTTTTTCACCATAAAAAATTTTTTCACCTGAAAGAATTTTTTACCTCAAATCTTTTTTCCACTACCAAATTTGTTAACACATCTAAAAAAGTTTTTCACCTCAAACTTTTTTTCCACCTTGCATTATTTTACTTCTAAAGTTTATAACATAATTTGTATCAAAAACAGTAGATAACATTTTTTTAGCATGTATTGGTGGAGGGTATTCAAAAATTCGGCACAGCCGAATTTAATCTCTTTTTTTTTCATTGTTTTTACTCAATTTTTTTTTTCACTACAAAAATTGCTTTCACATACAAAAAATTTTTCACCTCTATAATTTCACTTTAAAATTTTTTATATTATTTGTATCTAAAACACTGTAGCTTGTACTGCAGTACTTTTTGTGCTACTATTAAAGCCTTAAAAGTACTACGGCACTCTTTTCAATCATTTGGTGCTATTCACAAATGTGCACTTTGTATTTGTTGATGTTTCTATGACATAATTGTGATAATGGGTGATAGATAGAAAATAAATTTTTCGGAGATAATAGCCTAAAAAAGTAAAAAATATAAAAGGGACCTCTGCGTCGAAAAGAAGTTATTGAGAAGAACGCGTTTAAAAAAAGCGCTTCATTTTTCCGTGTTTTGCGCATGGTTATGCAACTCTTCCTTCAACCTGATCATCTGGCGATGTATTTTGAATCTTTGGTACTTTGTACGATGTTCACTATGCAGTGTTGCCTCTATGAAAAATATTTCTAACAGTTAAAAACCTGTTTTTTCTAATTTTGTTTTCAAAATTACTAGAGCTGTTTTATTCCTTATCAAATTATCAATGTTTTGGATTTAAGGCGATAGAATTGAATCTATTATTTATTATTATTTAATTTATATATTAAAAAAGAACAAAAAAACTGACTGTAAACAAAACTGAGACTCCTAAAAAATTGGTAGCAAAAGTGGAAAAACTCCCTAAGAAAACAGCTGCAGTTGAAAAAGCTCAAGCTGATGTAAAAACCAGAAACAAAGACGGAGATAAACAATCTATAAAGAAACGTTCTAGAATGGTCAATAAACCGGAGATGAAAATAACAAAAAAAAAAAAAATTGGAAGAAAGAGCGTTTTATATATTATATATTTATATATAAGAATCACTCAAAAGCGCAGAGGTCCCTTTTCGTGGAGCAGGTCACATATGTCATTTGTAATGCCATATAAAAGTTTTAAATTTCTATAACTTGGTAGATATCGGTGATATTTAGGGGTTCGTGGGTTTTAAGGAAGTTTCAAACACTAAAGGGGAAGCTATGGGAATACATTTCGACATGTACTTAGCTGACAATTTTAGCCGCTAAAAGTATTTTTAATAGTTTTGACTTTTAGGTCCACTAATTTCCAACGTTCACATATGTTTACGTTTACTTTTTTAAAAGCTTTGTAATTTATTATTTTGGATAAATTTTTAATTCATTTATGAAAGGTAAATATATGTTTTGTTTTTAAGTGCTCCCAAGATTAAAAAAAGAACCCAAAACAAATATGTTAAAATATAATTTTATTTAAAATATCAATTAAATTTTGATATATTTTCTTGACATGTGTGATTTGATGAATTATTGTTTTCTTAGGCCATGGGTGGAGGTTATTCCGCCGAATTTTGTACTTTTTTACTTGTTAGTTTTAGGTTTCTAGCCATATGGATTTGGGAAGGCCTTAAAGGAGGAGACTTTTCTCTTTTTCCCCCCCTCCTTTGGTGCTTCTTAAGACTTAAAAGTCTTAAGAAGCACCAAAAATAATCGAAAAACACTAAAATGGCAACACTTTTTATTTGTAATTATAAAAGTCACCTTGTAGTGGTGGATTAAAACCAAACAAATTAGTATTGCATACTTTTAGGTGCTGTCATTCATTAAATAAACAATTTGCAGTTGTTGGTGAATTGCTACCATTTAAGTTTTTACCACTTTCAGTAAATTTATTTAAAACAACAAATATTAAGTATTTAACATAAACTTATTTTTTGTATGTTATAATGAATTACTAATTTACCATAAAATTAAAACATATTAATTATGTATGTGTGAATGCATTCATTTTCTTATTTAAAGTCATATTTAATTAATTTACATTAAATTAGAAAACCCCAAGTTTGTTGCTTAAGTCTTTTGTATATTTTTATTTTTTTTTTGTTTAGAGTGCATGCAAATTGTAATTACTATAAATAGAAAAAAAAACTCAAGTTAAAAACATTTTGATAGTAAAAAAATATAAAATTAATATTTAAACGTTGTTACGGTAATTGAGCACAAACAAAACAGAATTTGTATATTTAAAAAAATAAACTTAGTTTTTGATAGATATTATATATCTAACTTTTTATAATATAAAAAATATTAGTTGCCGATAACAAGTCTATAATGCATATCAAATACAAAACAACTTGTTTAACTAAATAGTTATTAAGATTGAAAATTCAAAATTATAATAGCAATGTAAAAATTTCAAAGTCAATTTCAATAATTAAACCCTAATAATATTTTAGCTTTTGGCTATATCTATGGTATATTTACAGCCAACACAGTTTGTAAATTATATGTTTGCTATTTTTTTCTTTTTTACAACGAGTACTATTACACTCAGGAAAAAATCTTCATTATATTGATAAAGCTGTTTCATAAATGGTTTGCCATCATATTTAAATATGATGAACTATTTCATAAAAATTTATTACAAATGCTTCATACAGGTTAGTTGAAAAGTTCCTGCGCTCACCAAGAGATGGCACTGCTAGCTCCAAACTTTTTTTTTTCTCAAGTTGGTATAACTGTCCTGAGAACACATGCAAAGTTGCAAGTCATTCTGTCAATTCTTTCTTTGTTTATAAGCCATTTGAAGTTGACGTGTCATTGATTTTTTTAATATGAAAAAAATTGAATATCGTGCAGTTATTAGATTCTTTGTTTTGAAGGGTTTAAAAGCAAAGGGAATTTATGAACAATTGTTAGGAGTGTATTTTATTTTATTCAAAACGCACCGTTGAATTTTGGGCTGGTGAATTTAAACGTGGTCGTACCAGCCTTAAAGACGATCCACGCGAAGGACGACCAAAAACTGCAACCACAGCAGAAATCATTGAGCAGGTACATAAAATGGTTAGTGAAGATCCAAGTTTGACTAAGCGTGAAATTGCTAATGCCATAGGCATCTCAGACGAACGAGTACTCCATATATTACCGAATAAAACCGACTTCTTGCATCGTTTTATAACTATGGATGAGACTTGAATCTACCACCATGATCCTAAATTGAAACAAGAACGTTTACAGTGGACTGAAGCTGGTTGTTCAGCTCCAAAGCAGGTGAAGTCACAACGACCAGCAAAGAAGGTTATGGCATCAGTTTTTTGGGATGAAAAAGGAATTTTGTTTATTGATTATCTTCGGAAAGGTAAAACAATCAACTCTGAATATTATTGCAGCCTTTTGGATCAGCTGGATGAAAAAATTCGTGGGAAAAGACCAGGTTTAAAGAAGAAAAAAATCATTTTTCTTCAAGACAATGCACCTGCTTGTGTTTTGACGATTGCTAAATTCAAAGAATTAAAGTACGAATTGCTTGAACATCCACCGTATTCACCAGATTTGGCTCCCAGTGACTACTATCTCTTCAGAAATCTCAAACAATTCCTTCGTGGAAAGCATTTTTCGTCGAATGAAGAGGCCATAGCAGCCGTAGACGGTTATTTTGCAGAGCTTCCGGAAAACCATTATAAGGATTAACAGTATTCTTTCATTTCGGGCGCAGGAACTTTTTAACCAACCCGTAAATATTCATAAAATTATTTAATAAAATCCTCCTACAAATTATTTGTTTAGATTGCAAAACTCTATTGTTTGTAACTCTCATTAAGTTAACATTTTTTATTTATATAAATATTAAAAAAAAAAAAATATATAAAAATTAAAAGAATATAACAAATCTTTATCAATTTGACTTCTTCTTAAATATTGATGAAACTACTTTATAAATATTAATGAAAATTCTTCGTGAATAAAAATCCTTCTTAATGTACATATATATTTTTTTAAATTCTTTATCAAATTAGTAAAGGTTTCATATATATGAACAAACATGCCATTTATTTTAATTCTGATATATATGATAATATGATGAAGCTTTTTCCGTGAGTGTATTTACGACAAAATTGTCAATTTCAATTTTGGGTGTTTGGTTATCACAACAAAATGTTTAACGCCATTTAACTTTTTTGGATAATGACGTCCAATATAATTGATTCAAATGACTAAATATGGTGTAAGTGTGTTAATGCGTTCATAGGTTGTATGATAATTTTAAGGCCTTCCTTGAAAAAAAAAATCCACAACTCTTACTGGAAGCTAATGATATTATTATTATTTAGTAAAATGAAAGATAGTACAGAGAAATTAGGTAGATCTAATATTATTTACAAGATACCTTGCAAGGGTAAGGATATTGAAATATGTAGTAAAGTTTATATAGGTACAACAAAAAAACAAATTAAAAACTAGATTACCAGGGCATAGATCTGATCAATAATACAAGAATACATCTTCTCGATGCATTATCATCACATTGTGCCAATTTTAATCATGCACCAGATTTTGAAAATACAACAGTTTAAAATACAGAAACAAACTATAAACGACGCTTTATGTTACAAATGTTACAAATTATCAATATACCAATAGAACAAAGAATTTATTTAAAAAAAATTACAGACATTTAATTTAAAAGAATAAGATAGGAAATTAAATAAGTTTATATAAATGTAATAGAATAAATTTTATTTCCTGTGTATAATTTTTAATATTTTTCATAATTGACAATTTTGTTGTTTCATAAGTTTTGATTTTTAAAAAATTAAGATAGCGAAATATTGGATAGAAAATAAATAATTTTTTATAAAATTGACCTTAAGCTTGACTATTACCTAACATTTTTATTATTATTTTTAAAAATAATAAATAACAAAACTAAATATTACAGATTCAAAGACTTTTACGTATAAAAAATTCTCACATTTAGATTACCTTTTCCTATTACAAAAATCCTCACAATTTTAGTAATTTCTTCAATTGAAAAAATACTCAGAATCTAAGAAGTTTCTCCTAAAGAAAGTGTTTAAATTTTAATGAATTTTTTCCTCTAGAAAATTCTCCAGATTCCAAGCAATTTTTTTTAATAAAAAAACCATCAGAATTTGAGACCATTTCCCTTCAGAAAAATATAACGACCTTAGGTTTTTCAGGTTTTGAGGACTCCCCACAATTGAAACTATCATATTGATATTGATTTCTGAATGCTTTTCTATGTACAGAAAAGTTTCTATAGGAAAGTTCTCAAATTCTGTAGAAAAAAAAGTGATTAGAATCTAAGACTTTTTTTAAAAGGAAAAACTCCTTAGAATCTGAGAATTTTTTAACAAAAAAAAAAAATTTCTTCAAATTTGATGGAAGATTTTTGGAAATTCTAACGTTATTTTTGCTAAAAAAAAGTAAAATTTTTCAGTGGTTAGGAAAACGGTTTTCAAAAAGAACATTTATTTATTTATTTTATTTAATTAAACATATAATTACAAATTATATCTTAAATCCCTAACTGAGCACTAGCAACGAAGGCCTTCGGCTCGTTGTAGCGAAAAAACAGACCAGAGCCTCTGGTGGGAATCGAACCCACGACCCCCGCACTGATAAGCTAGCACGCTACCAACTAGCCTACCGGGGCGCTTCAAAAAGAACATTTTTCTATGGAAAAATACCCTCAAATTTTGAGGATTTTTTTCTTTTAAAGAAAACTGTCGGCTTCTGCAGACATTTTTCTATTAGAATGTAAGGCTTTTTATAGGAGGATTTTTTAAAGGAAAAAGTCCTCGGAACCAGGGTTATATTGTAGCAAAAAGCTCGTAAAATCTGATGGTTTTTCTATAGGAAAGTCAGCAAAATCTAGGATTTTTCATAGGAAAATTTCCGCAGAATCTGAGGGCTTTTTATAGAAAAAAAGTCTCAATCACCGCACGATAGAAATCAGCTGTTTCGTTTTATTGCCGGTTTTTGCAAGACAAACAAAAGATCTTTAAACATGACTGATATTGGCGGTTGCAATAGTGACCTTAACATTTATGTTCATGAATGCCTGACGGATGGTAACAGGGAATTAATGTTTTATTGTTCTGAACTTAAACGTCGGGGTAAATTAACATCATCCTTCTCTATTCGTGGAAGAGTGTTTGTCAGAATCAAGAAGAATCAGCAATCGATATGTGTATCCGATAAAGCGAGTGTGAATGCATTAATAGCACCTTCAATATAATATGTTTTGCGCTTGTATAAATTTTTATTTTGATGCTTTAATGTTTCTAATTCTTATATTAACTTTTCTTAAAGATAATTTGCCTTTTTTAAATTTTTTGATTTTTATATTTAATTTTCTAAAAAAACATTTGCCTATTTAAATTTTTTGATTTTTGTTTTGTATTTTTCTGCCATTTTTTTTACAACAAATGCGTTAAAATGTCATCATTATTTAAAATTTAACGATGACATTTAATACGAGTAGTACTAATGACAATTCAAAAACAATTCTAGGGGTTGTGAGTAAGTATCATAAGGGTTTCCAATTATGTCACATGAATTCACGTAGTCTTAATAGCGCCAAAATTGACTATATGAATTATATATTGTCCAAATGTTTTATAGATGTACTTTGTGTAACCGAAACGTGGTTTCAACCGGATATTGATGATAATATGTACAGACTGTTTAATTTCGATATTACTCGACACGATAGGACTATTAACAAGCGGGGAGGTGGTATTGCTATATATTATAGAAAAGGATTGAAATCCAGGGTTGTATTTTGTTCTAAGGAAAGTAGTAAAGTTGAATTTCTTGCCGTTGAGTTCGAAGGTATTAATAACGTAAAATGTTTAGTAGTTTGTGTCTATAATCCTCACAGATCTAATAGTCTTTCTGATTTCTTCAACAAATTCATTGGTTATGTTATTAATTATGAGAACATTATCTTGTGATTTTAACGTTGATCTGTTGAGAAATGACTCACTGTCGCGAAGTCTAATTGATGATTTGACCTCTTGTGGGTTAAAAGTCATCAACTCTTGGCCGACCCGTTTTGCCCATGACAGTAGATCTGCATTATTGGATCTTGTATGCTCTTCCTTTGATTCTACAACTATACATTTTGATCAATTTTCGCTTGCTGGTGTTTCCGATCATGACATGTTGCTCCTCACTAGTGATATAAATCTCAGTTATTCCAATAAAGATGAAGATGTATTTTTTCGGGATTTTAAGAGAATTAACATTGAGCAACTTAACAATGAAGCTGTGACGATAAACTGGAATGACTGTTGGTTTTTTACAAATGTTAATGACAAACTAAAATCATTGTCTGGCAATATATTGTTTTTATATGAAAAATATGTTCCAATCAGGAAATTGAAAATAAATAATTCTACGCATCCATGGTTCAACAACGAAGTCAAAGCTGCTATTAAATTACGTGATCGACTCTTTTCCATTTGGAAGTCGAACCAATCGGTCCGTAACTGGAATAACTATAGGATTGCTAGGAATAAAGTACACGTAGTTACAAGGCACATGAAGTGTGTATATTATAAAAGTAAGCTAAGCAGTAGTCTTCAAACAAAGCGTTTGTGGAGCAATCTTAGTATTATTGGGATAAAGAAAACTAAAACCCATTGTGATTTTTGCCCTGAAACTATGAATGAATTCTTCTTAAAATCAACTGCTGAAAATGTGAGTAATTCTTTTCAGCTCAGCACTAATCTTACTTTTTATGGTAACTTGTTTAGCTTTAAGCAATTTAGTGTCGAGGATGTTGGTAAAGCAATTATGAAGCTTAAATCGAATGCTGTAGGATACGATGGTATCAACCTTAAATTCGTAAAACTAATACTACCCTATATACTACCGTCCATCACTCATATCTTCAATCACATTATAACAACGTCTTCGATGTGATTGGAAAATAGCTAATATTCTTCCAGTTGCTAAAAAGAATGCACCTTCTGCTCCTGGAGATTTTCGTCCTATCAGTATTTTACCTACTCTATCAAAAGCTCTTGAGCGACTTCTTTCTTCACAAATTATTGAACATCTGACCATCAATAAACTTCTGTCTGAAAATCAATCGGGTTATCGTGCTGGAAGAAGCTGCAATACTGCCATACTAAAAGTTATGGAGGATATTCGGCCTGCATATGACAGGGGTGACGTAACTATCCTTGTCTTAATTGACTTTTCTAAAGCATTTGATACTGTAAACCATAATGTTTTAATTTTGAAACTTGAAAAATATTATGGCTTTAGCAAATTTGCATCTAATCTTATAAAATCATATCTTTCTCAACGTTATCAACGGGTTAGTTCAAATAACACATTTTCCAATTTGAAACCAGTTTTTTCTGGTGTGCCACAAGGTTCAATCCTTGGGCCAATATTGTTTAGTATTTTTATCAATGATATAGTTTATTGTTGTAAAAATTCTTTGGTTCATCTTTATGCCGACGATGCACAAATTTATTTATCTCGTCCATCCGGACTCCGTGAGGATCTGGTATATCGTTTAAATGAGGACTTATATGAAATTTGCAGATGGTCACATGAAAATAATCTTTACATCAACGCTTCAAAAACACAGGCACTTACGATTTACAAGGACGACAGTTTAACTGAACTTCCACACATTTATATGGATACTGCACACTTCAAATATGTTAGAGCAGTTAAGAATCTCGGATTTATGATAAACTCCTTTCTCAATTGTGGAGACCATATCGACTACACTATAATGAAGATATATAGAGTACTAAGAAAACTTTGGTATTCATCCTCCTACGTACCTTGTGATACGAAATTAAAATTGGTTAAAACTCTAATTGTACCCTTTATTACCTATGGGGCTAATGTATATGGTAATCTTGACGCAATGTCGAAGAGTAAATTGCAAATTGTTATTAATAATTGCGCAAGATATATTTTCAATAAAAGGAAATTCGATCGATTATCCCAATACTCTTTGAAGATTTTGGGGTGTAGTTTATCATCATACTTAAACATTCGAAACGTTATTTTTTTACACAAAATTTTTCACACACGTCAACCAGACTACTTATACAATAAGTTGACAATTGGAAACTCTACACGCACGTGTAACATTATTTTACCTGATTATACATATCTCTCCTCTTCTAGAATGTTTTTTGTCAGTGCTGTAAACCTTTGGAATAGTTTACCACATAATCTAAAAACCGATTCGCGTGTGTTGTTTTTTAAAAGGGCAGTTATAAAACATTATAAAACATTACAATAGATTGTTTAATTTTTAATGTTTTTTTTTGTGTTTGATATTTGATATTTAATTTCTTTTGATTTTTAAATATTTTATTATTTTTTTATTAAATTATTTTCCTTTGTTAAACTTTTATAGCAATGTTTTTTTTTTTTAGTTTTAGCCTTAGTTTTAGTTCTAAAAATATATCTTATATAAATTTTACAATGTCTGAGATACTGTTAAGAGACTTAAAGTCTTATTTGTACCAAAATTATATTGAAATAAATAAATAAAAAAAAAATGTGAGTGGTTTTCTAGAGGAAAAATTTTTTAGGTTTTGGTGGTTTTTACAATGAAAACAATCCTCAGAACCTTAAAGATTTTCTATACCAAAAAGATCTTGAAATCTTACCAAAAGATTTTCTTTATAAAATACTTAATTCTCTGGGAATTATAGGGAAAAAACGAAGAACATATGAAAAATTTCTCGGAACTAGACAGCTTAAAAACTTCCAAGGAAAATTTGATAACGCCTGATAATCCTTCACATTGTTGACCGAGATTTTTACGTATTGTCTTTTAATTTGTTTCTTGATGTTAGTCTTAATTGAATTGGGGTTCTATTATCTTAAAAAAGGTGTCAAAAATTTATAAATAATTAAGTTAATATCTTGATTAAATTAATATCTTTGTTTTTTCTCATATTGTTGACCATAATTTCTTTCACCAAAAAGCACCATTAAGTCCTTTTGTGGTTCCTTATGGAAACTATTTGTTCTAATTTTTTTAAATTTATTTTTTTATGACGTTTTGTCGAGACTAACGAAATGTTCGAAAAATTCGGTTAAAAAATTCTTTTCGGTTGCTGCAACGAAACAATTCGGTTAAAAATATATTCTGTTTTCTCTGTGTAAAGAAAATTGAAAATTTTTTTTTTCCTAAGCCCCATATAAGCACCTTCCCGATATTCGCTTATATGCCCTAGGATCAGGTCCCTTTAATGAAGTTGACCAGCTTTCCGTAATATAATTAGCTTTCCGTTTTGTGTGATTTAATAACACTTGCAGTCTTTGTAATTATCGAACAACCTTCGTCTTTATATCTTTAATGTGTAGTGATGATTAGTGTGACAAATAAATATAATATTTATACGCAACAGGTTTTGTATTTTTTTTTGTTGCTTTAACACTAACATTTATTTTCTTTATTTTCATTGGTTTGTACACTCAAAATATTTTTACAGTAACTGACTGCAGTTAATTTGAAAAGTTATTTGTACATTCGTTTTTAAATTTTGAAATAATTAACATACAAAAAAATATATTTAAAGAACTAGCTGGCCCGATCCACATTGTTGAACGTTATAAAGGCTTTGGTGCTGTATTGTCTCTCCATTCAAATTAAGATTTGTATTTGTTAATTTTATTCTCTATTAGCACTTGGAAAAATAAATTGGATTGCAAATAAAATAACAACAATTTTTGGACAAATCGCGAAACAATACTTAAATAAAAATAAATGAATTATTTCCATCCCGAGAGCATAACGACAAGAACAGAAAAGAATCAATCAAAAATGTCATATATTAGGTCGATTATGATAAACAGTAAAAAAAAAAAATATATAATTGTCCGAATTTAAAACGTTTTCAGCACCATAACGATAAAAACAATAAAAATTGCGCAAATTCATTGATTAAATTATAAGTTATGATTTAGAGTTCATAGGCAAACAGTAACTTTATATATATTGCAAAAAGAGGAGTATTACGGTCATTTGAAAAAAAAAATTAGCCAAATCGGTGTAGCCGTTCTTAAGTTATGCCCTTACCAACGAACGGCATTTCAAGAAGATGAATATATTATATATAAATACGAATTTTCTGTTACAGTAAATATTTTCTTTTAAAATATTTGTTAAAAAAAATAATTTTTCCTTTTTTTATATTTACAGATAGTAAAAATAACAAAATAAATGAAAAGTCGTTTATTTTAACAGACTTTGTGCTTAATTTTTCTATATTTTAAAAAACGAAATATTATTTCTTTTTAAAGATTTTGTAGCTAATTTTTTGACAGTTAAAATAAATAAATAAAGTAAATATCGTTGGTTTTTACGGATTCGCGGTAAGTTAAAAATAAAAATAAATGAAAAATCATTTATTATTTACGGATATTGTAAGTTAATTTATTAACGTTTCAAAATAGACGAAGAGTTGGTAGACCGGGTTTTAAGTGATTTTTCATATATTTTAAATTAACGCCCTATGCGGGGTGGCTAAAGAAACTGTAAACTTAATACAAATTGACAAAAGGGCTTAAAATGTTTTTGAAAAATATTTTGAAAATTCTTTAAAATTTCATAGAAGTTTGGAAACCTGATTTTTGTTTAAATATTATTTAGCCAGTTCGCACCTACATTAAATTTTTATTTAAATTTAAGTACAAACTATACATACATTTTAGAGTATTTTTAATGCGGTCAATAAGCAGACGAAACTTCCAAGAAATGTCTATATAAGCATACCAGGTACACATTAACAGTTGGGTGTACATATTTAGATTTTTATTATGCAGTCTTTGTCATATTTGTAAAAGACACCTTTGTATATTTTAATTAAATATACAAAGAATTAAAGAAAGTAATAGAAAATTTATAAAATTTGGGTTGGTTAAGAGTGTTAAAATGTTAAAGAGTGTTAAAATAAATTTGTATTATTTTTTTTATACAAGGGTATATATAAGTTTGTCATTCCGTTTGTAATTTTTACAATATAGATCTTAGACCCTATAAAGTATATATATTCTGGGTTCTTATGAAGAGCAAAGTTGATTTAACGATGATGAGGAATTCATTGTTATTTATTTCTGTTAAATGTGATCCATTTATGTTTGCTATTAAAAATCAGCCAGATCGGTTACTAAATGGCTGAGATATTAGCAAAAAACCAGGACTACCTCTAATTTTTTCCGTAAAATCCCTTTGTTTAATATGTATGTAGAATTTTACGCATAACAAACACATCCATTTGTTGAAATTCTTTTCTTTCATCTCCACCTTTTATACACCAACAACAAACACATACAAAGATTTGTCATTTAAATAAACCAAACAAATATCTAATAAACGAAGACTTTTTATATATGTACCTCTATTAACGATGATTTTGTGTGAGCTTCAATAGCTCAGTTGTCTGGACGCTATGTCACAAATACTTTTTTTCTCTAAGGCCGCGGGTTCGAATACCGGTCAATTCACTTTTTTTTGTACATTTTTTTTTTTATTTTCTTAAGACTTTTTTTTTCGGTTATTTTTTGTTTTTTTTTTACATTTAATAATTAATTTATATAAGATTTTTTATTAATAATTAAATAATCCATAAATAGGCTAAAAACATAAAATTTTTTATAAAAACCCTCTGATACAAACGTTTTTATTTATATCTTTTGCTCCGATTTAAAAGAATTTATAAACAGATTTTTAAACCATTTTATTTCTTATATATTAAGAAAATTTTATACATAATTTCCCTTTGAGTGCAACTATTTCAGGTCATAACTTATAATAATTTATAAAAAAAAATTTATAAACTATTTTCCTTCAAATTTTTAAAATTAAGCTAAAGAAACTAAAAATATTTTTTAATAAAAAACCGAAATAAAATCCCAAATGCAAATTTGTCAGCTAAATCAAACGTTTTTGTAGAAATAAAACACATGCAGTTCAAGTGATTTCTTTTAACGATTTGTTAAAATTATTTTCTTTCACCTCTTCACCTTTTATACACAAACAACAAACACTATTCTAGAGCTGTTATATGACCTACGGATACGTCTTATATAGCAAAAGATCGAAAATCTTTAGTATAACATATCGGTTCAGATACAAAAAAGTTATGCCAAAAACCAAATTTTTTTTTAAATACCTATTTTCTGGAACCATAAATCTGCCCGAGTCCGAGTTTTATCACCAAACTAAATGCTTAATTTCCTCTTAAAGGCGTCCATTCCATATATGTCCATATATAGTTTTTCCCAACCATGGTGAAGGGTATATAAGATTCGGCATAGCCGAATTTAGCCGCTCTTACTTGTTATATATTACATTTCGTCACAATTATATTTTGCAAATTGTCTACTTTTTTTTTTTGTATATAAAAATATTTTAATTTCAAGATTTTTTTTTTTGCTTATCCGAACATTTTTTGAACAAATTGCAATTTGTTTAATTGTAAAAAATAATAATTATTCAGAATATTGAGAAAGCTTTCGTTGATGTTTACTGTATTATTTTAATATGAATATGCTTTCTTAAACGAGGTCGAATCAAAAAGTCCGTGACTTTTCGAACTTCCTTCGTAGTTATATAAAATGCAACACTGCTCCCATCAAGTACCACCTGTTAATAGACTACTGTCAAGTTCTGTTCAAATCATACAACCTCGTGGCTGTTTTTTTAAATGGAAAAAAGTGAATTTCGAGTGCTTAATTAAACAAAAAAAAACCGTCAATCAAACCAACGAAAAGCTTGATAAATACTATGGGGACTCTGCACCATTGATTTCAATGATAAAAAAAGTGGTTTACTGACTTTCGTTGTGGCCTCATAAGCACGGAAGATGCCGAACGTTCTGGAAGCCCAAATGAGGTCTCTACACCCAAAAAAATGGTGTTGGCCGATCGGAGATTAAATGTGCGATAGATTGTGTAATACATAGGCATTTCACATGGTTCAGTGGTTTCAATTTTGAACGATCACTTGGGTATGAGAAAGCTTTCCGCAAGATGGCTGTCGCGTTTGCTCACAATCGACCACCAACGGAATCGTGTGACAGCTTAGTTTTCATGGCAAAAATCCATGAAGTATGCTTCGAATTGCCTCCTCATTTGCCTTATTCTCCGTATTTAGCCCCCAGTGAGTATTTCCTATTTCCAAACCTAATGAAATGGCGCGGTGGAAAGAGATTTAGCTCCAACGATGAAATTATTGATCAAACAAATGCCTATTTTATATACCTCGAAAAATCCTGCTGTTAAACGTAAAGCAAATGACGGAACTTTCTCAAATTTGACAGTAGTCTATTAATAGGTGGTACTTGATGGAAGCAGGGAAGTTCGAAAAGTCACAGACATATTAATCCGCCCTAGTGATACTAAAAACGGCCTGATTTTGTGATGATTTTTAGGTACAACATTTTTAAAGTTAACACAAATCTGGACTACTACCCAGCAAAATAAGAGCTGAGGAAGAAGTAGTTAAACACTACATCTACTCAACCCGAAGTAGTGAAAATTTTAACATTGGAGTGTCATTGGGAGGAAGTAGTTTGTTTCGGTGTTATGAAAAATCGATGATTAGATGGATTTTTTCATTAATTTACGAAAGTTTTTAGGGACTACAAAATAAATATAGGGAGTGGCTTTGTTTTAAAGTTAAAAATGTGATTTTGAACACGCCCAGAACTATTATCCCGACCAGGACAAAGTGAATATCACTGGAATGCAAAATATGTTTCAATAAGGCAGGAATTAACCATTTATGGACCAACTAAAAAATTGCGTTTTTTACTAAACTTATAAATTGTTATAAGTAAATATTATAATTAAAAAATTTGTTTGCTTTTCAATAGAATTGTTACAAAAATTTTATTATTATGACTTCATAAGTAGGGGTTAATATCAGCATTTAGGAAGTTGTTTAAAATGGCTTCTTAAAAATCGTAATATTTTCACTAATAACTTCTTTGGATGTTCTAAAAAAGAGATTCGTAAAGAATACGTACGTAGTTGTATATTAGTTTCTGGCATAATTTTTAAATATGTTTTTATTAAACTCGAAATTTTAGTAAATTTTTATACATAATTAATTTTTTTTTCCTATTACTTACTAATTTAAATTCTTTTAATTTCAGGTATGTTAAACTATTATCAATATTTTTTTATAACAACATGAGTGGAGGTATGTGTAAAACTTCTAAGCAAATACAATATTTTTAGAATAAGAAATAATGACAAAATACACAAAAAGTTTGATAATAAAAACTTGGCCATTAACTAAACAAATAATAATATTGAAATTCTACTGAAGATCGGTTGGGAGAACGTGAAATCATAATATAGAATATAGAATAATATATTCAAAGAAATGTTTCTTTTTGTGAAAAAAAAAACTAATTAATATAAATATTTAGACAGAACTAAAACTAGTTAGCTTATGTTTCCGTTTTTCACAAAAACAGTTTTCACTTGTTTTTGGCATTCAAAAAAATGAAAAAAAAAAAAAAATTGAATTTATAACTGAAGATAATAAATTAGATAGTAGTTGTCATTAAAAAATTCATTAATATTTTGACCTAAACATTTCTTTTATTCAATTCAATTGAAAATTTCATTTTTATTATAAAATCATATGATATTTCATTTATTTATTTCCAACAATTCTAGAGAAAGTGAGTGACAGTATGACTTGCTAATAAAACTTTTTTCTATAAATTAATAAAAAAAAAAATACAATTCATTGTGAATCGCAAACATAAAAAAGACTTTATAACAAAAGTTTTAACAACCTTTCAATTTTAAATAACTTTTATTTTACTATGTTCATTCACCAACATTAAGTTGGTCAAAGTCTTATTTTTATTTCTTAATGAGTTTTTAAAATTTATAAATAAATAAAATAGAAAAAGGAAATCAAAATTTTGAACTGCAAATTTTTATATATAGTACTATATGAACACTTAAAATATATGTATACTTTGTTACACAAATACTTGCAGGAAATTAGAGTGTGAAAAATGACAAGGTAGAAATATACAACATTATAACAATAACAACGCATATGAACGTTCAACATACATACATACATACATACATACAACGAACGCATTGTAATTCAATGTATTTCCCAATATACCATATAGCAATTAAACTGCAATACAATTTGAGAATAAGCTTATATTAATAGTGTGTTTTAAGCTTTTCCTAATTTCGCTTATTATAATATTTATAAAATGTGAATTCACAAGCAGTATTTAACAATGCTAGAGAAAAGATTATTATACATAACTTTTTCTCAAGTATTCTTATGAACAACATACAACAACAACGCAATATGACGATTGAAATAGAAATATTTTTCAATACATTCTAGTCTTGTTGTCTTTGTTCTACGCTTATAATGCATACAACAAGTGCCATTACTTTTTCTTTAAATTTGTCAAACGTGTTTTGCGTGTACATTTAGTTGTAAATTTTATATAGTGAACGTGCAATTGCATATTAAATTTAATTATTTTTAGTTATGGTTAAAATTAATTATTATTATTTATATTTAAAATGAATTATTATTGTTTATATTTAAAATGAGTTATTATTATTTATTTTTAAAATTAAAATAAAAAATAAATTAAAGAAAATAATTATTCCAGGTAATAAGTATTCAAGCTTAAGGTCTATTTTATACAAAATTATTTATTTGTTATCCAATATTTCGCTATCTCAATGGATAGCTTCTTCAGGGATTTTTTGTTTTTTTAATTATGATTTCTCTTTTTCAACTATTAATAATATATTATTTTGTAAGCTTATTCTACAATTGCAAGAATAAGCTCATAGTAATCATACACACATAATATTTTCACGAGGGTTCCGTTTTGATTTTTCTACAATTGTTACGATAGCCTTTTCAATATATTCTCAAGTCTTTTTCAAGCTTAAGGCTTGTGTTTGTAAGCTTATAATAATATTTTTCTCAAGTCATTTGGTATGTTGGATTGTTAACAATAACTAAATGCGTGCAAATGTGTTTAGTTTAGTAATTTTATGATTTTTGTATTATATTTATGTTATCAAGTATACAATGTAGCTGTTGGCAAAAGTCTTAACAACAATAACATGGCGGCGTGGTGTTGACAGAGACAGAATATTATTTATACTAAATATGGTGTTATTTTATAAGAAATAAGAAACACAGTTGTGAGGTTAATTATGGTAAAGTCTTTGCTTTAGTGTCCACATGCATATCTAGATTTAAGTACATAATATTACATACTAATGTATACAATAACATGCTTATGCATGTTATTTTTCTTTACACTTAACAAAACATTTTTGTAGAATTAGTTAACATAAAAAAGCCTCAAAGAGAAATTTTTTCCACGTAGCGGCGAAAATTGAAAATAAAAAATGCCGTGTCAGTTATTTAACTCAAACTCCAAGGAACACACAATCTAAATTTCAGGTTTCTAGCCAAACAGTTGTAGTCACAACGTTCCTGCGAAAATTCTACAGAGGACCCATATATTAATTTTTAGGTTTTTGGTCAATGCAGTTTGGCCAGGCCGTTAAGAGAGATATTTTTCTATTAACCCCTTTTCGTTGAGACACAAAAATTCCCCCATGGATGTCATATCCGGAGTAGAAACTTGCATGGCAAGTTTCTTGGTCCTGCAATTTGGCCTGGGTGATTAGGGGGATACTTTTTCACATCAAACCCCATTTACCACGTTCTTAATTGAAATTCCACAAATATATTTAAATTTCGCTACCACTAATTATAATCCAGATTTTCGTAAAATGTAAAAATGGAGAAAACTTAAATCGATAAATATCACTTAAATCCAGTCTAGCTCCGCTTCGTTTTCACTCAATCTGCATCACATTTCATTCATCTTTTCTAGTGTTTCATCGCACTTGTTCCCCGTTCCATTCCATTCCATTGCGTTCCCTTGTCTGGTTTTTTAATTTAAGTCATTCGTCTTTCTATTTAGTCCCATTCCTTTTAGTTCCCCTTGTCTAGTGTTTCAATTCCACTCGTTTCCCGTTCCATTTAGTTTCCCTGTTTAGTGTTTAAATTCCTCTCGGTTTCTGTTCTATTTAGCTCCTCTGGTCTAGTATTTCAATTCCACTCGTTTCCCGTTCCATTGCAATGATCATAACATTATCTTGTGTCTAACCATATCGGTTTAGGCAGTCCGTTACGGAGCAGACTTTTTTTTTCTCATTTTTAAGCAAAATTTTTACTACGTTCGTGACCAAAATTCTGAAAATATATATATTTAAAATTTCTGGTTTCTAGTTCATGGGATTTTGGCAGGAAGTCAAAGGGGACACTTTTCCCTTTTTGCCCCTCCCCATAGTAACTTACGAAAATACCGTTTTATCATTGAGTTAGCCCATTTAAATTTTAGGTTTCTAGCTATATACCAAGTTTCAGCTCCCAGCTTCAGCGGTTTGGACTGGACGATGTTGAGTGAATGAGTGAGTCAGTCAGTTAATCAGTAACGCTATTTTTTTATAAATAGATATGAACAATTTTTTATCAGATAGTAAATTAAATATTTATGCCACATTGTATTCACTATTTTGAATTTTCTTTATCTGACCTCCTCCCTCAAAATCTCTTTCTGCAATATACCGTTTTACAATTCCTAAATCTGACTTTATTTTCCAATTGAAAATTTTGAAAAGTAAAACCTAGAGTGTAAATTTTAAATAAAATTCTATACACCATATTGGATCCACGATGTTAAATTTAAAAATTTACATTTCCTTGGTAGACATTTTCAACAAAATATGAGAATTAAGAAAATAATGGAAATTTTAAAATCAGAATTTATTTGGTCCATAGATGAACCAATGTCATTCTTATGCTGCGTAATTATTTTTTCGATTATTATTTGCAATATAAAAGACAGATTTTTAGGTTAGGTCAGCGTGCATACAAAATGTTTGGAGGGCCTTGATATGAGCATTAAATCAAACATATATTGGGTCCAACTTAAATCAACTAGCTCCTTTTTTGAGCCCATAGGAGTATGTGTTCCAACTTTCATTAAAATATCTTCATATTTACGTTTTGCGAAAAAGCCTAATTTTGAGGGCTTTTATTTGGGCACTTGTTATAAAAAAATAGTTTTCGGCTAAGAGTGACAGCCAAAAATTTATTTTTTCCATCATTATAAAATAACCTTTTCAGATAATCTTAAAAAAAACTTTCATAAAAAATGACTATCAGTTCTCAACCTCTTTAAAAAGTACCATATAGTTAGATATAGCACCATATATAATAGTTAAAATAAAAGAGGTCTATACATAAACCAATTTCAACCATAAGAGCTTGTCCTTGGAATAAACCTCCCAAGGGTAAATCCCCAAAGGTTCCCAGCAAAACTTTGGAAATGGGTGCGATATTCTCATGCATTAACTGGTAATGGTAGCTCGTTGCGTTTTTCATTATTTGCAAGCATAAAGTAATAATTATTAATAATAAATAATAAAGTAATAATGATTACGTAATATATGATTTATAAATGTAAAGTAATAATTAAAATATTTTCCAAACCCTTTTTTAAGATACATAACTTTGTGTTTTTTTGTAAGCAAACGGGTAATGTATGTTTGTTTTGATAACATTAGCGAAAAAACGAAGCGCAACAATTCATTTAAGTTTAAAGCAATCAAATACTAAATGCATCGGAATCTCAGTGTGTAGAGTTCTTGTCTGGCAACCAGAGTTCCATGGTTCGATTTCCATCATGACCACATTATTTTCAATTACAAATATTTTAAATAAAACATTTGTAATAATTTTTTTTAAAAAAAATTCCTCGTTTAAAAATCTATTTTTAGACACATTACTTTTTCCATTCTCGTAACCCCTTACATTATCACCTCTAAAGTAATGGGTATATACATTACTTTGAGGCTCATCGCTTGTAAAGTTCATCAATGAAGTAAGGTGTAAAGTAATCCATGAGCCCCTATGGCTATACATTACTTTACCCATTATTTGGTAATGTGTGGTTTTGCTGGGTTTTGGTGCTGTGAGGGTACAACAAAATTGTATGTCCTTTTAAAATTTTCTTATTTTTTTTTAACAATAATATGCCTGATGGTTTACCCTAGTCTTTACTTTTTTATATTAATTTCCCCACTTAAAGTAGTTTTGGATGTGAAATTGCTTTCAGGCAGTTTATTGAAAAAGAGGATTCAAATTAGCTACTATATTGGCAAATATAGGGTTAAAATATTATAGAAAAAAAAATCCTCATTAAATTTAATTGTGGGTGTCAGAAAGTAATTCTGAGCCGATTACAAATATTAGGACAAACTCATATATTGTAGGTATGTCCCAAGAAGAACGCAATTTTTAAATCTGGCAACATTCGAAGTGTCATTGTTTGACATTTGAACAATTGTTATTGTTTGCTAGTAGAAGGTACGAGGTTAGTAAAAATGGAGCGCTACACGAATGAACAACGCATTCTCATTGTGAAATTGTTTTACCAAAATGGTGAAAGTTTTGCGGCTACATTTCGCAAATTGCGATCAATTTGGGGTCACAATAATGCTCCAAAAGAGTCAACTGTAAAGAGATTAATGGATAAATTTGCCGAAACTGGGTCTGTTAGTGATGTAAAGACAACAACGTGCCATCGACCAGGTCGATCGACCGAAAATGTCGCAGCTGTACGTGATGATGTCGCTCAAACTCCATCCACCTCAATTCGACACCGAGCTCAGCAAATTGGTGTCTCCAAATCCACTTTGCAGCGAATTTTGACGAAAGATTTGCATCTTCATGCATAAAAAGTTCAATTGATTCAGGAACTGAAGCCAGCTGACCATGGACAGCGAAGGGAGTTCGTTAATTGGGTATTGGAGAGACAACATGAAAATGCTGATTTTGCCGATAAAATCATCTTCAGTGACGAGGCCCATTTTCATCTTGATGGCTTCGTCAATAGGCAGAATTGTCGCATTTGGGGTGAGGAAAATCCTCGAGTGATTCACGAGAAGCAAATGCATCCTCAACGTGTCACTGTGTGGTGTGGTTTTTGGGCTGGAGGAATCATTGGACCTTTTTTTATGAAAATGAGGCAGGTCAAGCGCAAACAGTCAATGGTGTTCGGTATCGTGAAATGATAACCATTTTTTTTCTTGCCTAGAATTGAAGGAATGAATGTGGAGGGCATGTGGTTCCAACAAGACGGCGCCACATGTCATACAACCAGAGAAACAATTCAATTGCTGCATCAGTCATTTCCCGGTCGTGTTATTTCGCGTTTTGGAGATCAGAATTGGCCGCCTAGATCGTGCGATTTAACACCATTAGATTTTTTTCTTTGGGGTTTTTTGAAGTCGATGGTTTACGCGAATAAGCCGACGACGACTCAAGCCTTAAAAGAGGAAATTGGACGCTGCATTAATGAAATACCGCAGCATTCATGCAAAACGGTCATTGAAAATTTCATTAAAAGATCGCGTGCATCCCAGCAAAGCTGCGGCGGCCATCTGCACGATATATTGTTCCATACATAACCTCATTCTGTCTACTTTACGATATAATAAAGTTTCACGATTTTTTTTTAAATATCTGTGTTTTATTTAAAATTTAAAAATTGCGTTCTTCTTGGGACACCCTTTATTTTTCCCGAAACAAATTTTAACCTAAATTTCTAATAATTATAAAAATTTGAGAGAACCAGGGGGGGGGGGGTTCTCTCAAATTTTTATAATTATAAAGTTATAAACTTTATAAAATATTTTTTTTTCAAGTGTATTATGGTTGTTTTCTTGGTTGCATTTTATTCATAAGCTGTTGGCCATAAAACGTACCTACTATTGTGTGTATGATGAATAGTTTCAAATTTCACATACAACACTTAACTTAGCTGGTCAACATTAAGCAGCTTCTATGGCCCTAACCAACTTACATTAGTAATGTTGTTACAAGTATGTACTTAGTTAGTGAAAGGGACAAAACTTTAACTTTTCTGTAGTTTTCTTTAGATTAGTAGTTGTAAAGTCTCTAAATAGTAGGTGTTTTCTGTATGTAATCAGTACAAGCATAGAGGAAGAATAGTATAGAGGATGCAACGCCGTCAGCAGCCAAATAAAATTTTATACAGAATACAAAGGTTCGGAAACTTTGAGAAAACAGGGGAAAATTGAGCAAATTTCCCTGATTTCTGCAAAAATTTGAGTAAATTTCCCTGTTTTTAAACCTTTTTTCCAAATCCAATTGGGAAAGCTGCTAAAAACTAATTGGATTTGCAAAGAAATTCAATTGGAATCGCAAAAAATCCAATTTAAAAAGATGCTGAACCTTTGAAATCTGCACATACAAAACTAAGAGAACGTTTTTTACGACGTGAGAGACATCGTCATGGTGTGGTACAAGTACGTATGTTTACATACTTTTGCATACGGTCTGTGGTCTATGTTGAAATTTCCCATTTCTTTAATGAAATTGAAATGTTTTTTTTTGTCTGTTTATTTTATTTACCTTCACGCCTGTGTTAATCTACTTGTATAACAACCCGAGTAAAAAAGTTTATATATATAATTATGTATGGCCTTATCTAATAATATATAATCATATATAAATACATATGGGAGTATTTGTACATATTATTTGTTTTAAATATTATCATTTTTACTTTATATTTTTTATTAGTCCATGAGACTTGATTGCATATAACTATATAAAGGGTGGTCCAACAATAATGCACAATGTTAATTGTAAATAAAACATTTTGATTTGAATGCCCATTTTCGTAAAAGGCTTCAACAATCTTTACGCGCTGTTTAATTGTGTACCTTTCCATGCTTGAATTAGTCAAACACTGAAACAAAGAAATGTCAAATTAAGTTGGGCAAAAAAAGTGTGACTCACAATTAACATGGTGCATTATTGTTGGACCACCCTTTATAATTAAACAAGTGTCAGAAATTTTTTAAATTATACATGATATAATTATAATATATGATTCATGTCAGGGGTTTCGAATCCCAGCGGGGAGATAAAAATAAATCATATTTTGTGTTTTTAATTTATTTTTATTTTCTCATTAATATTTTAGATTAATTTGGGTACCCATCTTAAAATCGAAATATATATGAGCATACATGATCATACATGGGCATACATGGTCATATACGTCCATACATGATCTCATATATGAGATCCGAAATTTGAGGGTATATGGTGATACAAGGTGGCGCAAAAGTAATCCTCCTATCAGAAAATGCTATAAATTTTGCGATTGGCCCCTAATGTCAGTTCTGTTTTGACATTTGTATAGTAAACACATGCGAAATACACGTTAATAAACAATGTTACGCTACACTGCTCCAGAACGCGGAATATTGGTGACTATTTATTTGAGCAATAATAAAGATAATTTTTCATTAAAAATAATCATGAGTGATGAGGCCCATTTCCATCTTAGCGGGTACGTAAATAAGCAAAATTTACGCTTCTGGGGCACTGAAAATCCGCGTGTAACCCACGAAGAGCCATTACACCCGCTCAAAGTCACTGTATGGTGTGCTGTTTTCGCTGGAGGAGTCATCGGACCTTTTTTCTTCGAAGACGTCGCGGGCCAAACGGTTACTGTGAATGGTGAGCGCTACAGAGCAATGATCAACGAGTTCTTTTTGCCGCAACTTGATGAATTGGGATTGGAAAACATGTGGTTCCAACAGGACAGTGCAACGCCACACACTGCCCGTGCCACAACCGATATGCTGAAGGATGCATTTCCTGGGCGCCTAATCTCCCGTTTTGACGATTTGCACTGGCCAGCAAGATCGCCTGATTTGACCGCTCCAGACTTCTTTTTGTGGGGCTTTTTGAAGTCGCGGGTTTATGTCAACAAGCCTCAGACTCTTGCAGCTCTTAAAGACAATATCCGTCAAGAATGTGAGGACCTATCGCCGGAAGTTTTGGCCAAAGTGATGGAAAATGCCATAAAAAGGGCTCAAAGGACAATCAACTGTGGCGGCGGCCATTTACATGACATCATATTCTCGACTTGATGTAAAAAAAATTAAAAGACCAAATAAAAATAATCCACAAGAAGACTCAAAGTTTTTCATTTTTTTTTAAATTACAGCCAAAAAACTTCGGAAGGTTATTTTTGCGCCACCCTGTATATGTGCATATATTATCATACATGCTCATATATTATTCATGTATGCTCGTATATGATCATATACGTCCATATACCCTCAAATTTCGGATCCGAAGATATATGATCATATATGAGATCATGTATGGTCATATATTGAACAATGTATGGACGTATATGACCATGTATGCCCATGTATGATCATATACAGGCCCATGTATGATCATGTATGCTCTTTTATATTTCGATTTTTAGATGGGTACATATAATTACATATATAAAAGACCTGTTAGTGTTGAAAATTTATATATATATTTTTTGTTTTCAATGTTATAATTTTTTTTCTTCACATTTTTTCTTATTCCATAGGATATGATTGCATATAACTATATATAATTATATATGATCAGTTCGGTACAGGAACACTTTAGTTTCATTAATTCAATCATGATGATATATTTCCATATTCCCGAATATATAATTATATATGTATGTCACGATTATATAAATATATAACACAATTATATGAACAATGTATTTTAATGCAGTTAGCAATTATGAATAGCAGTGAGTGGTTGAGTGGGTTGAGTGCAACTATGGCTGACCGAGTTCAAATATTACATTTGTATTCCTGGATCATGCAATATTGCTGGATCTTACAATTCGATCTTACTTGATCACCAAATATATTGCTGGATCTTATTAGATATGCCATTTTTCGTATCCATTTAGAAGTTATCAAATCCCCAAATATGTTACTGTATCTACGTTTCGGATCAAATAAGATCTGCTAAATAGATTACAGCAGATATTCAAGAATATTTAATTAAATATGATTAAATATTGCCCCAGATCAATTTTTTTTACTCGGGAAATAAGAAAAAATAACCATAATATTATACCATGTACTTGTACGGTAGTTTTTTTTTTAAGAGTTATGTATATGGCTATTTTGATTGGCTTCTTTTTTGAATTACAGAAAAAATTACGAAAAAAAAGAAGAAAAAAAAAACTAAAATAAGCTACCATATAATGCTTTAAGCTCAAAATAACAAACATTATCAATGATCCACTACTCAGTTTTTGTATTGAATTTTATGAATTTATTAACTATTTTCAATTCTTATTTACTAAATTTTATAGTAACTGCGAATTAAATTATGAAGGATGGAATTTTTAAAGTTGTTGTTTTTGGGTTAAAAGCTGTTTTGGAGAAGCCTCCACAATGGTGAAGATTTTTTTTCTTCAAATTAGAGCAAATAACGGTATTTTGATACCAAAATAACATATCCGTTTTAAATGTACAGGTGGCGCAAAAGTAATCCTCCTATCAGAAAATGCTATAAATTTTGCGATTGGCCCCTAATGTCAGTTCTGTTTTGGCATTTGTGTAGTAAACACATGCGAAATACACGTTAATAAACAATGTTACACTACACTGCTCCAGATCGCGGAATATTGGTGACTATTTATTTGAGCAATAATGAAGATGATTTTTCATCAAAAAAAATCATGAGCAAAGCCACACACTGCACGTGCCACAACCAATATGCTGAAGGATGCATTTCCCGGGCGCCTAATCTCCCGTTTTGGAGATTTGCACTGGCCAGCAAGATCGCCTGATTTGACCGCTCCAGACTTCTTTTCGTGGGGCTTTTTGAAGTCGCGGGTTTATGTCAACAAGCCTCAGACTCTTGCAGCTCTTAAAGACAATATCCGTCAAGAATGTGAGAACCTATCGCCGGAATTTTTGGCCAAAGTGATGGAAAATGCCATAAAAAGGGCTCAAATGACAATTAACCGTGGCGGCGGCCATTTACATGACATCATATTCTCGACATGATGTAAAAAAATTAAAAGACCAAATAAAAATAATCCACAAGAAGAATCAAAGTTTTTCATTTTTTTTTTTTAAATTACAGCCAAAAAACATCGGAAGGTAATTTTTGCGCTACCCTGTATGTTCATCCAAGCAAAGATTTTAATTTTACTGAATCAATTTGTATGTAATATTATGCATTGTTTGTAAATATAAACACTAAATATGTAAAAAATTTTATTCACATATGCATTTTTTGTTTACAATTAAACATATTGTAGTTAAGAAAAATGGACATTTATGGAACATTTCTGATTTTTGTTTCGTGTTTAGGATGCCAAAAAACTCTTAAAAGTTTTAAAAGAAGTCTGTACAAAATCGCTTTAGACCAGTGAAATTAATGTTTTGTTTGAAAAATTTTTACGCATAAATATACTCATTTTATGTTTAGTTACATACACAAGAAGTGTACACAGAAAAAAAATAAACATGAAGTTTAGGAGTTCCAGTTAAACTATATTTTGATGTGCCTATACTATTACTAAATTATGTCGCGGTAATCGGTCATATGCCCTAAGCGTAACTTTGGGTAACTTTGGAAGTTTTTTTTTAGTTTTTTTAAATCAAAACTGCCATATATTAACAAGATAGAAAATTTACTATTTTTGGCAAGGCAAAATATTATGAGGAAACTTTTATTAAACATTGTATTTTAACGGGTTATATATATTTATATGTTGGATCATTTTGACCCTAAGTGCATATAAAATTAACTTCGATTTTTTCGTAAAAATAAAAATGGAACTGTTTACACATTTGTTTAAAATTGATAAACAAATAAAACATAAGCAGAAATTTCTGAATTTTGTGATTTTAGATACACAGAGAAAACAGAATCATCGTAACAACCAAATTTATTGCCAACTGAATATTTGGTTGCATCAAGCGAATTAATTAGTTGTCGCAACCAATTGTATTCATGACACAATTGAAATATCTGGTTGCATTAAACAAATTTCGGTCGCGAAATACCAAATATCGCTGGTTTCAAACAAACCATTCGTTTAGAATTAAATTCGGTTGTCACAATGAAACCGTTTCCTCTGTGTATATTGATGAAAATCGAGAAAATGTTCTATACGGGCTATAGGTCCAAAGATGTACCAATACTACTCGTATGTACCAATACAATTCTTATGCTTTCAGCATATGTGTTTGTGCGGCAAAATGATGTCGGAGGCGTACTGTAAGATCTTGTATCTACATTCTCTCTTACAGTCAAGCGGCACTCAGGGCTCTTAAGACCTACGAGGTGTCATCTAGACTGGTAATGGAGTGCATTCAGGCTTTCAATCGACATTTTAGGAAGAACTCCCTCACCCTGGGGTGCATTCCTGGACATGAGAGCCATGAAGGCAACGATAAATCGGACTGTCTGGCCAACTGTGGGGCCCGTCAACTTTTCAACGGTCCTGAAATTTTTTGTGGGGTGCCTTTGGATTATGTTAGGGACAGCCTGAGATTGTGGAGAGCCGAAATTTTTTAACTATTGAAAAAATTCTCTTGGCCAACGCCAGGCTAAGGGATTTATTTCTCTGCCCAGTAGGGGGTTATGGCGACTCTTGGTGCTTGGAAGGAAGGAATTACGGACCTTGACGGTGTACTTTACTGTACATTTATAATCAAAGTACAGATTACAAATATATAAGTTTCAATTGGCCCAATTACGAACTCTATTGAAATTGGCTAGAGTCGGTCCATATTAACAAAAGGTCCTTTCTGAATTATGCTTAAGAAAATGTTTCGATAAACCGTAGATATCTGGTTAGAAATTTGGTTATAAATGCTATAAGGGACCATAATTTCCGTTTCCAAATTTGAAGAAGACAGGAAATTTAATGAAATAAAATTTGGTACATAGGTTATGAACCAGCGGATGAACACTATTGAATTTGGTTAGGATCAGACCTACTTTACTCTCTGAGTTAGGCTTACTATGTATTTAGACACTCAAAACCATAGATATCTGAAAAGTTAGTTTGCGAATATTATATGGAACCATAAATATTTCCAAATGTCTCATATGAAACCACATATTCCGTTCTATATTTTTTCGACCTGTTCGTAAAACAGCATCAAGGCCTTTCCCGAAAATTTAGTCAAATTGTACTGCGTGTAAGGTATCAAATAGACGACATGCCAGATTTTAATCTTTGTACTAGTTTTTATATATTCTAGAGATGAGCACAAAATCTAATCATAAGAATCACGTGTGATCGTGATCGTCAGTTAAACATGATTCGTATGTGAGTAAAAATAAATGGCTCATGCTTAAGTTTCGTTTCTTCCTAATAGATTTTTGGTGATGTTTTCTGTTTCCGTGAGAATTTAGTAATTGTGACTAATTTTTTTTTAATATACTCACGTTACCCATTAAAGATATTTGTATGAGAACTCAGTTTGCCTAATCACGATTTCAATTGGCGAACACCTGAGATCGACTTTGCTTGTGATTCGTATCGCATGATCTATTTTACACAAAACTTGCAAATAACATAAGTTTAAGTGGATTTTCGTTTTTTCTATTTTTTTTTTTGCTTTTCATCCAAAGGAACTACAAAAAAACAAGTAAGAGCGGCTAAATTCGGCTATGCCGAATCTTATATACCCTTCACCATGGTTGGGAAACTAGTGAAGTTTATATATGGACATATATATAATGGACTGGACAGATTTATATACGGACATCTTTAAGTGGAAATTTACCATTTAGTTTAGTGATTAAACTTGGACTCTGAAAGATTTATGGTTCCCGAAAATAGGTTTTTTTTTAGGTTTTGGTCATAACTACTTTCAGCAAATATGTTTCGATCTTTGGATATTTTTTAGTTCTAAAAAAAGCTTTTTTCGACCAAAAAAATATTTTTTTACAAATCGTTAAAAGAAATCACTAGAACTGCATGTGTTTTATTTCTACAAAAAAGTTCGATTTAGCTGGCAACCTTGTATTTGGGATTTTATTTCGCTTTTTTATTACAAAATATTTTTAATTTATTTAGCTTAATTTTAAAAATTTGAAAGAAAATAGTTTATAATTTTTTTTTTATAAATTATTATAAGTTATGACCTAAAATAGTTGCTTTCAAAGGGAAATTATGTATACAATTTTCTTAAATACGAGAAAATGGTTTAAAAATCTGGTTATAAATTCTTTTTAATCGGAGCAAAAAATAGAAATAAAACCGTTTGTATTTTGTTTGTATCAGAGGGTTTTTATACAAATTTTGATGTTTTTAGCCTATTTATGGATTATTTAATTATTAATATAAAATTTTATTTAAATTAATTATTTAATGTTTAAAAAAAAAACAAAAAATAAAAAAGTCTTAAGAAAATAAAAAAAATATACAAAAAAAAAGTTGAATTGTGTGTCTTGAGCAAGATTTGAACTTGCGTTCTTAGAGAAAAAAAGCATTTATGACATAGCGTTTAGACGACTCGGCTATGAAGGCTATATGGAATCATCGTTTATAGAGTTAAATGAACAGTTTTCGTTCAATAGGGATTTGTTTGGTTTTTATTTAAATGATAAATCTTTGTATGTGTTTGTTGTATGTGTATCAAAGGTGAAGAGGTGAAAGAAAAGAAATTAATGCGTTTGTAATGCGTAATATTCAACATACGTATAAAATAAAACAAAGGAATTTTACGGGAAAAATTAGAGGTAGTCCTGGTTTTTTGCTAATATCTCAGCCATTTATAAACCGATCTGGAGGATTTTTAATAGCAAGCAGAAATAGATCACATTTAATAGAAATATATAACAATCAAGTCCTCATCATGTCTGGGGTCTTCGGAAAACCCATTTCAACACACAGACGGACATACGGACATCGTTAAATCAACTTCGCTCTTCATAAGGACCCAGAATAAATATACTTTATAGGGTCTAAGATCTATATTGTAAAAATTACAAACGGAATGACAAACTTATATATACCCTTCCACCTGTGGTGAAGGGTATAAAAATATTAGATTTTTGAGGGCCGTTTACTGGTGAGTTTTAAATTTTTTCGAACACCTTGGCAAGCATTTGTAAATTTTTAATATGCCCTGATATTAACAACTTACAGCCATATGCATACAAATTTTTTTGATTCTTATAACAGTCTTATAAAGCAAATTTGTTGTTAGTTCACATGTTAATTTGATTTATAAGTGTGTTATAAAATCAATAAAATGTCTATGCATATGGCTGTAAGTTGTTAAAAAAAAGTTAAAATGCATCAGTGAACGTTTCATATAGGTTGTATTCATTTTTATGTCATTTCAAACTTTCCCTAATCATAATGCAGTGATCAGGTGCTGTTTGCATACTGTTAATATTTTTTAGTATTCAATTACGAGTACATACAACTACGTTTTATTTGGTAATAAAACTATAATAATTACAATTTATAAAATAACTTATCGCTGAATATTTTGTTTTACATAAATCACTTTCTAATCAATAATAAAAGCTTTCAGTTTTTATTTTTTATTTATTTGGGAAATTCGTTTTAAACAAAATTGGAAAATATTAGGAAGTGTTTAAAATTTAAACACTTTAAATTAGCTTATTTTGTAAACAAGCTATTGCACAATGGGCCAATATTATTAAAATGTTGGAATTATTTTCAATGTTTTTTTAGGAAATCTGTCATTTAACGATATACAAATTTTATATAATTTACCTCCACGTACCCACTTATATTAAATATTTTGTTTTTTTTTCAGTAATATTTTATGTTAATTTTTTTTTTTAATTATTGCCAAAAATATTATTTGGTCACACTGAACAACAACTTCATCGTTATATTTTTTAAAAAAGAATTCTGCCAATTTTTTCTTATGTCAATCGTTTTAAATTTATAAAGCATATCGCAAAAAAAAATTTATTAGATTTCCGATGTAGAATTTTAGCGTCAACTTACCATTTTAAGTGTTGTATGTAAACAGCGGTTGACCATAAATATATTTTTTTTCAAAATTAAAAACAAAAATTCTCAAGAGAACTAAAAGCTTAATTTTTAAAAAGTCATAATGGATCTTAGATAATACTTCAAATGCTTGGCTTTTATATTTAATGGGTTAATAAAAACCATAAAAAGATAAAATAACTGTTGAATATATTTTAAATTTTTTATATAAAATTCTAAGAATGTTTGACCGGTATGTAATAACATGTTTGGTTTTGTAAGAGTTAAGTACGATAATAATGTGAATAAGAATTCTTAAAAATATTATGTGTGATATTTGAGATCATAGTAAAAATAAAAATCATTACATCATGTAACTTAATACGTACGATACGTACGATACTTATTCATATCATATGAAAAGTGAATGGCACAATATTCATTTGTAAATATGCATATCGGTATAACAATTTAAAATAGTTTTCAACACCACAATAAAAAACTATTTAATTTCCGTTTGGAAAAATATGTCCGAAACGGAAATATGGAAACAAATTTGATAAAACGCGTTTTGACTGGGGCGCATTCGACACTGTTTTTCAAAGCACTGTTCTTCCCAGCAAAAACATACATTACATTGTTGAAAGGCTTTATTACTTTAGTCATTACTCTCTCACTTAGTAAAAAAAAGTGAGTATAATGAGTTATCTGCATGACTACTCATTGTAAGGGTATGAGTTGTTGCAAATCAAGTAGTTATTCTTAGTAAAACAAAAAGTCTTTTCACGCAATCATATACCTAGGAGTTTAAATATAAGTGGTTACCCCTAAAAAGTTGTAAATTAATTATAAATACGAATTCAGACCATAAGGATATAAAATTTCTTTAACTTTTAACGGTGTATCTAATACCGCAAGTTCAATTTTAGCTTAACGCATTATTGCATCAAGTTCCCTGGCATCTTTTTGAAAATTATCTTTTAATATTTCGAATAAGATAAAACAACTTACTGAACAAAAACATACCCTATTTATGCAATTTTGTCAAATGCTATTTTACATTTAAAACTTTTTTTGCAAGTTAAAATAACAGAAAATACCAAGAAATGATAATTCATTAGAAAACCGATCTACTCAAATGTTAATATTATTATATTAAAAATAAATCTTAAAACTTTGTCTAGCAATTCCGTAAAACAGTATATGATTATTAATTTATTTGAAATTGTTTTCGTTTTTTGTATTTTTGTTGTTAATCTACAAAATATATACTCAATAGACACATTTTGTGTGCACATATGTGAAATAATTTTGTATCTAAGTAATCAATTTAAATAGAATTAATTTTGAATTTTTTGAATTTTTTTTTTTGAAATAGAACGCAAACAAAATTTAAATTTTTTAATCACTGTAATGGAAACAAATAAACCAAAAAATTCCGTTTTGTGGGTAAATTTTTATTCAATTTTAAACAAGTGAAAAAAAAAAATAAATGAAACTAAAAAAATCGGTAAATGACAATACACAAAAAAAAAAAAAAATTAACTAGAATTTAGAAAAAATTATTTATTTGAAGGAAAATTTGAAATAGAAATGGCGCCTAAGACACTTTTTATCAATATTTAATAAAATTTTGCTTGAAATAAAGAAACAAATTTTGCTTAAAATTTCGTCAAAATTCCTAAATTATAGAAAAATTTTCCTACAGAGAACTACATTTTTATTAGAAAACCGTAAAATTTCCTCCTATAGGTTTATTCATCATCCAAAATTTTACAGTTAGTTAGGAAATGTTTCCATGGTTTTAAGAAAAATTTTATTTTATTTAGGTTTATTAGATAATTTTTTTTTACTGAAAACTAAGACTTAACTCATTAAAAATAGGAAAATTATTTCTAACAACAAGTTAAATAGCACTTATTTTAAGTGCAAATTATCCTTAAATTTTATAAAAAGTTTCAAATAAATAAATATGTTTCTATGATGAAGGTAATATATTTAACCATAAGTATTTTCCCACTTTCGGAGGTCTTCCGCTTTGTGAGCATACTGCTCTAAACTATCATTTTGCTATACATTTTTGTCTTTAAATTAAATTGATTTATACTAAACTAATGTATTTAAAATATAAATTAAATTTCATTAGCAAAAAGGTAAACAAATTAATAAAAAAATTGTACTGCAGGATATCCTGAAACGTAATAAATTGTGACAAAGTCAGATCCTTTTCATAGTTAATTAACGTTTCTGCTTGAGAGAACTACAAAAAGGGACGCCCTACGTGACACACGGCATCTATGGCTAAGGAACACTGGGGGTCATTTGTCTTCTTAAATTGACTAATTTAAGGAAATTGTTGCAAAAATACAAAATATCACAGTTACATTTCTTGTTATTATTGGAAAATGGAAAAAGTTTATTTTATGACATTTTTAGCTTTAACTTTAATTGACATATACAAATTTTAAATTTGTTTATTATTAAGTAAAAAATATAGTTTTAGTGCCTTCGATAAATATATAGTTTAATAGGCGCAACGTCAATTATAGGAAAGCCAATATGCCGTAATGTATTAAAAGTGTTTGCGATATTTTGTATTGTAAAATTATTACATAAAATCGCAAATTCGAAATTTTTTAGCATTTGCTAACAAAATTTTAAAATATATTTTAAGCTATTTTAAGTTCAATGTTTAAGACTGTTAAGATTTGAGATGGGCACGAGAGCCATTTTCGACTTACGCTCACGTACGATACGATCACGAACCAAAAATTACAATCATGTACGATAATGTTTTTAAATGGTTACTTTAATTTGTTTCCTTTAATAATATTTTTTCTTAAAAATTAGAAAAACTTAATAGTTTGTTTTAAATTTAATATTTTTTTTTTTTGGAAAAGAATATTTAAAATAATTTAAACCTTTTCCAACAAAAAAATTCTTTACATAAGTTTATTATTTTTCAAAAATTAGAAAACTTTTACTTGAAAAAAAAAGAAATATTTTATTAAAATTTTTAAAATTTTTCTGAACTAAATTGCTTGAAAATTTTCCTTAGAAATAGTTCATCAGTTTCTCAAATCAAGTAAATTTTTATTATAACATAGGAAAAAGTGTATTACTTTTTGTTTTTAATTGTCTGAACTAATTTTTAGAAAACAATTCTTCAGAATTAGAAAGTGGTAGACTTAAAGCTAAATTTAGAAATGGCTTTAACTACTCGCAAAAAAAAAAAAAAAAAAAAAAATGAACACACATTAAGTTCAAGTACTTTCTCATTTTAAGTTAGACACATTTTTTAAACTAAACGGCAGTAGATTATGTTCTAATTTTTATTTTTTGAACTAAACTTAGTTGTATTATATTTTAGTAGGCAAATTTCTTAAAACTAAGATGTTTTTCTTCAATATTTATACATTTTTATTTAATATACTTTTTTTCCCTAAGATCAAGAAATATTACTTAAGATAGGTATGAACTATTTTTAAGTATATAAAATAATTCGTTTTTACCCAAACATAGGAATTTTTAATAATTTTAGAAAAAATGTCTAAGTTTAAATAAAATTTTACTTAAATTGAGAAAAAATTTTAAACTATTTTAAAGAAAATTTTGGATTAGTTTTTAGTTCATGTTTTTTGGAGTGTAAATCATTTTTAACAAATGTGTAAAAAAGTTGAAATAAATATTTCTTTGAAATATAATCCTATGTTCCATTATTTTTAACTGAATTGAAATAATTTTTTTAATAAACTTCAAACAGTAAAAATAGTCTGAATGTTTCTGCTAAATGCACCTAAAATCTATTTCAAATTGCATGGAAAAATGTTATACACTCAAAATAATAGCAGAAATTACTGCAAAGGTTCGGATACATACATACTTAAAATAAAAATCCAGTAAAAAATCTGCAAAACTTGTTTCAAATTGATTTGACAAATTTTTAATATATTCTTGAAACACTAATTAAACCTGAGATTTATGTTAGTGAACGTTATTTAACACAATACAAAAATACTCAGTACTTTAAATAATTTTAAGTGATAATTTTTAATTATTTTTAAGAAAGTTTTCGATTTTTTTTTGTGGAAAAAAATACTGCATTATAATTTTTTTTATTATTTAGAAGACATGATTTTTTTTCGCGATGTTCCATTTGGTAGATCTTCTTAGCGCAGTTGAATTAAACTGTTTTAATTGCATCTAAGATGCTAATTTTTGTCAGTTTCGAGATGCACTTAAATAAAGTGTAGTTAATAAAATTTAAAGCCCTTCATTCCCTTCTTCAAATATGTAGACCCAAATTTTGTAGACCATATTGAAATAAATAAATAATTAATTTGTTATTTAAGATTTAAGTGATAGAACAAAAAAATCTATGATAAAAATTTATGAAGAAAAACTATTTTTTAAATATATTATTTATTTATTTATTTATTTATTTATTTATTTATTTATTTATTTATTTATTTATTTATTTATTTATTTATTTATATGATATTAATCTTATTACTAAATATAAGAATAATATTTGAGAAATTAGCATTGGCAATTAAATATATTAAAATTTAAAGTTGCCTTCAATAAAATTTCAACAGTTTTTTTTCCGTAATTTACACATTAAATCATTTTGGCGACTTTCTAAACAAAAACGAAACAAATAATTTTGGATATTTGACATTTTTTTGGGGGAAAAAGTTTAAGAGAAATCATAATTTGTCATAATAAAATGTCTGCCTTCCCTCCTACTTACAAAAAGTGGTTTTAAAGACAGTGTGCTCGTAACAGATCGTCAAATCAAAAATATTACACTGCTCATAGTCAGAGAAGACAAAATTGCTTGTTTGCTATTTTTTTTGTCTTTTTATACCCTTCACCACAGGTGGAAGGGTATATATAAGTTTGTCATTCCGTTTGTAATTTCTACAATATTGATCTTAGACCCTATAAAGTATATATATTCTGGGTCCTTATGAAGAGCGAATTTGATTTAACGATGTCCGTCTGTCCGTCTGTGTGTTGAAATGGGTTTTCCGAAGAACCCAGACATGATGAGGACTTGATTGTTTTTTATTTCTGTTACATGTGATCCATTTCTGTTTGCTATTAAAAATCAGACAGATCGTTTAATAAATGGCTGAGATATTAGCAAAAAACCAGGACTACCTCTAATTTTTTCGGTAAAATCCCTTTGTTTAATATATGTATGTAGAATATAAAGCATAACAAACACATCCATGTGTTAAAATTCTTTTCTTTCATCCATACCTTTTATACACAAACAACACACATACAAAGATTCGTCATTTAAATAAAAACTATACAAATCTCTAATGAACGAAGACTTTTATATATGTACCTCTATTGACGATGATTTTGTGTGAGCTTCAATAGCTCAGTTGTCTAGACGCTATGTCACAAATCCTTTTTTTCTCTAAGACCGCGGGTTCGAGGTCAATTCACTTTTTTTTTGTACATTTTTTTTTATTATTTTCTTAAGACTTTTTTTTTTGTTTATTTTTGGTTTTTTTTTTAACATTTAATAATTCATTTATATAAAATTTTATATAAATAATTAAATAATACATAAATAGGCTAAAAACATCAACATTTTTATAAAAACCCTCTGATACAAACAAAATACAAACGTTTTTATACCCTTCACCACAGGTGGAAGGGTCGCGGGTTCGAATCCCGGTCAATTCACTTTTTTTGTACATTTTTTTTTATTTTCTTAAGATTTTTTTTTGTTTATTTTTTGTTTTTTTTAACATTTAATAATTAATTTAAATAAAATTTTATATTAATAATTAAATAATCCATAAATAGGCTAAAAACATCAAAATTTTTATAAAAACCCTCTGATACAAACAAAATACAAACGATTTTATTTCTATTTTTTGCTCCGATTTAAACAAATTTATAAAAAGATTTTTAAACCATTTTATTTCTCATATATTAAGAAAATTTTATACATAATTTCCCTTTGAGTGAACTATTTTAGGTCATAACTTATAATAATTTATAAAAAAAATTATAAACTATTTTCCTTCAAATTTTTAAAATTAAGCTAAATAAATTAAAAATATTTTGTAATAAAAAAGCGAAATAAAATCCCAAATACAAGTTTGCCAGCTAAATCAAACTTTTTTGTAGAAATAAAACACATGCAGTTCTAGTGATTTTTTTTAACGATTTGTAAAAAAAATTTTTTTTTGGTCGAAAAAAGCTTTTTTTAGAACTAAAAAGATTTTTGAAAAAAAATATGACAACACTGATTGGCATTATGATCGTGATTGTTGTTGTTTTTATTTTACTTGTTGAACTTTTTGTCTTTCACCTCCTCACCTTTTACCCACAAACAACAAATCCATACAAAGGTTTGTCATTTAAATAAAACCCAAACGAATCTGTTTTAAACGAAAACTCTTTATTTACTTCTATTAACGACGTTTGCTTATGTGCTTCAATGGCTCAGTGGTCTAAGCGCTTTGTAACAAATACTTTTTTTTCTTTTAGTCGCGCGATCGAGCTCCGTCTATTCAACTTTTTTTATTTTTATATTTTTTTAACACTTTTTTTGTTTTCTTAAGACTTTTTGTTATTTTTTTTTATTTTTTTTAACAAAACAAATGCTTGCAGCACAGTTGTCTTAACGATGTTGGTCAGCTTTTCTGTATAATTGGAGAACGGAAAGAGGAAAAGTTTCCAAATAAGGTACAAGCATCTTGGTTATCAATACACAACATCTGACCAAATGTGGGCGGGATCCTTGAATTGGGCGTGGCACAAAATAGATTAATTTATATATTAAGAACGGTAAGACCGTAATTAAATACTCCATAAATGGGCTAAAAACATCAAAATTTTTATAAAAACTAAAATGTAATATGCAATATGGATACGTCTTATATATCCAAAGATCGAAAATCTTTAGCAGAACATATTTGCTGAAAGTAGTTATGACCAAAACCTAAAAAAATACCTATTTTCGGGAACCATAAATCTTTCAGAGTCCAAGTTTTATCACTAAACTAAATGGTAAATTTCCACTTAAAGATGTCCGTATATAAATCTGTCCATTCCATATATGTCCATATATAAACTTCACTATTTTCCCAACCATGGTGAAGGGTATATAAGATTCGGCATAGCCGAATTTAGCCGCTCTTACTTGTTTACTTAAACGTATATGACTTTTTCTGTTTTTTTTTTTTTGATTTTCCAGTTTTTAACTTTAAAGTAACTTTTTCACATTTTTCGTTAATAATAACAAAAATTTTTTCTGCTAGTTTTGTTCTTTTTTGTTTTAAAAAAAGTGTTTTTCCCCAAACTTTTTACTTTTGATTGTTTAAAAAATATTTTTTCTGCTAGTTTTGTTCGTTTGAATTTTGCTTCTTTCTTGTCTTCGTAAAATTAATAAAAGAAATCTCTGCATTCAGTACTGCCCTAAAGGCATGAAGTTAAGAAGGCAGATCAAATTAAAATAATTTTGTTTTTCTGGCTTCCTTTATTGATTTATAATTTAATTTGGAAGCATACAAAAGCAGATACTGCTTACAAAATCAAGATTATGATTTACTGAGTTATAATTTTTTTGTTTCTGCTGTACCGGGCATAGGCTACCGGGTACGGAAAAAACAATTGCTAGTTTTGACCGGGCCACCATAGAAATATTTATTTGCGTGTAAAACTATACAAATATGAAAAGCATATTACATTTTTGAAGTATGATAAGCAGATTACACTGAGAAACTAAAATCTTTTAAATAATAGGTGATTTTTAAGAGCTTTTGGATTTGATTAAAAAAAAACACATAAAATTTAAAGATATGTATGAAATCTTTATTTGAGTCAAAAGAACGGTCTATATAATTCAATGTTTAAAGATGATATCATGTGAATGTTGACCGCGCCTGCGCCGAAAATTGTTCATACGCTGGGTCAAATTTTGGCATACTCTCTCCAACATATCGGCCGGTAGCTCACGAATAAATTCTTCAATATTGGCTTCCAGGACGTTAATCGTTGCGGGCTTGTCCCTATAGACCCCACAAAAAATAATCTAAAGACGTTAAATCGCACGATCTAGGCGGCCAATTAACCGGCTCCAAACGTGAAATAAACTATTCACCGAACTCGCCTCTTAATTGGGCCATTGTTTCGCGTGCTGTGTAGCATGTGGCATTGTTGAAACCACATGTCAGCCAAGTCCCGCTCTTCCATTTTGGGCAAACAAAAGTTTGTAATCATCGCACTGTAGCGCTCTCTTTTCACAGTAACGTTTCTGCCTTCGTCGTCTTTGAAAAAGTACGGTCCAATGATGCCACCGGCCTATAATCCAAACCAAACAGTGCATTTTTCGGGATGCATTGGCAGTTCTTGCATTGCTTCTGGCTGCTCTTCACACCAAATACGTCAATTTTGTTTGTTCACGTACCCATTCAACCAAAAATAAGCTTCGTCGCTGAACACAATTTTCCGATAAAAAAGTTCATCGTGTGGCTTTAATTCTTGCACCAGCTGTATTTTAAAAGGTTTTACACCCAAATCCTTCCGCAAAATTTTTTACGTAGTGGAGTAACAGAGGCGGATACAGCTACGATATTTTCCTCTGTCCGCACTGTATGTATGCGTGTTGGTAGTTTAAATTTGGTGCGAAATTTAGTGACAATATTCCGAATAGCCGCCTCAGAAGGTCGCAGAAACTGACCATAAAATGGAAGAAGTACACGATGCACTTTCTTAACTGAGCATGAATTTTTATAATAAAATTTAATAATCTGCAAGCGTTATTCGTTGTGTCGGTTAAATTATAGACCAAACTGAACATGTTTAACAGTAACATCTTAGACAAAAACAGCTGAGCTGCCAAAAACAGTGTTGCCAAAAAGAAAGTTCCTTAAAAAATCACCCTTTATAACTAAATTAAAATGATTTAAATAATTCTAATGTGCAGTAAAATATCTTTTGGGAAATAAAAATACATTTTAAAAATTTTTAATTATTGGGTCATTTAGACCCAAGAGTTAATGTTATGAAATTAAATTAAGAACCTTATTATAGACCTAGCAAAATAATAACACTTGTTAGGTTTAAGTTTGATATAGTTTCCCATTGGGAAAGAGTCAGATTTTGACAACATATAGAAAAATTTTTAATTTCAGAGAACCTTTTGAAGCGGCGGTAATTTTGTATGTTCTTCCTAAAAAATTTATCAATAAAAACTTTATTGAAAGAATTTAATGCCCAAGTTCACCAAAAAGTCTTCTTGGGATCTTAAGTTTTTTTTTTGATTAAATAACAATATTTTATCAAAGAAATTGTATTATATCAATAGAAAACGTAATGAACTACTTTCTTCGTCTTTAAACATTTTGTAGGCAATAAGCTGGACTTTAAAGAGAAAAGTATGTAAAATCAAGCTTTCGTAAATTTGGAAAAATTAACTTTTTAAACCAAAAATATATTTAAAAAATCGTCAAAAAGTATATTTACGCTCTGGTAAATATTATTGATAATAGCAAACCTAGTTTTGGGGTCCCAAATTGTAAAATAAGTTATTATTTTTGTTCTAGTACTCAAAGCATACCGCCAGGATACGTTTCAAAAATATATTTTTAACACCAAAACTAGCTAATTAATTTTTTTTTTTAAATTAAGCATATCTCAGAGTAAAAAAATCTGATTTCGTTAAAACTTATTGATGTTTAGTGTCAAGTTCGCAAATTTTCAAAAAGCGACAAAGGTCATAACTTTTTAAATAACAAAATTTTTTTTATAGCAAAAACTGATATTATTTCATTATTGGATTTTTTGATTCGTCTTTAACCTTTATTGTGCTATATCGCCTAAATAAAGCGATATTTTTGCCATAGTTAGTTTACAATTCGAAATGCAAGATATAAATATATAATCGATATCTGAAGAAAAGGCATCGAGAGTTAAGCAATGACTTTTTTAGTCTCTTAAAACTCGCTAAATTATAAAATTTTTGTTTGCCCGAAATCGCTGTAAAACGGATCAGAGGAGAAACATGGTAATATTTAATTGAATGTCGCGCTTAAATAAGGCTTTAAGTGATAACCTTTTATAAGCGTGTTTTTTCCATAATTCGACATTTCTGCGGACCAGAAAACTTATTAAATTGAAACATCATAATATACTTTTACAGACTGCACAAGCTTAATTTATATGGTTTAGCTAATAACCTTTGAAATTGCAAATAGTTCACTTAAATATCTAAAAATGATCAATTTTGTTACATTTAAAAGCAAATTTCAACCACTTGTACGTACAATATTGAATGAGATTAGAAAAGAGTTATCGAATTGTTTTCAAACATAATTAAATTTTTTTTTTCTAACAGTTTAGCTGGATTTTCTATTCTCCTCTAAAGTTAGAGAATAGGATTATGTACCTTTATTCGAGCGAGACATTTAATTGTTTTTTTTTCTAAAAATTTCTATTGATCTTATTTAATTTCATAATAACAAAACAAACTTTTTAAAAACGGAACCAGGGAACTTATTGCATTAATGGGTTAAAATGGCTATAAAATTTCAAGTATATACATGAAAAAAGAGCGAAGAATAATAGCAATTTTTATATATCAGAAATTCCTAACTTTATTTATCAAAACTGTCCTATCGCCTCATTTAAATTCTTAAAACTTAAACAATATTTGCACATTTATTATGCTTAATGCTTAATTTGATCTCTTTTTATAGATTGTAATTTGTCTCAAATTACCTCATATTTAATACTTACATTACGAATAGATTAAGTCTGCATTAGTTAATTTGAAAATTTTATATTTCCGTTGCTGTTGGCAAAGAAAAGATAAAGAAACTATTACTTAATTTTATGTATTTCTTGCTTTTAGGCATTTTTACATACTCTTATGATTTTTCATTGAATTTCACTAATCGTGAATTATCACATTCTTTCATGTATGGTATGGTACTCGTACAATAGTTTAATTTATAAGACGTTTACCGTGTTTTGGCCTATACAAAATTTAAACGGTTAGGGGATATAACACATTTTTAGTTATTCGGTTACTTGCCACTCACTTGCTAAATATTCATTTGTATACTTTTAATTAATGTTTCTTTTTACATTATTAAAAAATTTTATTTCATTTATAAAAATGTTTAATAAATTTAACTAAAAAATATTAAAATTTTCTTTGAACTAATATTGCTGAAGCTTTTTTTAATGATTTAGTATTACGAATACTTGATATAAAATAGACGGTTAATCGATTATTCGAAAACACTAATTGTTATTACCACTTTTTTATTAATCTTCTTCAGTTTTTTTTATTAATATTTTATTTTATGCCTTAATATGATTTTCTAACTGTTACTTCCATAAACTTAAGTTACTACATGTTATATAAGATTATACAAATATGAAAATCCAAGTGAAAAAAATTGTTTTGGCAAAATATTTAATCACATCCAGTTTGATATTCTTTAATGTCTGCTCTACTATCTAGCTGATCTTATTTCATCTTAAAAATGGTGGATTGAACCAGAATCAGTAATTTATTTGCGAATTAAGTTAGGTATGAATTTATCCGAAAATTGGCAGATCTTATTAGATCTAGCAATACATTTAGAGATTTAGTAAGCTCTAAATTGATCCGAAAAATGACAGATCCAATTAGGTCTAGCAATATAAAGGGCGATTCAAGTAGAGATACTTTTTTCAATAGCCTTTTTTTGACAGATCACGTGTGAGTGGTGTCATGCTGTCATGTTATTTTTGTTTAGTATTGTTTGGCATTTCATAATGGAAAGACTTACTTCAGGCGTATCGTTCAACTTTATTACGAAAATTCACGTTCTGTGAGGAATGTGTTTCGTGCACTTCGCTCAACTTATGGTCAACATAATCGGCCTACTGAGCGTACTATTCGCAACAAAATCACCCATTTTGAGACCCAGCATTCATTATTGGATAATATTCGACCGAATAGACCACGTCCAGCACGCTGTGAAGAAAATATAGCGGCCGTAGCTGAGAGTGTACACGAAGTACGTGGAGAGTCGATTTGGCGCTATCGTGCCATGATAACCGACTATTTGATGCCTGAAATTGAAGCTCGTGATCTCGGCGACATTTTTTTCAACAAGACGGCGCCACTTCGCACACATCGCATCAATCAATGGATTTATTAAGAGAACACTTCGGTGAGCACATAATTTCACGTTTTGGGCCGGTCGATTGGCCACCAAGATCGTGTGATATCACACCGTTAGACTTTTTCCTGTGGGAATATGTAAAGTCTAAAGTTTATGCGGACAAACCCGCTTAGATTCAGGCCTTGGAGGAAAGCATCACGCGTGTCATTCGCCAGTTACCAGTCGAAATGCTCGAACGAGTCATCGATAATTGGACTCAACGGATGGACCATCTGCGACGTAGCAACGGCCAACATTTGATAGACATAATCTTCAAAAAATAAATGCCAAGGAATGCTCTTTAAAATGATAATAAACATTCCCCATTAAATTTGAATTTTCTGTGTTTTTTTCTTTAAAAAAGTAGGGAACCTCGAAATGGATCACGCTATATTTGGGAATTTATTAAGGTCTTTTAAGACTACATTAATCTTGTAATTGTGGTATATGTATGGATATTAAGGTTGTCTTAAAAAAAAGTTAAAATTCACGAGCTCCACAACCCTACCATTATGAAAAAAATTAGGTCTGCCAAAGAAATTTTTATAAAAAAAGTACCACATCGCCATTGAAGTTTCAAAGTTGTGATTGTTCTATTATTTTAAATAAATTAAAAATTGAGAAAAATTAATCGCGACTCATCAATTCTAATATAATTTTGGCTGTGCATTGCGAATATAAAATCAAAATTAAATTAACAGTCGCAAATTTCGCGATTTTCATCAAATTTAAAATTCAATTGTAAACAATATTATGTTTAAAGCAATTGGTAAAAATATTGTAAAAGTAAAAGTTGATTTTTCGAAAACAACCTTTTTAGATAGTTAGAAAGGTATCACAAAAAAATCGAATTTAAAATTAAAAATTAAGATCAGATTTGAAAAATTTTCTTATATAAGGCATTAGCAAGTTGAATTTTTACTTACATCTTTCCAGAAAATTTTGATATTTTGACAAAAATATGTATTTTTATTTGTAAATTTTAAAAAAATCGCGAACTACTTTAAAGTTACTGACTTTTTTAAATTTTGATCTCATATTCCTTTTATGCGCATTAATTAAGACTAAATTGGAAAATTTTGTTAAATTATAGCGTAAAGTTTAAAAAATGACTCAATTTAAAGTTAACCCTACTTTTTGTTTGATTTGATCTAACGACAAATTACTGATTCTTAAAGTTAACTTTTTGTGCTACCTCTAAATGTAAACGAATTTAGCTGAAACTTGGTTTTTGAGGAGATTACGAATTCAAACTTTGATATTTTTTAGGATGGTTATTCATACCGACATACATATTTATATATGATAATATATTATTATATAAAGCCACATATGACTATATTGTATATAAACTTTTTTACTCGGGAAGTAAAATATTAATATTCGAACTTACACTATTGCATGTTAAGAAATCTTTTTGAGTTTCGTTATTTTTTTTTAGATATTAACAAGAACTAGAATCTTTTGTGAGATAAAAAAAATTAAAGAATCATTAAAATTTCAAACAAGAAAGATGATTAGTTCTAGTTGCCACTTGAAGTGAATGCCCTTTGTTAGAAATTATTTTTATCGTTCACACAGTATTTGGTATGAGATCGTATATAGTAATTAGAGAAAGCTTTAAAACTATAATTATTCAAGCCATATCAAAAGAATTGTGTTATTACTTAATGCCACTCTGCCACTCTGTTGCTAGCAACTACCAAAAAAATAAAATGCTGGATAAATTAGCCCTTTTTTTTGCTATTTATGACATTTCAACCAAAAGAAACATAAAAATGAGGTATCGTTGGTAAGGGATTTTATACGCTTTTTCCTGAAATATTCCATAACTTTCACGGAAATCATTGACCGCAATTGGACCCATATAATTAAAATAGATTTATTTATATCTTTCAGCACAATAATATATTGCCTTGTCTTTTCAAAAATTTAGTCAAAAATTTTTTTTGCTCTTAGTATTGTATAGTTTTCTTTTTAAAGCCAGTCTATTTTTCAATGTAGAATTTCCTTAAATTTTTTAAATTGATTTTTTTTTTAAATCTTGCTGACAATAATATTCGTAATTTAAGATTAATGATTAATATGTCGATGAAAAATTATTTTTTTTATATTCCCAGGACCCTCAATTATCGAATATTTAAAAGTACAAGGTCGACCACCTTTTTGTGTTTTATAGCCATCTCTGCAGAGAATATACAAATAATATTATCGGCGGACTATTTGGACTTATTGATATAGCGAGCGACATCTGTATTTCAGTTTTACAAAAGTTTTGTTTTCTAAAGAAATTATTCCACGATATTGAAGTTATCGATAAATAAAGCTGTTGAAAATTACATATTAATACTTAAAGCTTTAATAAGGCAAAGTAAATTGAAAAATTAACTCAAATTTAGCGAATTCGCAGCCTGTTAAATATTACAATAAGCTGGTTCTAGAGACTAGAGACTGTGCCACATTTTTTGTAATATTAAACTGCAATTTGACCAAAATTCAGCTATAATAAAAAGTAATTTTAGTAACAAAAAAAAAAAAAAAAAATACAAAAAATAGGCGGTCACATTATGTTCCATTATTTTTGTTGATATTTTTGACCCGCCATTTTTATTGCTTTTATTTATTTTTTGCCACGAATGTCTATGGTTTGTTTTTTAGTTTATGTTTTTGATTTCACCATTTTTTGATAATCTGTTTGGTTTCTCTCCTTAGAATTATGATGCATTATTCCAGATAGTAGTTATTAGTAATAGTTGGTTACTTCTTTCTGGTCTATACTACAACATCGGACATAGAGATGATTTTTTTTCATTTTGGATGGTTTTTTTTCCATATACAAAGCCGGGACATGTAAATTGAGTTTTTTGCATTGTAGTTTTTAAAATGTATTCAAGTAGTTTGTTGCAATTAAGTTTTTCATTTTTGACGAAAGTTTTAAGTTCATTTGTAACACAATTTATATATGGGGATGTGTAACAACCCAATATCAAAGTGGAACATTGGACCGCCGTATTGTAGTATCAATTGAAACTTATATTTATATCACCAAAATAGATAAAAATGGGAAAAGGAATTGTTTGGATATAAATTGCATTTCGAACGAAATAAATGGTACAGTAAAACCCAATTAAGTCCTACTACAAGTGTCTAGAAAAATTAGTTTATTATAAGCGATGTTTTCATTAACCGTGATATAATTTGTTTAACCAATTTTAATTATACACAAAATATTTACAGTTCCTAAAAACAAATTCTTGCATTGGATTTATTTTATAGTGTTTGTGTTACATTTAAAGAAATAAATTGGTTGGTTGAGTTTAAAATTTGTCAAAATACAATAAACAAAAATAGCATAAATTTAAAACTTTTGAAAAGATTTTTGAAATGGCTAATTATTAACTCTCGAATTTTATATAAATATTCTATACAAATTTGAGTAGATACAGAATTTTTAAGTAGTTATATACAGGGTGGGCCATTTAAAATTTTAAATTTGAATCGGCTATAAGAAAAAGTACTGATTATTTTTCAAATTTCTGGTTTTATTGGAAAGGTTGAACTTTGTCAATGGAACACAGTATCATTCATATGACTACTACGGCTGGCTCGGCAGTACCTCATCCGATCAACCCAATTTTTCAGTACATTTTCGATAGTGTCGGCTCGAAACTCTTCAATGGCAACTTTGAGTTCAGGTTTCAACGCTTCAAATGCCTCTGGATGATTTGCGTAATATTTATCCTTAATGGCTCCCCACAAAAAATAATCCACAGAGCTCAAATCACAGCTCCGAGGCAGCCAATTGATATTACATTTTCGCCTGATAATTGGATTTTCAAAAACAGTGAGTAAAATATCGATGGTTGCGTTGGCTGTGTGACATGTGGCCCCGTCTTGTTGAAACCAAATGTCGTCCATGTCATTCTCTTGAATTTTTGGAAACAAAAATTCGTTAAGCATGGCACGGTAACGCTCACCGTTGACGATAACGGCGGCTCCTTGCTCATTTTCGAAGAAAAATGGCCCAGTCGTGGTAGTCATATGAATGATATTGTGTTCCATTCGTAAATGAAAAAATTCAACCTTTCCAATAAAACCAGAAATTTGAAAAATAATCAGTACTTTTTTTTTTATAGCCAATTCAAATTTTAAATGCCCCATACTATATATAGCTGCTTAAAAATTAAGAATTTATAAAAATGCTGCCAAGTCTTGGAAATTCTTGTCTTTTCTCTTTTAAATGTAAACAAAACTATTTGTCATAAAAATCCACCAAAAAAGATTTTTCTGCATTTTTTATATCCTACTGAGCCCTCTAGCAGAGAAAAGTATTTGCAACCAAATCCTTCAATGGATCCACATGTTTAATAATTAAATTTTGGTTTTAATTTCTTTTCTAATTCCCATCATTGTGAATAACTACGACTTTTTTTAAAATATAATTTAAAAGTTAAATTTTTAGGATGTTTTAAATTATATAACGATCGGGATTACCGGCTCTACAGATGCGAATGTTTATTAGAAACTTGTGCAAAAAGAAATTAATGAGAAAGTTGTAATTTAACATAGAGCCAGCTAAAGATAAATAAAACTTAGAAAAGGTTAAATGTTTAAAAAATTCGTAATTTTTATATAGAACTCAAATATATTATAAAATCACAAAACGGGGATACGGGGAGACTTTTTTCCTTTTATGCTAAAATATCATATGATCGGATGCCTACATCGGAGGAGGAACCAAATTGCAACTTCTTAGTTCCAGCTACTTTGGCAGGCTGCCCAGGGGGATATTTTTTCCCTTTTTACCTCTCCCCGTTGTATTTTCAAACAATCCTTTCTTAGCTGCTGTTTACACCGAACGAGAAACCCTCGTACCAAATTTTAACTTCCTAGCTCCAGTGGTTTGGATAGGCCGTTAAGGGGGAGACTATTCGCCCTTTGAACCTCCATTTTTACCACGTCCCTGCTAAAAACTTAAAAAATAAACCTTATTCACGATTTAGCCCATACTTCTGGTTGTAGCCAAATATTTATACTATATTATGCTTAATACTGCGCTGTTATATCAGTTACCGATCTGCGTATATCGGTTTTTAAAGAAAGAATGTATTTCTTTATTAAAATTGTTGTCAAATCTTTGGAATTTTCAAATTAGTTCGTAATAACCGAGAATTCCTATTATCCAATTTGTTTTAAACAAGTTTTACTGTATTATAGCTTATTCACAAATGGGTTGGTGGGTGGTCAGTTGGCTGGCTATGGACTATATCTATAAATAGAATAAAGAAATGCATTTGGAATGCGAAAGATGTGGTATATGCAGATGCAAGCTTTAGTCTAAGCTTTTTATATATAAACAGGTAATACCTGATTGAAGCGGTATTTATTTTGTGCGATTCCGATATAATGTATTGAAATATAAAAAGTTTTTAATTTTTAAATTACTTCAGCAAATTTTAAATTAGTTAATTTACGCAGTATTTTTTTCTGTCCTATTAAACAGCGTAAATAATGTATTTCCTGTACTATCGTTTATATTTTTAGGGGTTGAATTAGTACGACCAGAATATATACAATACTTTAGTGAAAAGCTTACAAATATAACTACTACAAGGATGCTGCATGTATCCTTATGCAAGCTTTTATTAACACAAATGCATAAGCTTATCATCTTTTCCATGCAATAGGGATATAACAAAAATTTGGCGTTGGAAAATATTCTACTAATGATGACAATCTTATGTTTTGGTTATTTTGTAGCAATCTCCCAAATCCTATTTTTTATATCACCCTAAAAATTTCCAAAAATATTGAAATATTGATTTGTTAAACTTTAAAACTTTAAACCTATTTCGTGATTTAAAATTTCAATTTCAAACATATTGTGTTACTCAAAAAATGTTTGATGGGCGGATGAGATAATATTTTTATTATTATAATTAAAAAAAAAAAAAAGAAATTAAGAAAGCGGAAAAATTTTGGCGAACGATCAGTTAAAACTCACAGCTAAATTTTGGCTTTTTTTCATGAATTTTATTATCAAATACGCCTTAAATTTTTCAATAATGACTCCAAATACCAAAAAATAAACTAATTTCATAGAAAAAATTTACAAAATTCTTTGTAACTTCCCTTTTTATATTTAAAGAATTTTTATATGAAAAATTGCAATTTACAAAGATAAAATTGTTGGAAATCGAATTTGAATTTTTACAAATATTACTTAATATTTTATGCTACTAATATCTGTGTTTGTTTTTTGGCCGAAATGTCATTGATATGTTGCAAGATGAGGTATTGGGAAAAATACGAAAATTGAAAAAAAAATCTTTATTTTCAATGCGTTTGGTGTGGGAACTTCTTACAAAGACTGGACAAATCTAATAAAAGTTGTCTTCCCAGATATTCATGGCCTATTTTTCAAAAGTCATACCCCTAATACACAAGAATAATGTAGACAAATTTATATACTAGTAATATATTTTACTTATTTATAATAGAAATAAATAAAAATGTGCTTAAGTAAATTAATAAAACAATTATCTACAAAACTAAAATAAAAAAATAGATCTAAATAATAAAAAAAAAACATGTGCATTTCACGGGAGTTGAACCTGAAACCTTCAGTAAAATGGCTATAAGAACATAATAAAAGCAAAATACATTCCTTCATAAGAAAAATTTAGATTTATAGTGAAGTTTATTGTTGATCTGTATAAATGTTACGTTAGATGCTCCTCGTTCGGTTCGAGAACATGAAAGTTTTTCTTTTCTAAATGAATAGACAAATTACAATGTTTGTAATAAAGGAGAATACTTTAAAAAATTCGACACATTTTTGAAATATTGTTCAACTCTTTGTTCTATCGTGTAATGCTTCATTTCAATTAATCCTTAACTGTCAGCTGTCAAAGTGTTTTTTTTTTCTTTGCGTTGGCAACATTGTACTGCACTTTTGGTGGCAAATTCAAATCTTGCGTCAATTCTTGGACACCCTTTATAATAGACAATTTATAATTTTTGTTCTAATTCCTTAAAAAATTCTAATTAATGCAAATTATATTTTAATGCCTTTAAAGACATGGTTGCATTTGTGTTTGATCACATATAACAATATTGTACAAATTTCTCAAAAGGAAATTATTTTACAGGTTGTTCTAGAAGTGGTTCTACCTGTTTGAAGCAGGGGCTGAAACCCATTTTAAACCCATAAAAAGGTTCAGGTTCGAGTTTGGTTCGGGTTCAACATTTAAAAAAAGTACAAATGTTTTATCAATAGGAAAGTTATGTATTTTTCAAAGAAATTTTCGTTTAATTTTATAATTAATATATTTTTCTAGTTTTCTTCTTTTAAATTTGTTCTTTGTGGCAACAAAATGAATTTCAAGGCTGCAAAGGTCCTCTTATTTGAAGAATTTGATTTAGAAAATCATTGATTCTTTTTTAGAACTTGATATTGATTCTCTCATAAAATGTTCTTCTTTTCTTTTCTTTCCATTTGCAAATTTTTGAAAATTTTAATTGTTTTTAAAATATGGTTTTAGCATTTTTAACATATTCGGGACTTAGCATTAATTAAATCTGCTATCTAGATATAATGCTGCAATCAAAAGTGGATTATTAATAAATTGGATTTCTCTTTTTATAATATTTAAACATAATTCTTGTGAAAATGTTTTTGTTTTGTCATTTTTTGTTAGCTCTAATTTAAATCTAAGCTAGATTCCATAAAAATCGCCTAAAGTCATCAGTTCTTCTTGTAGTTTAAGCGATACTTTTTAATAGGTGCAAAACTTCTACGAATTATTCACACATATTCCAAATATTATCATTCTTAGTTAATGCAACATCCAGTAATTCCAAACAAAAACTTCTTTATTCCAATAAAGCTTGAATCATGTCATAACTGGAATTATATCTAGTTTGACAGTCTAGTACTGCTTTTTTCAAGTTTAGCTTTTCAGCTAAAAATTTTTGGTGTTTCCGATTTTTTGAAAATAGCTCTATATTGATAAAGTATTTTATTAAAAGAAGGAGTTGATTTAGTGTCGAGCACTGCAAACTGGAATGCAAGAAATGTAATTTTTTTTATGATTTTTTATATTTTTGAACCGAACCTGGTTAAATTTTTTAAACAGCGAACCTGAACCCATTTGGGTTCGGGTTCGGTTTCAGTCCCTGGTTTGAAATAATATAACCGGCTACTTTTGGAGCATCAAGGGCGCTCCACACTCTCTTAGCAAATACCACGAGTCTTAGAATTCCGATTCTGAAAATTTCCATCAGATCGCAGAATAATCTCCCAAGCAACTTGCCCTGAAGCGTGAAAGAGCCGGGCAGTGGCATATAATATGCTACACAATATGTCTGTCCCCCGATATACCACAGAACCTGCAATTGTCACTCGCCAGCTTTCCCGCTCTCTTGGCAAGAACCGAAGTCCAGCAGTGATTCGTCTGTGGAGCCTACATCCCGTTTCAAAAACTTGAGTGGCTCACGAATTTCCATTGCCCTTTCGCCAGGCAACTGAGATATACGCTTTGCCGGCTCGTCCGTGATGTCGGTACCCTCAATGTCCCGGTGTCCAAGAACCCAATAGATGTGCTCTCTCCTGTTGGTTCAAAGTCTACCTGAAACATTAGCGTAAGAAACAATTGTCTCAGGGATACAAGCCAGGTCAGTAGCCACTTTGACCAACAAAAATATCCGCCTGAAATATGGTGCACTAATTGGGAATTTTATACGACTCCTCGTTAGCCAGCTCTGCTTCCAACTCCTTCGCTTATCTTAAAACCATCCGTGCAGAAATTAAAGGTTCTATGGTCAGGACGAAGACTTGCCTGCCATCCATACTCCCCTATAATCATGCTAAAATACTGAAGATCAATTTAGGAGTAATCTAGACACTGCTACAATTCATATTCCCAATGAACTTTCCGCGACCATTATGGTGGTAGATTATATCCACCCCGTTTCTGTATCTAATGTAAGAAGTTTTCGCAACGAGAAATTCATGGTCACCCTACTTTATACAGGGTGACTTAGTAGATGATAAAGTTGTTTGCATTTTTACAATACATTTTTTAGAGCTTTTAACTTCTAAAGCTGTGGACACATTTTATTTTTTAAATTTTTTTATTAGATAGAGAATTAACATAAATGAAGCGCATTATTATCTTCTTGAGATTAATATGTATATATTTAATTGCCTTTGACTCACCCTAAAGAAAGAAGAACAAGGTATGCAACCTGGTTAAATGTATTTTGCGAAAACATCATCGATGCGAGAAATACAAAAACAAGGCGCGGTTATAAAGGACAACAAATTGTCCTATAAGTCGTTATTTGAAACAGAAAACTTAGCTGTAAAAATATTACTCCATATTCTGAGAAACAATTCTGAGAAACATATCTTACAGAAAATTATTACATTTTAATTAACATATCTGTGGACTTACGACAAAAATACTTGGGAGTTGTAAAATGTCGTTACTTTTGAATACTCCATACTAATCAATCCTTTTCAAGGATTGATTCAATACTGTTATTGAATAAATTTATACATACATACAGTTATATTGCATTTTACATACAGTTACATTGCATTAATCGATTAAGCGACCCAAATAACCGATTAATAATCTTTCGTCAATTATCGAATAATGCTGTAACCGGTTAACCGGCAGGTTCGAAAAATTGGAAACAATTCTTTGTATTAAACTACTTTTTATTAAAGTATATAAAAATAATCAACGAATTGGAACGAAAAATAACATCAAGAAATACATTTTACCTTAACATGAATGTAGTAAATAACAAGTTAAGTATTTTCCAAGCAAAATTCTCCGTTTTTAATTATTTAATTTGATATGAGAAAGAGAAAGGAATTCTAAGATCAACCTGCAATGGTTTTTGGGCAATCTCAGGAACTTTGGAATTGAAAAAGGTATAAGAAAATCTAACATTTTATAGTTTCTTTTTGTTTGAGAGCAATTCCAACAATACCACATTTAAAGATCGAAAGAATAAGTCACCTCCTCCCTACCGTTTTTTCACTTTTCTTAATTCCCGAGATGATCTTAAAACCTAGATCTGCCTAAACACATATGTATATCTTAAAATTTAATTTTCTCCAACATATACAAGTTTTTTTAAAATTCGGAGTATTAAACTTTGGAATACCTTTCTTGTAAGTATATTTACTTACAGTGTAATTGTAGCATGTAGTTAGATGATGGTCATTAAAAAAATCAACGAAGACTTTTGAACAACACTTTAAATAAACTTCAAAACAAATATATAAAAATATATAATCATCATTGTTGTAATGCTAAGAAAATTTAAAATGTGAAGTATACAAATATTAAAACAAGTACATACATTTAATTAAGGTAGGCAGACATGATTGTTGAATAACCTTTAAATGGTTTTTGTGTACTAGGATAAACCCTAGACTTACAACTCCAATCCGGAAGATGGTTAGCAAAAATTTTAGAACCGGTTACTTTTTAATCGATTCTAGAACAGATTTTTTTTACCACCGGCTCCATGGAATCGATTCTACAACTGATTCCTCTGAGTCAAAATGCAAGGTTTCACTGTTCCTAAATTGGTTTTAGATCCGAGTCAAATTCCATGCAAAAAGAATTGGTGGTAGAATATAAATTATAGCCTACACTCACCAAAAAAAAGTCTGTAATAGCAACTGAAAACTTTGCTGTTATTACGGAAAATTTTGCTAATTTGAGCCCAGCGGTATTTTTTGCTAATCTTAGCAACACATATCTGCTGACGTGTAGTACAATTAAATTTGTGTGAAAAATTATCTGCCGCTACTAAATTTCAGTAAACTTTTTGAAAAGTGGAATTTAAAACCTGTTTGCTAAAATCAGCAAAAAAGTTACTAAATGTTATTAATATTAGTACAAAACGTTCAATTTATTTTTTTATCGAGCATACAAATTTTTTTATTTTATTTATTTTTTTCAAAGAATATTTTAGACAAAAAAATCAAAGGCTAAAAAAAAAAAACATTAAAAACAAACGAATTTATAATTTTGTTTTAGTTTGGTAATTTCTATTTTGAGATGAGTCGGTATTATATTTACTTCCGATTCCTTTTTTGATCTATGTAACATTTAAATGCAATTTAAGTTTGTGGGTGTAAGTTTTAATAAAAAATAACATTTCCTTCAATATCAACTTTTTTTAAACTTAGTAAATTATTTTACTAATTTTAGCAGATTGGTTTTCAAAAATTTGTAAAATGTTTTTTGAAATTAGCAACAAAAATTTGTAAATATTCTGTTATTTTTAAAATGTAAATAGCAAAAAGATTTGCTAAATAATAATTTTTTACTAAAAAATCAGTACAAAAAATAATAAAGTGGGATTGAAAACCGTTTACAAATTTTTCTACAAACTTTTTTTTCTGAGTGTATGCAAATGAAGAATATGGTGCTCGTCTATCTGTTTTTTTTGGGATAACCTTTTCATTTGTTTGGATTTAGTCAACAACTTGCGCCAGCAAATAGAAAACCGATAATTTTTAAGTAAAACTAATGGTGAATTGTTTAATTTTATAGTTTAATTATAATTAATATGACTGAAACTATACTTAAACTTCAATAGTTTGTAAGTTAAAATATTTGAAAAAGTCATTTAAAAGAAATAAAATTTCACATAAAAATCGGTCTACTTACTTTTCATTTAAATTAAATGTGGGTTGTTATTTATATTTGAATGTTGTTAAAACAACTGACAAATAATTAAAAGTAAATGATTATTTAGTTAAACAAAATGGTTGAATTTTACCTACCAATTTGGGATTTTGGGTCTTTGTATTTTGTTTTTTTTTTAATCTGCAAAATGTATACATACACAATTTCCAATAACTGTAATAGAAACAAATAAACTACAAATTTCTATTCTGTTAGTAAATTTTTATTATATTTCAAACAAATAAAAAATAAATATATGAAACTGAAAAAAATATAGTAAATCATGTTAAACAAATGTATAAGAAAGTTGAAATAAATATTTCTTTAAACAAATGCATGTTCCTTTATTTTTAACTCAACTCAAATCTTTTTTATTAAACCACAAAAATATTCTGTGTATCAGTACCCTTTTTTAAGCCAGTCCTGGCACAGGACGCGTCGCGTGACTGGTCCATTGCGACAGAGGCCAGTTTTTTGACCTGCTCTTTAATATGAAAGTTAACTGTCATTTTAAAATGGGCTTTTAATAGGATGGGATGAATTGCGCAGTGCGAATTTCTCACACGACTGACTCAAAGGAACTTGCCACAAGATTGACGCAAAAAAAAAAAAAAAAACAGTCACAGAACTGTCGCAAAGGGCACAGCAAGATTAAATTATAAAAATAGACTTTCAATCAAGAAAGTCTTACTTTTTAATCACCCATTATTTTTTCAAAAAATAATTTATAAAAAAAAAAAAATAAAAAGTAATTTTTTTTTAAAAGAACGGTTTTTAAATGAAATTTAATTTCTTTTAAATTACTATTTCTGTTGTTTTAACTTATAAAAACCTATTTTAAGTGTAGTTTGAATTTAACCCTAACTCTAACCGAGCACTAGCAACAAAGGTCATCGGCTCGTTGTAGCGAAAACAGACCGGAGCCTCTGGTGGGAATCGAACCCACGACCCTCGCACTGATAAGCTAGCACGCTACCAACTAGCCTACCGGGGCGCTCAATTTTAATTTAACAATAAAAATAACATACATTTTAATAAACAGAAATGGGCTTAATTAAGTCCTATTATTTATTTTTTGCAGAAAAAATAAAAAAAAAAAGAAAAATAAAATGTTTTTTTTTATAAAACTTTGTGTTTTTCAAAGAAAAGCCTGTAACATTTCTTAGCAAAGAAATAGACATGTTTTCTCCTTTGCAGTGCAATTGACTTAATTTTTACATTTCTTTACAAACGATTTGGCAATTGTAGGCTATCATTTTTTATCTTTTTGCATGTAAAGACATCGGGTTAGGGCTCTTTAAATATCGTGGTTAAATTGTTTCTCTTAAAATTTTTAGATTTAAAACTTAATTTTAAATATTTTATGAAAGACGTTGTCTTAAGCATATTTGAACCACTTCACTGATATGTACTGGATAAGGACAGGTCCTCTCACACCGATCCTGTTTTGCACCTGTCACGGGAAATGTGCTCGAACCTAAACCGGCCCTTTTTTACCGCAGGGAGATAATTAAATTTTGTATTGCAATAATTTTTAATTTAATGTCCACTTAGATTAGAAAAATTGACATTTTATCAAGCATTTTTGTACCACTAATATTTTCTGGATTTGCTCTGTTTCACTAGTCATAAGTCATATTTCATCATTCCCGGGTAGATTCATCAAGACAGAACCTGTTTTTACCGGTCATGTGACAGGTCACATACTAAGTCTATTTAAACCGGTCCTGTCTTCAATGACCAAGAGAAAGGTGCCTTTTTTCCACAGGGTGTGAACATTTTTTTTTTTATAAATTTGATTACTAATTTCAGAGATTTTGTATATCTTCTGTAAAAGTCTCGCGTCCCCTAACTTCTAAAATTATATGCACCATAATTGGAAAACTTAAGATAACACAAAACACTGACATCTCCAACTTACTCGGACTCAGCAGTTTCCAGCAGTTAAACCAGCACTGGGCTGAGATATATATTACATTTAGAATTTTGCAAACCGCTTAACAAACGTAGTGTTAAGTTATACATACTGTAGGGTATAAAACTTATAAAGAGCACCATGAATATAATAATTTGCAGAGCAGAAACAAAACAAAAGATAAAAGAAAGAAATGTTATAATAGAGCTACTTCAGACACTTTGACGTTTATTTTATAGCAATTTTGTTTAAGGTGAACATTAGATTGTTTAGTAGAGATACACGATATAAAAACGAAAACAACTCTTTATATTAAAGCGCACTGAGTATGAATGAATGAATAAGTTTTCAACAGCAACGCCAACACCATTAAAACGAAGTGTTAAAAACTGTTGGTGAGTTGAGCGCTCCGCGCCCGCATCCATAAGATATGTTAGTTGGCTCAACAAATATTATAAAGCTTTACTTTTAACAACGTTACAACGATGGATGTTGCTGCTGTTGTTGTTGTTGTTGTTGCTGCTAGTTCGGGTTGTTTGACTTCAAATAAAATCCATTTCAAGCTTTGAGCTCTTGTTGCTTTGAAACGCACATTTAGTTTTGCATTAATGAGAGCGTGTGTTGGTCGATTTTCTATACAAAAGAAACAAAATATTAAATGTAATTTTTCGGAAACTCGCTAAACGTTGATTGACGTAAAAAAAACAACAAACAAAACAAAACAAAAAAAAAATTTTAATTTTTTTAATTAAACTTTGTAATAAAAATAAAAGAAAGAAGAAAAGTTCATAAAAAATGAGTTTAACATGAAATAAAATTACCATAGAGTTTTTAAGCAAAAAAGACGTGTTAAGCAAGTTTAACTCATTTTGTTTTCGATTGTATTGTATTTTGCTGACACCCAATTTAAATTTTTTGTTCGTATAGTTTTTGGAAAATGTTTAGAACACTTTAACTTCGAATATCCAGTACAATTTCAACGGCCGTTAGTCAATTGCATACTGCGCAATTGTAAACGCGTACACACTCTGGTGTGTTGCTCATATAACATGCTGCACTTGCGGTGTTTTACCACAAATCGATCGGTCTATTACTAAAAACATATTGCAATACAGATTTTATGTTTCGATTTTTTTTAATCGAGTGCAAAAAGTCATGAGTGCATTTTTTTTTTTATTTTCAATCAACAAAAAAATGTTTATTTTTTTATTTTTGATTCAATCTCTAAAATCGAAAAACCGACAACAACAGAGAAAAAAAAAACAATAAATAATCAAAGAAGAAAAAAAGTGTTTGTAATAATCGTTTTTAAGATACATCATGCCATTTTCTAAATCTCTAAAAAAAATTTTTTCGCAATAATCAATAAAATTTTTGTAATCTCGATTTAACATGAGTCGTATGCTAAAAGTTACCATAATCCAAATAAATATGTAAATATCGTTTTGAATGAAAAAAAAAAAAAAAAAAAAAATAAACTAGTTGTCAAATACAAGTACGAATTTGTATGCAAATTTTATTATATAAAATCCTGAAATAAAAAAAAAAGTTAAAATTTGCTTAATCACATATTATAGTCGTCTTTATTAAGTTTTGCTAATAATACTAATACTGTGTGTTTTAAATGCATACAAATAAAGTGATTGCAAAATGTGTATTGTAAAAAAGTTTTTAAAATAATTTTTTATCTGCACGTTCTTGACATTGAATTGTGACAGTATTTCATTCATAAATTTAGTGTACAAATGTGATAAAAATTAAAAAATATATTATACAATAATTGATGATTTTCATAATTAGTTTGAAGTGGCACTAATTACGATAATAAATTAATATTTTTATTTTTTTGCATTTCTTTTTTTTTAAGAAAGTTTTAAAGAACCCTGTATAGGTGCCTTTACATTTTTTCAAAAACATTGGCAACCCTGTGTAAATTTTTGCATCAATGCAACTAAAACTTTATTGAATTTCAAACAGTAAAATAATTTGTTATATCAATTAATTTTAAAATTAATTGAAATTTTTTAATTGTATTTTTTATCATATCAATTAAATTTGTAATCAAAAATATTCAACATTTTCAATTGAAGTTTTAATTTTATCAATTAAAACTTTAATTTTATCAATTAAAACTTTAATTAAAGTTCTAAAAAAAAAATTTGGGTACAATATAGAGGAGACAAAAGTAATACAAATTATATAAGAATATTTTTTTGAATCTAGATTTTAACCGTTAAACCTAAGATTGGGCCGCTAAAAAGTTACCTCTATCATCAAAATTTCATCGCTATGGTAGGGAACCCATTAAAGGTGCTTCCTTCTTAGTTTTTATCCTATTTACGGTACAGAATCTCAGATTGAGAGTTCTTAGTAAAAGTTGAGAGTTCTTTCTGAAAGTTAAATATATCAGATTTTGGTTCTCAGTAATGTAGTGTGTACTTATGCCGATTTGACAAAAAGGTAGATTTCCTTAATAAATATATTTATTCAGGGAGGCTTTACCTTTTAGAACACATATTATTAACTTATTTTAAACATTTCTCGGGTTACAGATATATTTTTCATTACATTTTGCATAATTAAAAAAAAAAAGTGCTAACAATTTTTGAATTTTTTAAAAAAGTGTTAAACTTTTATAAATTTTGGGTGCTAACTCATAAAAAAATGAGCTAGATCTAGCACCTAAAATGCTAAAATGGCAAACCTGGTAGTAAATGTAGATAATTCCATGCATATCCCAAATAACCGTTGCCATAACATTTCGAGCCAATTTCACTTTCTTTGCTTTCTTCGGGGCCGATTCACCTTGTAAAATCTATTGCTGGTATTGGTGGTAAATCCATTTTTCATCAACTGTTATGTATCGGCGAATAAATTCATCAGGATCGCGACGGAAAAGCTCCAAATCCGGCACCCATCTTGACGATTGCTTTTTCATACTAAATTTTTCGAGCGAAATTGAAATCCCTAAACATCCCAGCAAAAAAAAAAAAAGAGTGGCAAATGATGAGAATAAGAAGCTGTGATTTTGATTCCGGTGTTGTGAAAATTTGGATCGGAACTGTGGAAGTTGGCAACCCTTGTGAACAAACATAATTTTTTTGGCAGTGTTAAAGACATTTTAAAAAATAAATAATTATTGTGGTTTAAACAATTGATTAAAGTTATAATCTCTTTTAAGATATAAACCAAATTGTTTTGTATTGCAAAATATTTAAAGATGCCTGGAAAAGGCCGAAAAAGTTTAAATAAATCAAAATTAATATGTGATCAATGCAAATTAAAGAGGACAGTGATGAATTTATAGAATGCGATAAATGTGTACTAAATTGGATAAACGCCAGTATGAGTTTTTTGTAAAAAATGAAAGAGAGATTTTTGCATGTCATCTATGTGAAGAAGATGGAGGAGGAGGAGATATAAAAAATGAACTTAATGCAATCAAAACAAAACTCAATAAGTTGTATCAGCTGACTGAAATTCAGGAATCGATACAATTCATGGCAAAACAATATGATGTTATTTTGAAAGATGTAACTGAAAATAAAAAAAAGTTGAGTGAAGTAGAGAAGGAAAATCGTTCTTTGAAAAAAGAAATTAATAATTTAAAATCATCAGTAAAATTGCTGAATGATGTACGAGTAAAAAATGACTGCGTTGTAAGAGGTTTGGATGTTACTGAAGGTGTTACTGCTGTGGAGTCTATTGTTGAGTTATCAAAAGGTGTCGGTGTTGTCATGGAGCCCCATAATATTGATGATGTGTACTTTATTCGAAATAAAAATAAAAAGAACTCGGATCAGAAAAAAACTGTTATTGTTAAGTTTTCCTCGAAAGGTGATGACTGCTAAACCGAAGTTGAAAGAAAACAAAAGCGATGTTTCTGTCGGTGATTTTCTAAGTAAGAAGACGCTGGAGTTGCTTAAATATGCAAGGACGTTGAAGCACGTTGGTTATAAGCATGTGTATCCGAGGAATGGTAGAATTTTTTATAAAAGAAATTATATTTCTAGACCTCAAACAATCAGATCTGAAGATGAAGTTGATCAAATATTATTAAATGCCACAAACGCAAAGCCATGGGTACGTAGGTCTTTGAATCATAATGCAGCTTTAGGTGCTGAACAAAATGGTGTTGGTGATGATGATGATGGTGATGATATGGCGTATGTTTCTCCTTCTTAAATTTTATTTATTTTGTCTTTTAGCTATGTTTTTTTATTATTTATTTACCTTTTTTTTAATGATTAACAATCACTATTTTCATAATATTTCAAATTTTAATAAATACATTTGTAATTTGGATTGTTCATTTTTTAATATAATTAGTGTTAACGTTAGAAGCATTTCATCCATAACGAAGTTCAATAAGTTTAAAAGCTTAATAGTGAGTCTTTCAATACTACCTGATGTGATAGCATTTCAACAAACTTGGTTTGATGGAAAATTGACGCAGCTTTATTCAATTCCGGGATACTCTAATATCCATTGTTGTAGGAGTGATGGGTATGGAAGTACATCGCTGTACGTGAGTGACAAATTACATTATACTATTGAAAATTGCAGAAGTGAGAATTTTGTAGATTTTGTCTCTATTTTAATTGACAATTATCGCATTAATGGCAGTTCTTTGAAAATATTGTCGATCGTTCACAAAAGAGTTTAATTGTTGATTTTTTGGAAATAGTCGAAAGATTTATGAACTCTTATGGTCAAAGCCCCTTAGTGGTGGTTGGTGATACAAATAACGACATGTTGAATAATCCTCATTTTTCTGAGTTATTAAACTTATTTTTGAATTATGATTGTTATAATTGTCATACATTGATAACAAGACCAATTAGTTAAACATCAATTGATCAGGTATTTAGCAACATTTTTGAAAAAATTTCTGTAGATTCAATAGAGTGTTCTTTGACGGATCATAATATAATAAAATAGAAGTTTGGCTGAAATTGAAGCTGTTGAGGATTGCTCTCAATAAACTAACAATCTTATAAACTGTATTAACAATGCTATTGACAATTCAACGAGTACGTCTAAATACAAAAAACATTTACGATTTGAAATAGCACCATGGATTAATGATAACCTACAAGCTTTAATATTAACGCAAGTTTTTGACCAAACGAAGAAAGACTTAAAGTAATAAATATGACAGTTTGTTAAAGAGATTGGGGAAAGTTATCAAGGTGGCATGTAAGCATTCAAGAGATAATTATTACTATGATAATTTGAATAACAGCGATGGTGATCCAAAAAAAGTATGGAATTTTGTAAAAAAAAACCCTTGGGAAAAGTAAAAAGAAGAACTGTAACCTCACAACAACAGCTGGCACACTAATTTTTAATGATCAAGTGAAGGCAAATATTCTAAATCAATCTGTGAGTGATTTGAAAAGTCAAATTCAAATATTTCCAGGTGATGATTGTAATTTGTTGAGAACTTTATGTCAAACTGTAAACCGTTTTTAAATTTAACCAATTACCATAGATGATATGAGTGCAGTTGTAAATAATTTGAATTTAAAAAAATCCACTGGTAATGATAATATCGCCCCAAAAGTAATATACAATTGTAATGAAATATTAGCTCCGATACTAACAAATATTTTTAATAAAATTATTAATTCGTCAAGCTATCCAGATTGTTTAAAAATAAGTAAAGTTGTTCCTATACCAAAAGTTTTAAATGCTTCTGAGTCCAGTCATTTTCGTCCGATTTCTTTACTGTCGTCTATTGATAAAATCTTTGAGAAATTGATTCACGAGCGGCTGTTGTTATATTTTGATAGTAAAAGCTTTATGTACAAATATCAGTACGGTTTCAAAAAAGGATGCGGCACTGAAAAAGCAGTGGCGAATGTTGTATATTTTATATGTGATGGTATGGATAATGGTTCGAGCGGTGTTGCAGGGCTTTTCTTAGATTTCACGAAGGCTTTTGATCTTGTTGACCATAGAATAATGCTACAGAAATAAAGGTATTATGGTGTTACGGACAATAAATTGGAGATGTTTGAAAGTTTCTTTAATAATCGAAGGCAATTTGTACAGTTGAACAATGGTAAAAGTGAAATGTTAAATGTTGAAAGTGGAGTGCCTCAAGGTAGTTGCTGTTTTCTATTTATTTAAATGACCTTTGTAAGTTGAATCTGACTGGTAGATTATATATGTTTGCTGATAATGGTACTGAAGACTAATATGGAACGAGATGTTTTTCTTATTTCGAATAAATTGATACTTAATGCAAATAAAACTAAACTTATCAGATTTAGTAGGCCACATTCACATGCATTAAAAAATAATTTTAATATTTTTGTAGACGGAAATCTAATTTTTGAAACACATGAAGTAAAATATTTGGGATTTGTTTTACAAAGTAATCTATCATGGGATTTGTATATTCCAGAAGTAAAGCGAAAGATTGCTCCGGCTGTTGGTATATTATATAAAATGAAAAATAAACTGAATAAGAAAACTAAGCTTTTAATCTATAAGGCCCTGATACAAAGTCATTTAAATTATAAATAATATATGGATACAAAAACACAAATGATTTAAAGTCGCTGCAAGTTATGCAAAATAAAGCCTTAAAAACAATTCATAATTTACCAATAATTTACCCAACTGTATCTCTTTATGCCAATATCTGTAAACCAATTTTGCATATTTATGGACAATATAAGTATCAGCTATTAATGTATATGTTTAAATCCTTACACAATATAGGATATCGTACAATAACTTTTGTTCAAAATCAATAGTTTTTTAATACGAGAAATCAGCGAAACTTACATATATACTCCAAGGTGCAGATTGGAAACAACAAAGCAGCCAATACAATATATAGGAAGTTTTGAATACAACAACTTACCTTTAAGGTTGAAAACAATAAACATAATTTCAAATTTTATTTATTTATTTTATTTGTTAATCATATAATTACAAATTATATGTTAATACCCTAACCGAGCACTAGCAACAAAGGCCTCCGGCTCGTTGTAGCGAAAACAGACCAGAGCCTCTGGTGGGAATTGAACCCACGACCCCCGCACTGATAAGCTAGCACGCTACCAACTAGCCTACCGGGGCGCTCAATTTCAAATATTAAAAGAGAGTTAAAAGAATATATTTTTGAAAATCTTGAAATGCTTCTTTCGTAAGTTATATTTTAAAAATAATTTTGATTATTATTATATATATTTTTTTTATTATTATGCATACACATGTAATTAAATTAAGTTATAAAGACAGTATTTGCCAACTTGCCTCAATAATGCCCCTTAGGGGCGCTGAGGCCTAATTAATAATGAATTGTATTTATATGAAATGTTAATAAAACTTATAAAAAAAAGAAAAACTAATGATTTTTACATAGGGATGTCATAGGGTAGCTCTTATTTGAAGATTATTTTTCATTGCATCTAAAGCAGTTCTTATGGTCTAGTAAAAAATGAAATATTTTGTTCTTCTCAAATAAATTTTTAATATTCATTTAAACGGGACATACAGTAATCATTTTTCCAGTAATTTTTACTGACATATTTGTTTTTGTTGTCCATATTAAGTTTAAGTTTGACTGCTGGTTAAATTATAACGGGTTATTCAGAGCCTTATTTATTAAACTTCTTTATTTAAAATTCAAAGTTAAAAATTGATACAAATCACTTAAACTTAATATGAAAATATCTGTGGTTAGCGTTTAATTTTGATTGTTTTTTAAAATAAGTTAGCTGCCAAGCTTTGAAAACAGCTAAATTTTTATTTAAAATCACATTTTTGGAAGTTGTGAAAAATAGCTCCTTTAAAAGAGAAAAATCAGAACTAAATGATACTTTGGAATCAATGAAAAATTGATTCCTTAAGAATCACTTCCATTTATTTTTGCTGAAATGTAATATGTTCGTTGTCTTAACTACATAGTTCACGCACTTCAACTCATCGATTACGTGGATTTTTATCGATGATTTCTAAAGTAACTACCGGTTCTGAACGAGGTTGATCATTTGTGGCTGTACGACCGCATTTAAATTCATTTATCCAATTGTAGGTAGTCCTAAACACTTGTGTAGATGTGCCATAGACTTTGTGTAACTCATGACTAATTTTCTTATCTATTTTGTCTTAAAGTTGAATCGTTTTCTGACAGCACGAATTTAAATTTTTTCATTTTTCAAATAGCAAAATTTCAAACGATCGATTGATAAAAAAATAAAAACGTATTTTCCTTAAAATTTGTCAGTCTTTTGTAACTTACATTTTTAAAACACCTTCCATATTTTTAATTCTTAGTGGTCCTTAAATAAGATGGGAATTCCGAGTTAATTGAATTTAATTGTGGCATATTATGTCACAACTGCGAATTCCTTGCCACATAGATTATTTCTTGGCAAGTTTTGTTTGCTTTTTATTTCAATATAGTGTTAACACATTTCTCTGGCATCAGCAATATAAAATTTTTACAGACCCAGGATAATGACCTTATCAAATAGTTTTAGAAAGAGCAATAAAATAACACAGGAATGTCATTAAATGAAGCTACGAGTAGGGAATAATATAACTGGTTAAAAAAACTAGTTATAGGTCAGGCAAAAATAACTGGTTACAATTTATATAATAAAAACTGATTTTTGTTAATAATTTGAAAAAAATTTAAATAACAAAACCAAATATTGATTTTAAGTGCCAAACAAGTAGTTAAAACACCTTATTTTCCCTTTGAAAGTAATGCTGTATGCAATGAGCTGACATGGAATTTAAGCAGCTGAATAACACATTATTAGAAACTCATTATTTTTACATTTGAAGTAATGCAGTGGGCAGGGGGAGGTCATTTTTCATAATGCAAAAATCATTGAGCTGCTATTACTAAATATTTCCTAAGGATAGCTACGAAAAGTCAGCCAGAACATATTTTCAGCCGCCCCTTACGAAGCAGATATAGTTTTTTTTTATAAAACTTGATTTTAACTTTCTTGCTCTAGTGTTTACATCGGAATTTTTTTGTTGCATTCTAGAACTTTTTTAACTTCTAATGATTTTATACCTACATTTGTTTTAACAATTCCCAATTTGTTTTTGTACAAAGAAATCGATACATTGGGCTGATTGACGACTTTTCATCCAAATGTAATTGGTGCTTTTCTAAGCAGGTTTTAAAGTTTTTTTTAATAGCCTTGGAAACAGTATCACGGTGTGCTTTTTGCTGTTCTTTGCTATCTTTCTATAAGACCAAAAAAGGATTTTGTTGAAAAGTACATTACATTATTATTTCAGCACGCACTTTTTTTTTTTTATAAAAAATCAAAATTATTTGATTATCTAAAGTATTTTTGTAAGGTGGCGTCAGATCTTAAAACAATCAATTTCTTTTTTTGAATAAATTTTAAAAAATTTTGTAAAATTTTTTAATTCAAGAAATGAATTTCTTTTCCTTGTTAAAAACATAAATTTCTGTGATTTACTTCTAAGAATTTAAATAAATGAATAAATTCCTTGATCAAATCATTATGAAAAATATTAAGGAATTTATTCAAATAAAGGCAATCCAACTATTGGTCTACTGTTAATTACCTAAGGAATGAATTTCCTTTGAATGCATTAAATTATCGCTTAATTCCCTGAAGGAATTGACTAATTTCCTAAAAAATTATCTTTTTTCGCTTTATTTCCTAACATTAACTTAAAAAAATAATTGCCTTCAGAGAGTTAATTTTCTAAAGGAAAAAAAGCAAAGAACAATGTGTCTAATAATAAACTTTCAAAAAATGTATAATTATTTTATGGTTTAAAGTAATGCAGTAAATATAGGTAACACATTATTTTATTTTTTAAAATACTGTTAGTAATGACTTATCATACAAGGATAGCCCATAACTTTCAACATTATTTTTAAAACATACCCAGCAAAACCACACATTACCAAATAGTGTGTAAAGTAATGTGTAGCCATAGGGGCTCATGGATTACTTTATACCTTACTTCACTGATGAATTTTACAGGCGATGAGCCCCAAAGTAATGTATATACCCATTACTTTAGATGTGATAATGTAAGGGGTTACTTATAGGGTTACGAGAATGGAAAAAGTATTGTGTCTAAAAATAGATTTTTAAAAAAGAGGAATTTTTATTAAAAAAAAAATTATAACAAATATTTTATTGAAAATATTTGTAATTAAAAATAATGTGGTCAAGATGGAAATCGAACCAGGGAAATCTGGTTGCCAGCCAAGAACTCCACCCACTGAGCTATCGACGCATATAGTATTTGATTGCTTTAAACTTAACTGAATTGCTGCGATTCGTTTTTCGCTAGTGTTGTCAAAACAAACATACATTACCCCTTTGCTTACAAAAAACCACAAAGTAATGTATTTAAAAATAGATTGTCAAAAATGTTTCAATAATTATTTTACATTATATTATTTTTTTAAATCGAGTTTAAGTATATTATTTCCCTGAAGAAGTCACCCAATGTGGATACGAAGAAAATAATAAATAATCATTATTTTTTTTAGAAAGATCTTAAACTCGATTTAAAAGAATAATATAATATAATATTGAAGATCGAATAAAGAAAAATAAATATTATTACTTTACATTTATAAATCATATATTACGTAGTCAATAATCAGTAACTTATTACTTTATGCTTGCAAATAATGAAAAAGGTAACGAGCTATCATCACACCCATTACCAAAGTTTTGATGGGCATAAGAGCTACAATAATAAATTACACATTGAATAACTTTAAACTACTACTCAAATTTGTTCGGAAATTTAGAAGGATAGCAAATAGTCTGAGGATAGAAAACAATCTGAATAAAAAAAATTATCACAAAATTTTAAGTAATTAAAAATATTTCTTTATATTCAAATTCAATTTGTAAAAATTTTTTGTTTGAAAAAAATGCTTCAATAATTATAAGGGAAGTAACATAAAACTAAAAAAAGTTTTTATATTCATAAATTCCATTGTTAGTGACTTTTAAAAAATTTTTTATTTGTATTTCTAAAAATGGTTTAATAATACAAACATAATATTGTAAATTTTGTCTGTGTATAATTAAAAATAGCATACAAATAAATTTTATATGAAATTTTTTATTAAGTATTTTCCTTCTTCCCTAAAGAAATACAAAATCGAGTTCTACCCATCGATTTCTACCCATTAGCGGCAATTTGAAGATCCCACATGTTCAACACAATCTACCTTTCTTCTTTTCTTTATGTTATTATGAAATACTAAAAACAATAATAAATAGTAAATGTAGTAGCAAAACAAACATTATAATAGAAAATATAATATAAAACAATAAACACATTTTTTTTTAAATTGCCAATAATTGATAATAAAACCAAAATTTAAGCCAAATATAAATAAAATGCAAAGTGTTTAAAAAAAGTGCATCCGGTTATAAGCAAATTATTAAGCAAACAATAAACCTAAAAACATAAATTTATAAAGAAAAAATAAGTAAAAACAACTGAACTTTATAAAAAATTTCCGGTTTGCAATAAATTTGAAAGCGCTAATTAGCAATAATTTTTCAAACGCTTAAGTCCAGTTTTTAAACAAATTCAAAAAAAAAAAAAATAATACATAAAATAAAGCTGATAACACAAAATTATTTTCCAAAGAAATATTATTAAAATATAATTATGTGAAATTTAAAATAAAACAAAAAATTGCTGTCCAACATTTATTAAAATAAATTCAATTTTGTTTAACACGAATATTCTGAAGTATTGATAAAATAAAAGTTTTTAAAATACCACCAAATGCAAGAAAATTACAATTTTTTTAGTACCACTGATAATAAACGTTATAAAATTTGTCCTAAAATGGAAATACCCACAACAAAGTATTTAGCAGATTATCTGTATGTTGTTCACGAGGATGTGCCATTTCGTTATTATCGCAAAGTAAGTGTTTTTGTTAAGAGATTTAGAGATTTATTTATTATATTTGGCTATTTGACTTCTTTTGACTACTAAATTCTAAGTTAATTGATCAATTAACAGCTGTTATATTTTATATTTATACTTTTACACGTGTGCCTTTTGTGTAGATAGATACATATTTTTCATTATAATTGCGGGAAGTTTTGTGGTTTTATATGTTGTTAATAATTTTTTCAAGTTTAACGAACTGTTATTATGTTTTGTGTGTGTGTGTGTGTATTATTTTATATTTTTGTTTGCATTATTTTTAGTACCCTACTTATAGTTTTATGAGTAAGGTTAATTCAAATTTAATTAAATAATTACAATTACACTTAAGAATTGAAATCCGACTTAAAGAATTACACTACATTACAAAATATTTTTTTTGTAGTTCAAATCAGGAACTGAAACTGAAACTGTTGACCCAAAAATTTAACCAGGTTCGGGTTCAAAAATAAAAAAAAATATTCTTGTTGTTCATGGCGTGAGAAATGTTTGATAGAAAAATCATAAAAAACATCACATTTCTTGCATTCCAGTTTGCAGTGCTCGACACTATATCTAGTCCTTTTTTTAAAGAAAATGCTTGATCAACGCAGAGCTATTCCTTTAGCTAAAAAGCTAAACTTAAAGCCGTACTAGACTGTTAAAGTAGATGAAATTCCAGTTATGACTGGTTCTGTATTTCAAATACAGAAGTTTTTGTTCGGAATTACTGGATGCTGCATCAACTATGAATGATAAAATTTCAAATAGAAGTTTTTGCACATTAACGCTGAAACTACAAGAAGAACAGATGACGATTTTTATAGAATCTTAGGCTTATTATGAAAATGGGCGTTCATATTAAAATGCATTTCGTGCACTTCGTGATTTTTTTTTGGTCAGCATAATCGACCAAATGTGTCCACAATCGGAAAAATTGTGGGCATGAAGTCGGCCAAGCATTTACCGTGAATGGTGTTCGCTATCGCGAGATGATAACGAACTTATTGTGGCCAGGAATTGAGGAAATGACCCTAGATCATGTGATTTGACACCGTTTGACTTCTTTCTTTGGGGTTATTTGAAAGAAAAGATGTACGTCAGAGAACTGCAACTGCTGATTGCAAAACGTTCATACGCAATCAACACAAGAATAAATATGTGTTTGCATTCAAACGCTGAATATACTCCAACACAAATATTTGTTCATGATGAATACGTTTTTTTAGAATTTTTATTAGGAATACCAAAAATATTGTTCTTTGTGAATTTTTTTTTTAATTTAGGTCGACATCTCAGGCTCGCCCAATCCGGTTAAAGTTAAATATTGCCTAATTTTCCAATCAAAATAGATGAAAAAACATTTAGACAATATTTAAATTTTTCCGGATTAGGCAAGCCTGAGATATCGACCTAAATTTTTTTTCCAAAAAAATATTTATATTTCACAAAGAAGAATATTTTTATTACTAGTAAAAATTCTAAAAAAGCGGATTTAAGTCCCACCCTAATGTAAACAATATCATTTATGAAATGTGTTTCTATTTTGTTTTAATTATGAATACACTCATATGCGATGTTTGTTGTTTTTTCTGATTTATTCAACGCTGACTTTTAGTTGAGTGATTAAATTTGCAGTAAACATAATCGACATATGATTCAAACTGATCCGAATTACGCGTTCAGTAACATGATGCTGATTTTATTCTACAGTGAATTTTGTTGAATTATTAAATGTAAACAAGAATTTTTGTGTATGATTAAATCAAGAAAAAAGTTGATTTTGCAGTTCTCTGATACGCAATCAACACAATAAAAAACATGTGTTTGCGTTCAAACGCTGAATACACTCCAACACATATATTTGTTGATGATTTTAAATCAATCAAACGACGTGCAAACTGTTGTGTCACTGATTCAATCATCGGTCGTTTTCATTCATTTTCGGTGATTTTATTCTTGTTTATTCGAGTCAACAATTATTATTTTGATGTAGAATAAATCAGAAAAAACTACAAACAACGCGTATGTGTGTATTCATAATTAAAACAAAATAATTTCTTATCTATAAAAAGGGGGTGGTTTTGTAGAAACACATTTCATAAATGGTATGATGTACATTAGGGTGGGTCTTAAATACGTTTTTTAAAATTTTTATTAGTAATACCAAAAATATTGTTCTTTGTGAAATTTTTTTTTTTTTTAAATTTAGGTCGATATCTCAGGCTCGTTCAATCCGGTTAAAGTTAAATATTGTCTAAATTTTTTTTTCACCTATTTTGATTGGAAATTAAATTCTCTACAAAAAAAGGTTAAATGGTAAAATCTTCTAAAATTAAGAGTTACTAAGATAATAGCAATTTTTTGTAAAAAAAATATTTTTTGATTATATTACCGCTTTTTGAGGATGAAACATGATTTTGAACAGATTCATTTTATAGTAAATTCATTTCTCTTTCATGGTTATTTGGTAAAAACGTGAAATTTATACTAGTTATTAAAAAAAATAAGTTTTCTTTTAAAAATTATTATTCATAATTTATTAGTATTCATAATACATTTAATATTCACATGACATAAACAAAATTTGAATATTTTTACTATATTTTTGCTTTTTAAAGATGAAAAATCGTATAATGTTGTTGACAATACTTACGACAATAGTATATTATTCAAAATCATTTTTCATCCTCAAAAATATATAATATAATCAAAAAATTATTTTTTTTTACCAAAATTGCCATTAGGTAAGTAAATATCAACTATCAAGGAGATTTTACCATTAAACTTTTTTTAGAGAATTAAATTTCCAATCAAAATGGATGAAAAAAATTTAGACAATATATAAATTTATCCGGATTACGAAAGCCTGAGATATCGACCAAAATTTTTTTCCAAAAAATATTTTTATTTCACAAAGACGAATATTTTTAGTATTGTATTCCCAGCAAAAACCATGGAATCAACTACTTACCAGCCTATTTACTCGCTTAATTACTTTTGTTTGCGATGAGCTCAAAAGTAATGGGTACTCATTATTTTTTGGTTGTTCGTAAGCGGGAGGGTAACGACCATCCATTACATTGTGTTTTTTGTAAGTAGAAGGTAATGACCACTCATTACTCTTGGGCTCATCGCGAACAAAAGTAATTAAGCGAGTAAATAGGCTAGTAAGTAGTCGATACCAAGGTTTTGCTGGGCTACTAATAAAAGTTCTAAAAAGCGGATTTAAGTGCCACCCTAAGGTGAAATGTGTTTCTATTTTGTTTTAATTATGAATACACACATACGCGTTGTTTGTTGCATTTTCTGATTTATTCAACGCTGACTTTTTGTTCAGTGATTAAATTTGCATAAAAAATATTTTCGATAGATGATTCAAACTGATCGGAATTACGCGTTTAGTAACTTGATGCTGATTTTATTCTACACTGAATTTTATTGAGTGAATACATGTGAACAAGAATTTTTGTGTATGATTAAATCAAGAAAAAAGTTGATTTTGCAGTTCTCTGGTGTACATTGATAAGCCAGCAACAATTCAAGAGCTAAAGGATGAGATAATTCGGCACATTAATGGCATAGAACCTCGATTATGCCTCAGCGTCATCGAAAATTTGGACCAATGGATGGAGGTGTTCCATACATAATTGAACCATACCATATTATCATAATAAAAAGAAATTACAATAATATCCTAAACAATTTGTATTTTATTCAAAATCAACATCGGCCCTTAAAATTTAACCACCCTTTATTATAAAAAGAAAAAACCACTTTATGAATAATCCACTTTTGATTGCAGCTTTATATCTAGATAGCAGAAAAAAAGTAGCAAAAGAAGAGATAAAGAAGCAGTGATTTTGATTCTGGTTCTTACATGGGGGCGTCATAGGGTATTCTTTTGTGATCCTTTTTCATTGCATTTAAAGCCCCTTCTTATGGTTTAGTGAAAAATGAGATCTTTTGATGTTCCCAAATAAATTTTGAATTTTTATTGAAATTTTAGCCTATATAGAAATAGTTTTGTAGGATCAATATAAAAATTTATATATCAATGGTCATAAGTTGACAATTCGTATCAAACAACAAACTGACAAATTTAGTTAAGCATACTAAACAATTTCTCCATCTTATAAAAGTCATTTGGCATATTTTTCATAAGTAAAACTGCTTGATATAAAGTAGTTGACAACTTATGACCATCAGGATTCAACTGAATATATTTATAGACAAATAAAGCTGCAAAGTACAAAAAGTGCATTTCAGCAGTTTCATTAATTCACATTCAGTAATCCAGTCTTATTTTTTAAATTACTTTATTCGAGATTCAAAGTTAAATATTGATACAAATCACTTAAACTAATGACTTGTTTCAAAATAACCAAAGTTTAGTCCTTAAACATAGTTATGAATATCGAATTTATATGAAAATATCTATTTTCAACGTTTATCTTTCATTATTATTAATTTAACTTACCCATCATAGATTTGAAAAGAGCAAAATTTCATTAAAAATCACATTTTTGAAAGTTGTGAAAAAGAACTGCTTTAGAATGAGAAAATCAGAACTGATACTTTGGAATCAATAAAAAATTGATTCCTTAAGAATCACTTCCATTTATTTTTGCTGGGTTAATACTAAGTCCCCAAGATGTTGAAAATGCTAAAAATACAGAAGAACACAAATAATGAGTTTTTGGTATTATATTATATAACTACTTATAATGAGGAAGAACGATTTTATTGCAAATATAAATAGAGAAAAAGTATATATATTTTTTATTGTTACACGATTTTTATAAATTTTTAAATAACGAATATTTTCAATTTTATTCTCTATAATTTGCTAATAAAATTTTCATGTTTCTATACATTGGAACAATTTATAATAAACAAGTAAAAACGGGCTTAATTCGGCTGTGCCGAATCTTTGAATACCCTCCACCATAGGGGCTGAAGATGATATACGTATATACTAAATTTTGCATGAACTGTAATATGAATATGTTTTGTCAATTTATGTAACGAACTTTTGTTATTTAGTTTTAGTAATGTTATTTATTTAGTTTAAGCAATGTTATTTACAGAGGTCTGCTCTGTTAGCAACTTTAACATTGTTGATTTTTACGTTAACTTAGTTATTAGAGTAACACACATATATCTCTAAGAATGTTATCATTCTCATAGTATGTAAGACAATAAATGTAATCGAACAATAAGAAGACTTAATAACATGTTTACTTACTTAACAGAAAAAAAAATAGATACAGAAAAATTGTACAAATTTGTATGAAAAATTTAGAGGTACCTTCACATTTTCACTCATAACTTTTGAACCGCTGAACCGATTTTGCTCATTTCAAATACCAAACTGCTCGGGAGGATGTTCAATAATCTGGGTAAAAATAGGCACCCCGGCTTGCGTCTTCGCGTCGTGATCGCCATTTCAACAGACAGACAGACAGACGGACATCGCTCAATCGACTTAAAATTGCATAAGGATCACGAATATATATACTTTATGGGGTCTTAAACCTATATTTCGACATGTTACAAACGGAATGACAAACTGATATATACCCTCACCATATATGGTGAAGGGTATAAAAATATGATTATATGATCTAAAATCCAACTAAATATCATTTATTTACTAAATAACAGATCATCAATACATAAAAAGACTTCATTATTTTTTAATATTATTAAAAAATACACATTTTAAAACTATGTTCAAAAATCTAAAAAAAAAAATAAAATTAAGTTGACAAATAACTATTGAAGACGAACACACAATTTTACATTTTCTGAAAAACGAAATTCGTCATATCTTCTGAATGAAATTTGTAATTTTATAATTTACATGTATTATCTATGGGGTATTTTTTAATTTAAGGTAAATGTAATTCAGACACAGTAGTCTATGACAATAGTTTAGTTTTTATTTAAATAATTTAACACTTTTTTGCGGTTAAATTTTATAGTATTTTTTTTTTGGTTTTATTAATTTTTTACCATGTGATTATAATGTATAGTACAAAGGTATACAGATTTTTTTTTTTAATTTCTTACAATTTTTACTTTTTTGGTGTTAAATTTTATTTCTTTTGTATACAATTATGATATTGAAAATAAGCAAATTTCACCTTTTTAAATTTAACAAATTTATTTTGTTACAGTAATTACACAAAAATAAAGTTTATGAGTTTTATTAAGAAATGATTTCTATGGTACTAAAACTACTAAAAGTTATTCGTTGATTATATGAAGGGAAAAGGTATGCAATCACTACTTTCACATAAGGTATGAAACGTCAAAGAACTGCTGTCGTATGAAAGTATTTAAGTACATTTTTTATTTTTACTTAACTTGTATACGGCTTGGTAGAAACAGTAATTTTTTTTTTAGTTTCTTTAACTTCCGTATATAAATAATTACTAACTAATATACTGATTTGATTTTCTGTTTTCATTTTTACATTCATTTTATTTTAGTTTTTGCTTTTATGTTAATTGAGGTTAATGATGAAGGTAATAGTTTACTTTTTTCTATTGTAATAACTTAATACAGTTTTAATTTTTATACTTTAAATTTAAAAAAAAAAGATTGTTTTCTATGGTTTTTAAATTTACTTTTCATTATATATATTTTTATGTTTTTGTGCCCCAATTTTCTATAAACTCTTGGTCATTTACTTTTGGTTGTGCTAAAATTTAATAAAACTTTGACTTATACAGTAAACCTCAATAAGAATATTTTACTATTTAATGACAAATTTGTATATACGAGTATCGTCAACAGAAATGTAATAAGGTATTATCAAGTCATTTGTACACTCACCAAAAAAAGTCTGTAATGGCAACTGAAAATTTTGCTGTTATTAGGGGAAATTTTGCTAATTTGAGCCCAGCGGTATTTTTTTGTCTGCTAACGTGTTGTAGTACAATGGAATTTGTATAAAAAATTAGCTGCCGCTACTAAATTTTAGTAAACTTTTTGTAAAATGAATTTTAAAATCTGTTTGCTAAAATCAGCAAAAAAATTTACTAAATATTATAAATATTAGTACAAAATTTGATTTTTTTTATCGAGAATTAAAATTTTTTTATTTTTTTTTTTTTAAATATTTTAGACAAAATTAAAAAAAAAAATCAAAGGCTTAAAAATTGTAAAAATATAAACAAATTTATTATTTTGTTTTAATTTGATAATTTCTATTTTGATAAATATTTTAGTTATTTTTACTTTGAAGGTAAAATTTTAATTGTTTTGAGGGCTGATTTTAGAACTAAATAAAACTTTTTATTGCTATTCTAAGTGATTGTCCTTTTTTCAGACATGAGTCGATATCTTTACTTTCGGCGCCTTTTTAACATTTTAAGGCAGTTTAAGTTTGGAGGTGTAAGTTTTAATTAGAAATTACATTTCCTTCAATATATTTTTTTTTCCTAATTTTAGCAAATCGGTATTCTGTAAAAATTCTGTAATTTGTAAAATGCAAATAGCAAAAAGATTTGCTTAATAATAATTTTTTTACTAAAAATCAGTACAAAAATTTGACATGATCGAACAAGATCACACTTAATATTATTAATTCTAAAATTTTTTTTCAGTAAAATTTATCCCACTATTGATTTTATATTTTTGTCAGTAGACATGAAAGCAAGGAAATCGTCGAACGCTTACATGCGGATTTAAATGTAATGCTTATATGTGACAGAAAATCAAATTCTAAGATTGACCGATTTTTTTTATATGCCATGTCGAAGTGTTAAAGGTTAATAAGTGGTGCCAAAAATTAACAGGGTTGGCAGGCAATACCGCTTAGATACCGTTAGCGATTCAAAATGCTTTCAACTGACTACCGTCAACTTTTACTTATTACCGAAATTCCGTTATTCTAAAAAAACCTTTACCGAAATACATAAAATACCGCTATCGAAATAATATAAATATCTTAATCCTTATATTGAAAAAAAAAATTATCGGTATGCGCCAAAATAACTGACTACCGTTACCCTTTAAATACCGTTACTAAACGATACATTTTAAGGAATCCGCATGATGCCATATGTAATCACTGGCCGGGAATGTTTTGTAATACCGTTACCAAAATAATCTTAACCTTACAATAATCGTTTCGGTAACCAACTATGAGGTTTGAAAAAGTTACAAAAAACGGTTTTTAAAAAAATTATTGTTATTTCCGCTTAAATTTACTTTATGGTGTGTGGTTTTTAATAAGCTTTGAAGCGATCAGCCACTTTTGGGCGTCGTCGGGCATTGATTACCTAGGAAGTATTAAAAGAACAATGATATCACTAGTTATTAGACCTAGTACAAGTTAGTGGTCCATTCCTATCATTATTTAAATTACGGATATTAATTGAGTCACCATTATCTTTTATCATAGATCTCTCACTCATTTATTCTAAGTAAGAATAAGTTAGTGTAGGCAAATAAATATAAGTAAAGCGATAAATAATACAGTCAAATCCCGGTATAACGAATAATTTAGTGTCCAGCTCATTCGTTATATCGTAATACATTTTTGTATAAATTTTATCCCAACTTTAGCATTTCTAAATTTTCTGAGATTATTAAAAATGCAGCAACAAAAAAATTTTGAATTATATTCGTATTTATTTAATTATTTTCAATATCGAATATAAATTTATATCAACTATTAATTTTCAGAAACATTCGTTATATACGACAAGTTATATCGAATATTAATTTTTAGAAAGATTCGTTATGTAAGGAAGTTAACGCAAAAAATTAGGTTGTACGCTATGTGACGTTTTTGTTATACTGAGTATTCGCTTTACCGGACTTCAACTATATTGGCAATAGCAAATTAAACAAAAAATGTGTAATTTTGGTATTTTCTGCAATTTTGACTTTCTTGTTCGCCATACAATAATAACTTTGTGACCAAACCATAAGCATATCAATTTTTTTACGTATACGAGAGGTACTATTTATATTTCGGCAATAGCAAATAATAACAAACATTTTTAAATGAAATTGGCTTTATTATTTTTAGAAATAACATATTCCTCTTGATGATTAATACACTTTTGCATTGCAATCATTTCCTTACACCAACCGCCGCCAGTTTTTTTTTGAGTGATTGATAAGATATGGGGTATCCAACGAGAACAAATTTTTTTTACAACTACGTGTTCATGCAAAATCGAATTTAGTAAAGTGGAACTATCTCACAATATGTCAGACAATCTTGCATTATTAGTTCACGCACTGTATCGATGTTTTGTGGCACAACACCCGATTTTGGACGACCTTCACGGAATTCTTCGGCAACCGAACTACGACCAGGATTGAATTCACTGTACCAGCGATATACTGTAGTTGTTGATGGTGCTTTATCGCCAACGAAAACCTTCTCCTGAAATTTCCATTTTTTGGCCAAAACAAATAGCATTTGTACATCAAAACATTGAACGTTTAAGCTAAAAAATGTCAAACATTATTATGGTGTTGCCAGATTTTAGCTATTGACATTAGTATTACCAGATCCCGAATATAAATATTGCTCCTCGTACATCAATACAAATTATTTTATGTTCGCAAAATTAAGATATGTTTCCATTTTGCAATAACTCAAAAAGTATCATACACCTCAAATAATTTGTAACTTAAAATAACTGAAAAAACCATTTAAAAGAAATGATATTTCATTTAAAACCCGGTCTAATTACTTTCCATTTAAATCGGTCTAATTACTTTCCATTTAAATCAATTGATTTTTGTTATTTATTTATAAATGTTTTTTTAACAACTTACACATCAGTAAAAACAAATGATTATTCAGTTAAAAATATACAATGTGATAAATTTCTCCCACCAATTCCGTAAAAAAATGATTATTCATTTATTCAAATGTTTTTATATTTTTTTTTAATCTGCAAAATGTAGACTCATACACTATATAATCACATTTTATGTGAATGGCCTTATGTGTGTATGAATGTGTTTTTATGAAGTTTTTGTAATGCGAATAAACGTAATTTTGTAAATAACATAAGCAAACAATTTAAATAAAAAACAAAATTGGAATTTTTTGAAACAATAAACAAATTTTCGTTTTTTGGGTAAATTTTTATTAAATTTTAAACAAATGAAAAAAAAATGAAACTGTAAAAATCGGTAATTGACAGTAAATAATTTTAAACAAATGTATAAAAAATATTAAAAAATATATGTATGTTTTTTATGTAAATTCTGTACACTATTTGATCTATTTGTTTTAATTATATATTTATAATTTTTTATCAGGCTCAAGATCATCATTTTTAATGTTACTAACGAATAGTAAACACTAATTTATTTTATTAAATGGAAAAAATTGTAAGGATCAGCGCTAGAGGGAGTGCACACTTTCGACCCGAACGACCAGGTCATCTTCAGCCTCCTTCTGAACCACCCAACACAAATAACTCATGGTTTTGAACAGGCATTTATATCACACACTCTAAGGAAAATGACAATGAGAAATTAAATTTTTCATTAGTGAATGATTACCCGTACAAATGAGCTTTTTTCCATCTATTTATAAAATACCCTTTGGCAATCATCCTCGATTCTCGAAGCACAAATTGGCAGGGTTGCCATTCCAATTGTTAATGTTCCCATTTCTGGGAATGAATTGGGAATCTGGCATACTAATATTCTTCACGTCACAACATATTTATGTGTTGTCTGCTATATTAGATTATAAATTACATCGTGCCCTATGTTTCTATATGTAAATTCTGTACACTATTTGATCTATCTGTTTTAATTATATATTTATAATTTTTTATCAGGCTCAAGATTATAATTTTTAATGTTACTAACGAATAGTAAACATCAATTTATTTTATTAAATGGAAAAAATTGTAAGGATCAGCGCTAGAGGGAGTGCACACTTTCGACCCGAACTACCAGGTCATCTTCAGCCTCCTTCTGAACCACCCAACACAAATAACTCATGGTTTTGAACAGCCATTTATATCACACACTCTAAGGAAAATGACAATGAGAAATTAAATTTTTCATTTGTGAATGATTAGCCGTACAAATGAGCTTTTTTCCATCTATTTATAGAATACCCTTTGGCAATCATCCTCGATTCTCGAAGCACAAATTGACAGGGTTGCCATTCCAATTGTTAATGTTCCCATTTCTGGGAATGAATTGGGAATCTGGCATACTAATATTCTTCACGTCACAACATATTTATGTGTTGTCTGCTATATTAGATTATAAATTACATCGTGCCCTATGTTTCTATATGTAAATTCTGTACACTATTTGATCTATCTGTCTTAATTATATATTTATAATTTTTTATCAGGCTCAAGATCATAATTTTTAATGTTACTAACGAATAGTAAACACTAATTTATTTTATTAAATGGAAAAAATTGTAAGGATCAGTGCTAGAGGGAGTGTACACTTTCGACCCGAACGACCTGTAAACTTTTTTGTTGAACTACAAATAGTTAACTACATAATATTCTGAGTGTGTGGAGATTTGTGCAAAAAGTTCATGAGACCGGCTTGCTAGTGGACAAACGTAATTAATATTGGAATCAATTCTTTAAGAATTTTCTAAAGTGCTTTTTTGCAGAAAGAAGAAAACATTTTTATTGATAAATTTTAAAGAAGAAATTAACACCAGTCTGCTGCTGTATATTTGAACCATCCGAAGTGTGGTTATGTTTGTCTATATGATGGTTATGAAAATTTTACTTAAGCCTCTAAAGCTGTTTCTTCTGATATCGATATTTGCTATAAAATAAAAACACTTTCAGTAAAATAAAATTACACATCGAATATGTTTGATCTAGTGTTATTATGTTAGAAGTTATGGCGATTTTCGCTTTTTAAAAATTTGCCAAGTTAAGGGTAATTGACACTAAACATTAATAAATTATATCTACTTACTACAAAATTTGAATGTATTAGCTGTACTTAACTTCAAAATAATTTGTGTGAGTCCTAGAGGTAACTTATTTTACAAGTAAGGACCCTGAGCCATCATTGTTGTAATCAATAATGCATCTCCGACCGTAAATATATATATTTTTTTTTGTCGATTTTTTAAATATTTATATTTTTTTTTCCTTGAAAAAGTTTATTATTTTTCAAATTTATGAAATATTGACTTTAAAACATTCTTTCTTGATAATCGTTCGTTAAAACAAAAAGTGTTTAAAGGCAGACAAAGTAGTAAATTATGCTTTCTATCGATGTAGTATAATTGCTTTAATAAAAAGATATTAGTTAGGACAAAACTACTTAATATCTAAAATCCACTTTTTGGCGGGCATTAGAGATTTAAGATTTATAATTTAAGATTTATAATTTAAATTATTTTAATATTTATTTATTTCTTTTTTTTTTTCTTTTCTTTACAGACAAAATGTTCCGTATTTCGTGGCTTAGTCTTGTGCATTTGCCTAAATGTTACATACGCCAATATAGTGCGTTTTCCAAGAGAAATGGACAAATACGGTTTGGCGTTTTTAATACCATACCTTATACTATTATTTCTAGTCGGTTTACCCATTATGTTGTTGGAAATATCAGTGGGTCAATTTTTGGGGCAAGGAGCAGCACACACTTGGAGAGCATCCCCGATATTTAAAGGTAAATTTGGAATGAAATTTAGAAAAATAAAATAAAAAAGTATAGGCGAGGGTTAATGTGTTAACTATTTACATCCTAAATGTATGCTTTATTTTATTTTACATATATCTATTTGTTGTTGTAATTTAAACTCACACATATAAAGTTGAAAATTTAAATTTAAAACGTATTACTTACTGTTAAGAATTAAGATTAATGAAAGAAAAATTTTAATTTTTAAATAAAATATTTAAAATTTTATTTTATTTTTATTTTTGTGTAGGGGCCTGCATTATTAGCCGTTTTGCTTCGTGGCTCTCAACAATATGGGTGTCATTACAAGCAGTCATGGCTTTAGCATATATTGGAATGTTTTCATTTAATACTTTTCCATTTAGGGAATGCCTTGGAAATTTAAGACTTGCGGCAGTATGTTAAAACAATTTATTTTAATTTTATTTAAATAATTATACTATACTATATTATTGTGTTTTCAGGATGGTTATGCATTGAGCAATATTAGTGGCCAAGAATGTTTGGAGAAAACATTTCTAACACCCTTTTGGGAGAATCCATTATTTTTTGGCCTATTATCATTTGGTTTAATATGTTTATGGGCTGTGGTAATGTTATGGTAAGTTTATTTTGATTAGGGATTGCATTAAAATTATACGATTCCAATATATTTTAGAATTTTTATTTTGCAATACAAATCTCTTATTCTTTCGAAATTAATTAGTGTTGCGGATTGAAATTTTAACCCATTAGACGCCATTGTACTCAATTGAGTACACCTTGATTTTTTTCGATTTTCTCTGACACTTTTCATCCTATAATTAAAGTAAAATAATTTTCTGAAGGTCAACTAAATTTAGAAAATTAAAGCAAACGTTTTTTCCAATCTAGTACTGTTATTATTATTATTTAAATTCACATCGTTTGATGGCAATTGAAAAATATTAGATTTTGGCAACATTTTTCGTAAAATTTTAATTATTAAAATTTGTAATAAAAATTTGAATATATATTGTTCATTATTTAATTAGGCAATAATTGAAACTGTTTAATCAAATTTTACAATACGGAATTTCAAAACGGTGTGTTTTTGGAGATCCGGTTTCCACTTTTTGCTCCTTGACGATTTACAAGAATATCTTATTTTTTTTTTAATTTCGATTTTACTTTATTCTCTTTGACGCCTTTGCCTATAACACAAATATATTTTATTTGGTAGTTAATGGGTCAATAGCTTAAATGGAATTTTGTTAATATTTGCTATAAATGTTAAAAAATCAGTTAGGAATTTTAATTTTGTTATCTTATTATATATATTTATGAGAAAATCCAGAATATTGTCCATATGCCCTGCTATAATTTTTCGGATATTATTTTCTATAGCCACATTAAGGGTGGTTTCAAATTTCTATGACTTTTTTGTCATTCTCTCCATGATTACTAAATAAAAATAAGAAATTGATAAAAAAAACATTTTTTTTCTATGATTAGATAATATTTTAAAATATTTTTCAATAAAAGTTTAAACCTTTTTGTAAATTTGTATTTAGTTTAGAATTCATTTAGCCACCTCGCATAGTGCCTTAACCCCATTTTGGTTGGCAATTGTATTCGGACTAGGGTTTGTATAAATCAGAGTTCTGAATTTCTTTATATGTAACTTGCAATCAAGCATAAGAGACAATTTTCAGGGGGCACTTTGTGGGTGTAAACATTAACCGATTGTAACCAAATTCAATAGCCTTTGGTCCATGTGACTCAGTACACTAAATTTTATCGAATTATCTTTTTATTGTTATCATCCATAAATCGCTTCAGAAATTGATGTTTTTCTATCGCATATCCAAATTTCAATAAAATCTTACAGTTTTGTTTTAAATGATTTGCGTACGAATGTCTTTTATAGAATTTTAAGGGGTTGGATTACATTTTGCTTCGATCCAATTCAAATACAAAATTAATTATTTTTTTTTATTTCCTTTTCCTCTTTTCAAAAATAAACAATACTCAGCCAATAAATCCAAGGTCATGCTGACAACCGTTTTTTTTTTTTTTTTGGTTGTGGCAACAGCAAATCAGTTGACACATTCGAAATTTGAATGCAAGAACAAAATTTAGTTTGCCTTAAGCAGGATTCGGTAGTCATAAAAACAATTTTGTTGTTGTTGCAGCTAACTCATTTGTAGGGCGGCAAATTTATTAGCCAGAATGAATCGGTTTTCTCGTTGCTTCATTTGGAAAGAGAGTTAAAAGGTGATGAAATATTGAAAGGAAGAAAGAAAAACTTATGTTACAGTGTTACAATCATGTTAGTTTTAAGTTTTTCTTTTTTCGATATAACTCCCATTTCATTACTATTTTAACCCTTATTATCATAGCATGGTCACATGACGTCACAAATTCAAGAACCAATATATTTAGATCGGCAAATAATATCAAGCGCAAGAAAAAGTATTAGATAATACAAATAAATTAAATTATCATTCCCAGGTTGGCATATACTGATTCAAAATTCTTAAAGTCAGAAAAAGTTTAAAAGCCATCAAGTCAAAACTATAAAAAAATTATTTTTTCTAATGGAATTTTAAAATAATTGTTTATTTAATTAGTTTAGAATTAAAATAAGCAAAATAAAAATTTATTTTCGCAAGCATCTAAATCCACTGTAGACTGACAGCCGGTTAACCTTTTTTCAAATATCTCCGCTATTGGTCGTCGTAAGTAGAGTATTCAAAAAACCGGCCTTGTGGAAAAACAGGTTTCGATTTTCTTCGAATAATCGAATTTTAAAAAAACCGGTTTCGGTTTTTGCAGAAAAAACCGGTCAACCGGTTTTTTCGGTTTTTTTTAATTTGAATAAAAAGCTTATATAATTTGTTAATCGTCTTAATTACAAACAAAAAAAAAAGAAAATTATTATATTTATTTATTTATTTATTTATTTATTTATATATAAAGTAATAAAAATAAAAAAATACATTCTTTGAAAAAAAATTATTTTATAATATTTTTTATTGTATTTCATTTCAACATTTTATTTATTGGTTTTAACATTTTTTAATATAATATCTTAAAAATTAATATTATAAAACTATATTCATATCAAATGAATAGAGATCATTAAGTTTGTAAATTGGGGAAAATAAGTACGTTAGTAATTTGAACGTTTAAAACGTTTGGCATTAAATAATTTCTTTTAATATTGCATTTTAAATATGTAAAAAGAAAATCTATTTTTCACTTCTAAAATTTTATTTTAGAAATAATATGCAATTTAAATGTTTCGTTTTAAGTCGATTTTTTTATTTACTTTTGATAAAGCTAGAAGTGGAAAATACTCTTTCACTAATAGTAGATGTTGGACAAATAGCCAAAAGACAATTCTATAAATTTTCTAACTTTTCAGTTCTTTTGTCGCATTTATCAAGATATATGATATCATCATAAAATGAATGATTTTGTACAGTCTCTTTTTTAGGATTTTGAATACTGTTTATTGTGTTATTTAGATCAGAAATTAAACTATTTGAATTTGGAATATCCAAAGTTAAGTCTTCATCGGAATCTATCAGACTTACATCTAAATCTTCATAACCAAACAAACGATTATAAAAGTGTTCGGAAAAAATAAAAGAGACCAAGTACCCAGTTGGTGATGTAATTAAAAAAAACCGGTTAACCGAACAAAAAAGACCGGTTTTCGGTTTTCTTCGAATTTATAAAATATTCGAAACCGATCGGTTTTTAAAAATAAAGAAACCGGTTGACCGGTTTTCGGTTTCGGTTTTTGAATACTCTAGTGGTAAGATACAAAAAAAGAGAAAAATGTGAGATGTTATTTTCCGGTTCAAGAAATTTTTTTCTTTTTCAAAAGAAAATAAAAATTATAATCTATTAAAAAAAAATAATAAGGCAGCAGCCAAATGGCCCACATTTTGTGGTCAGCTACCATCTTCATCAAAATTTTTTGCGTCATATAGTGTTAATTGTAAATATCTCTTATTTAACTTACATCTTTTAAGGGAAAAGCTAATGAAAGCTATTCCCACGTTAAATTAATTAATGTTATTGATGAAATTTATTTACAAACTGTATATGTTTTCATAATCTCTACCAATTATAATTGGTATGTTATGTGAGACGTTTTTATTTCTGTTCAAGATCATCTAATTACATATGTCAAATTAGCTATGAGCTGATATTGAAAGACATCTATTACAACAACTATAATTTTGGTAAAGAAAAATTTAGATGATCTTGAACAGAAATAAAAACGTCTCACATAACATTATAAACTTCACAATCTAATCATTTTAGTTTAGGTTCGAGGCTTTAACTGTACCAATTTTCTTTTCTTAATTCAGAAAAATATGTGTTAAGAAAATCGTGGTTGGAAGTGCGATAAAGTGCTGTTTTGATCTTATTTAAGTTCGGTAGTAAAAGTGTTAAAGATTACACTAGGCAACAGCCATTTTGTTATTTGGTTCTAGCATACTTTTTCTCATGGATTTGGACCTACTGAACACGAAAATGAATTTTAAAAATTTTTCTGTCGATTGGTTTGCGAGATACAAATTTTTTCATTTTTTTTTTTTAATTTTTGGAGGTACACTTACTATTTTGAGCATATCTTTAGTCTTCTTTGACCTATTTTATCCTACTACTACTCAAATTAAAGACAATTGAGCCGTCTACAACTTATTCTCAGAAAATTTTCAAATCGGGTTAGTAGTTTTGATGTTGGCGGCTTAAAAAGGTTAAAAAACTGCGTTTTTTTAGTAAAAATGTGGCTGAAAAATTCATATAAAAATTCATATAAAATGTAAAACGCGATGTTAACAGCGATTTTAATTTTTTTACGTATAGCTGACACTTTTCCAAAGAAAATAAGCCCTTACTTAACAAAATCTGATGACAAATGGCCGACTTATTATTTTTTTGGTAAACGACCGAAATTCCGCTATTTCACGATTTTTTGATTTTCATTATTTGCACAGCTTACCTACCCAACGCAAACGAATAAATACATTTGAACTTAATTTAAAATAAACAAAGTAGTCTTCGTATATTTTTTTTTAATTTATTTACAGCACTACATGCTCATACATATTTAAACATAAGGAGACACGGTTATCAATTGCATTTCAAAACTGTCTGTGAAAGTGTAAAGAAGTTAATATTTAGAAAACGCAAGGAAGACAATGAGTAAAAGACTACGTGTGTTCGAGTGTTTGAACGATCCAGACAATTTCTGCAATGTTTGTGGCCAGTTTATAAAAAAAAATCACGCACACAAGTTTACTCCAGCAGTACAATTGCACTATTTGAATTATTTTGGTATTTCACCAAATATCACAGAACCATGGACACCTAAGTCGCTGTGTGATCTTTGCTATATAATCTTAACCAACTGGGCAGCTGGCGGAAGGTAAGAAGCCTTCAATTCCTGATGAAAGCGCTCGCCGTGTTCGTCGCTCACGTCTCCTAAATTCTCAGGGAAAAAATCCAAATGAGAATCCAGAAAGTGTATTTTAAGTGACATGTGCACTCCCATGGCTTCATAGTTCTTTACCAGATCCTCAACTATGTCCTTATAATTCGGGCTTTTGTTGTTTCCTAAAAAGTTTTCCACAACAAGCCTGAAGGAATTCCATGCTGCGGCTTCGATGGGTGATAACAGCTTTGGGAATTTTTCATCTTTCAACATTTTTTTTATCTCGGGTCCTGCGAAGACTCCTTCTTTAATTTTTGCCAGCGAAAGGTAAGGGAAAATTGACCGTAAATAGGCAAAAGCTTCACCTTCTTTGTCTAATTTTTTGGCAAAATTTTTAATCAAACCCAATTTTATGTGCAGCGGCGGAAGTATTATATTTTCACGGTTCTCTATTAGTGGTTTGCGCTGAACATTCGCTTCTCCAACTACAGGTTTCGTTCGTACCGGCCATTTTTTTTTATATAATGCTGATCATCAGCGCGGCTATTCCAAAGGCACAGAAAACAGCAATGTCGCGTATAGCCTCCTTGGAGTCCACACAGAATGGCCACAACTTTAAGGTCGGCGCATATTTTCCAATTGTATTTCCTATACTCTATGCATTTCAGCAAAATGTCCATAGTTTCATAGTTCTCCTTTGAATGAACCGCATGAGCAATAGGAACAGATGGCTTTTCATTCCCATTATGTAAGAGAACTGCCTTCAAGCTCTCTTTGTTGCTGTCAATAAACAACCTCCATTCGTTGGGGTTGTGAATTTGGTGAAGCTCTTGGAACAAGCCTGAAATGTCGCTGCAAAAACATATTTGGTCTTTCTTTGTATAAAATTTTGCATACTCCTTGTGACGGTTTCTGTACGCTGATACTTTCACTTCTGAAGCCGCAAATCCACACTGTATCATCCGAGACGCAAAAAGTTCGGATTTCTCCTTAGTGAGACCAAAATCGCGCACCCAATCGTTTAGTTCGGCCTGTGACAGTAATTTTCGCTTTGCACCCGGCTCAAATTCGCTTGCATTTGACTCAGACTCTTCTTCTGACGATTCTGCTTTTTGAAGAGATGCACCAGGGCACACTGGATATGGCACATCATGCGAATGTGGTACTGGAAGCGCAAACGATCCCACTTGAGCGTAGTTCCATTTAAAAAATCTTCCTACCCCACTGTTTGTGGTGAGGCAAAAATAACAGTCTGTGGAATGGCATAGCGGCTTTTTCCACATCATTGGTGTATCGAATTTCATATGGCGGCTAAAATTAAAATAAATTACTATATTCGCTATGTATAATGTGTTTAAATAAAAATTCTTACCTTCCGCCAGCTGCCCAGTTGGTTAAGATTATATAGCAAAGATCACACAGCGACTTAGGTGTCCATGGTTCTGTGATATTTGGTGAAATACCAAAATAATTCAAATAGTGCAATTGTACTGCTGGAGTAAACTTGTGTGCGTGATTTTTTTTTATAAACTGGCCACAAACATTGCAGAAATTGTCTGGATCGTTCAAACACTCGAACACACGTAGTCTTTTACTCATTGTCTTCCTTGCGTTTTCTAAATATTAACTTCTTTACACTTTCACAGACAGTTTTGAAATGCAATTGATAACCGTGTCTCCTTATGTTTAAATATGTATGAGCATGTAGTGCTGTAAATAAATTAAAAAAAAATATACGAAGACTACTTTGTTTATTTTAAATTAAGTTCAAATGTATTTATTCGTTTGCGTTGGGTAGGTAAGCTGTGCAAATAATGAAAATCAAAAAATCGTGAAATAGCGGAATTTCGGTCGTTTACCAAAAAAATAATAAGTCGGCCATTTGTCATCAGATTTTGTTAAGTAAGGGCTTATTTTCTTTGGAAAAGTGTCAGCTATACGTAAAAAAATTAAAATCGCTGTTAACATCGCGTTTTACATTTTATATGAATTTTTATATGAATTTTTCAGCCACATTTTTACTAAAAAAACGCAGTTTTTTAACCTTTTTAAGCCGCCAACATCAAAACTACTAACCCGATTTGAAAATTTTCTGAGAATAAGTTGTAGACGGCTCAATTGTCTTTAATTTGAGTAGTAGTAGGATAAAATAGGTCAAAGAAGACTAAAGATATGCTCAAAATAGTAAGTGTACCTCCAAAAATTAAAAAAAAAAAATTAAAAAATTTGTATCTCGCAAACCAATCGACAGAAAAATTTTTAAAATTCATTTTCGTGTTCAGTAGGTCCAAATCCATGAGAAAAAGTATGCTAGAAACAAATAACAGACAAAAGTTTGTTATTTGTGACCTAGTGTTATCGATACAAAATCGTTTTAAGTACATATAAGTAAAATTCCTAATCAAGTATTTTTTCCCATTTTCTTTTTAGCACACACAATGGACGTGTCTTACGACGCGTCCTCTTCATATTCGGTCTAATGGGATTCGTATTATTATGCTGCCTAACCGGCTGGGAAATACATAATTCATTGGATAAAATTGTGCCCTACTTCCCGGAATTATATGGCTTTATTAAGGAACGTCTATACACTAGCAATCTGTGGTTTAGTGCATTAATGCAAGTGATATTCGCATTAAATTGTGGTTTTGGAGCATTACCAATGCTAACAGGGAAATTTCTTTACAAAGGAGATGCTGTACGAACATCTGTGGTGTATTTATGTTTTAATCTTTTGATCAACGCTATAGCGGTAACACTGTTTATGATACAATTTGATAAATCCTTGAATGGTGCAAAACAGATAGAAGAACTTAAACCCTTAACGACCATATATGATCGTATTTTGGATGACAGACCCCAAACTGAATTGCGAATGAAATTGTTGCCATCGTTGATTAATGTTCTAGTTGTAATATCATGTTTGGTAACGATTGTTGTGGGTATATACACCAGCACCCGATTAGTGCCCAGACATCCAAATTATGTTATTAGTTTGGTGGGTTTGGTGGGAGCGATTATATCTCTGTCGGCACCTAAATTTTATATAGCCCGTATATTGGATTCAAGAATAGTGGGTACCATGATTATAACAGCTTTGGTATTTGAACTTATAGCCGTTACTTGGATATATGGTGTCAAGAATATCTATACAGATTTGGAATTTTCCATAGGTAGACCTATATTCAAAATATGGTTAGGATTTTGGTGTATATGCCCGGCCATACTAACGGGTTTGTTAGTGTGGTGGTGTTCCGATGATGATGAGTTTGATATTTTGGCCAATGTTATGCCACGATGGGCTCCCATATTATTTGTCTTGTTTATTATACTAATAATAGCCTGTATACAAATATTCCGCCAGGTGGAGTATAATTTCTTTGGTATGATTTGTGAAGCTTCTAAACCAGCCAAAGAATGGGGTCCTGCAGATCCGTTGGCAAGACATGCCTGGAAACAATGGCGGTCTGTTTGTCAAGACACTGAACAAAGAGATTTCACTTTAAGAAGAAGAGGTACCAGAGATTATACACATTCCATTAAAAAGGGACAATATTCGACATCTAATAAATATTCGAATGGCAGTGCTGGTGGTGGTGTTAATAATGGAGGTATTAATAATCAAATAAATCAACATAATTGGAAATCCTCAACACCCGGTAATAGTTCACCCAATTATAGTGGTTCAGTATTTGGTGATTCTGCCATAGAAGAAGATATAAGTGTTGATAAATTTCCCGGTATATCACAACAATTTGTGCTATTTCACAATAATGAACACCATAATAAACCTATACGCTATTCACATCGCTCACGAAGTCAACCCCGCATTAATCCTAATAATCAACAAAATCATTTACATCATTTAACACAACATCAGCACAAGCAGCCGCCACCACCACCACCACTACATCATCAGCACACTAATCAAGTAGAGCTAAGAAATTCTAATCCAGAATCTACCAAACATCGTGAAATAGTCTATATTAGACGTTTGTCCTCTGAGGAGGGTCAACATGCTACACGCATAGAAATCACACCATCCAATGATTCCATCTCATATGCTCCCTCCCGAAATCCTATGGCAAGATCATCAGGTTCTCATGGCAATGCCAATAATTATGTTAAACGTACATCTAGTTCTGGTAAAATGGAAAATAATCGTAATATCTCAAAATTACCACCAACGGCAGCAGATATTAATGGTGATCATATATGTTGGCGTAAATTTTCTATGAATCCTCAAGAATATTCAACAGAATTGTGATCTTTAAATGAAGAAGTATAATCTTTATAACGAATCTAGTGTTTTATCTATTTAAAAAAAAATGTAAATAAGTTAAAAGAATATGAATATCCAAATATGTTTAAATATATCATTAATTAGTACTAATTAAAAAAGCTTTGTCATGTTAATTAAAAAAGCTTAACCAATTTTTGTGCAATGAAACAGTACATCACATTTATCCAATATTTCATAATTATATAAAACGTTTTGAATGTTTCATTATGAAATATATATATTATATATGAAAAAATATTTGATCAGGCAAAAATTGACAAAGCTTTTCATACATACATTAATGAAGCTTTTTCTATGAGTGTACATTAACATTCAGATAACCTTTTTAAAAAAGCTCTCAATAATTAAATTTGAAACAGTTCACTACACGGGCCCATGGAAGAAGATATAAAAATAGCTGGAGTATCGATTAAGGGTCACGAACATGAGATCAATGGTTTAAAAATTACGCTTTATCAATCAAAGATTGAATTCTATTTTAAATAAATTCCCTAAAAATCGAAATTGATTTACTTTTTTTCGAATAAATTCCCTTTTAAACATTTGCACAGAAATCATTCTTTGAAATTCATTCAAAATAATTTACTTCTAACGAATTGAAGCAATTTATCTCATTCGATTTTATAATCCTTGAATTCAGTCATTAGGAATTCATTCGATTTCTTACTCATTCGATTTACAATTTGAGCATTCAATAAATACTATCTTTTTTATGTAATTGAGCAACTTGGGAATGCTATTCGATTTTCCTTATTCGATTCAAAAAAAAAAATGGAAAATTACCAATTATATTTTTTTATTACAGTAAATTTATCGATTTCTTATAAAGCCAGAAGAAAACAACAAAAAGCAATTATTGAATATATAATTAATAATCATTAATTTGTAAAAATAAATCGCCAAAAATATAAAAAATCGCAGAAATTAAAAAAATATCGCCAAATTTTAAAAAATTTTCAAATTAAAAAAAAAACGCTAAATTTGAAAAAATCATTGAAATTAAAAAAAATCGCCAAAATTGAAAAACATCATTCAAATTGAAATTGAAACTGTGATAAGAGAATTTTGAATACTCAGTCAAAATTCTGTAGGCTTAACTGAAAAATTCGACAGCTGCAACTGAATCATTCATTAGCAACAAGTTCTGTTCGATTCTTTTTTATTAAACAACATGTTTTTGTGAAGAAAAATTTAATATCTTTAATGAAAAGTTTCATTGGCCGTTTGTGTTGCCAAAGATTTCTTTTCATTTGACAAAGAAAATGTTCCGAGAATCTAAGAAAATATTCCTTTTTAGATACAAAAAAGTACTCCAAAGTATGCAATTTTTCTATAAAAAAAGTTCAATTGAAGATGTTTTTTTTTATTTTTTTAGGTTCTTAGATTCTTAGTGTTTTTCGATAGGAAAATAACTTTAGAGTTAGAGAATTTTTTAATAGAAAAATATTTTCCGAATATAAGAGGCTTTTTCAGATAGAAAGTATTTTCCAGGAACCGACTTTTTCAAAAGGAAATTCGATTTTCAAATAACAAGTTTTTTAGAAACCGGTCGTTTACCCAAAAAGCAAATATGTGTTGCTTATCGAATATTTTTTTTTACATCAGCAAAAACTCATAGTTATCTGCTGTAGGGTGTAAAAATGGTGTGAAAGATGTGAAAATATTATGAAATTGAAATAACGAATTTTTATGTCAAAAACTTTTTTGGTTGTGTAAATAATTTTTGAAGTGAAAAACAATTTTTGTGATGAAAAAGGATTTGGAAAAAATTTTAAAAAAATATACAATATTATTCACCTCTAAGCGTCTGATAAAAAATATATTTTATTAACCAGTCGCTACTAAATTACACCAATTTGTATGTAAAATTTTGAGTTATTTTCACTCACAACTTCTTAACGGTTAAATTGATTTTGTTCATTTTCTATGCCTTACTGCTACAAAAGATGTCCATTAATCCAGATAGAAATTAGCAACTCCGCTTTCCTTTTCCACATTGCTGGAACAGCTTAAAATTGTATAATGATAAAGAATATTTATACTTTATAGAAACTTGAACATATAATTAGGCATTTAGGAATGACAAACTCATTCACATGGTGCAGGGTATAACAAAATCAAAGAGTTTTCTTTAGCAAAATTGCTTCAGAATCCCAAAAATTTCAGTCTTAATTTCTTTGGGCTAAAAAAAATTATCAGAATTCTAAGAATCAAAATTTTTTTTGGAATAAAAATCTCTTAATCTTTTAAAAGCACAAATTTTCCTGAGTTTCTGGCTTTTTCTATATGTTACAATACAGTAAAAAAAAATACTCAACTTCGATGGATTTTTTAAAGAAAGCAACCCTTAAAAACAGGCAGATTCTTTTAATAGATATTTGATCAGCAAGTCAGGATTTTATTTTAAGATAGAAATATTTAAATTTATCTTTTAAAAGACTTTATTCTTACTTATCTTATAAAATGTTTGTAGGAAAAAGTATTCATAATTGGAATTTTTTTTGAAAAAACTTTTTTGAAATTAATTGCATAGCATTTAAACAAGGTTTGCCATCTAATCGAATATCGGTTGAGGTTTTTTTAGCAGTGTAATTTTTATCTATCAGCCGTAACGGTATTTAAATCAGTTACGGTTTTCAATTTACATCGATGTTTTAGCGATCCATCATCATCATCATCCATCGGGAAAAAGTAGTAAGTGAAAATTATGAGTAATTTAAGACTGAGACTAATTAAAAAAATATTGCTGGAATATCCAAGATAATTGAACAAAAATTTTGTTTTACTAGTTCTACGGGTTTTATGATTTATGTTTACAACAAAATGTAATTGGTAGCAATTAAACTGAAATCGCATATTTACTAGTTGCGAAATGGTAATTACTAGGAAAGGGAATTTCATACACTTAAAAAAATCGAAAGTTAATAAATATGCATTGAAAATAATCATTAAAAGCAAATATTTTAGCGAAAATCAAAATACAGTAAAACATGGAAAACCAAAAATTCAAAGGACTGTAGTTCTAAACTTATCTTTAAATTACTAAGATTTTCAAGAATGTGTATTTTTAAAACCAAAAAGATTTCGTTTAAATCAAAATATGAAAATGTAGCCATTTTTTTCAGTATTCTTTAAAAATTAAAAAAAAAATCTAACCGTGTAAAAAGATTAGATTTGATTAGATCTGCTTGAATATAATTAGATATTAGATGCAATCTACCCCTCGTGCCAGATCAAATCAAATATGATTAGATATAACATATGTAATACAATTAATGAATACATTTAATCAGATATAGTAGCAGATCTGATCAGATCTGAAGGGATCTGGAAAATTTGTCAATTTTTGTGGCCAGATTTGAGCGAATCTGTTCACATGAGAATTATCTTGTGTGAGATCTGTTCATATTTAATAACAGACCTACTACAAGACCAAAGCTGTTTAAAGTCACCAAAAATAAAGATGTAACTCCTTATCTCGTATATGTCCAAATAATATCCAGAGTAAATTGGGAGCTGATATTATGTACGGTGCGCCAGACTGTCTAGGTTTGATCAGATATAATTAGATCTCAAATTTGTCCCTAATTTTGAGATCTATGGTACAATAATATCTAATAAGATCTGACATTTTGTACACAAAATATGCAGTAAAAAAGAACCGAATATGTATTTTTTTATAAAAATATGCCACAACAAATTGATTTAATTTTGTTTTTAATTGTGTGTTTCGGATAAATATTTAAATCTTTTCGGTTTTGGATTGTCGACAAAAACAAGAACCTGCATTGTCATAAAATGTCTTGACCTAGTAATGACACATTTTTAGCCTTCCATGTAAGCTATAGTAGAATTCATTGCCATCATCAACATTCCGGTGTAAACAGAATTCATTAATCCTTAGAATTATAGTGAAAATATTTTTTATTTAAACATCAAAACAATAAGACTTTTTTTCATATATATAAAATAGTATGTATGTATATGCATAATTAAATTAAAAAATTAATAAAAATATAACAACTTTTGTAATTTTAAGTCAATATAAGTCTATAAACGTAATTAATAAAAGTGTTTGTAAATAATTTTATATAATCTCCAAATAATGATTTATCTTAACATTGAATAAATTCCAAGGAAAATCATCATAATTTATCATAATGTCATAATTTCTAATAAAAACTGTCAATTTTATTTATGTAAATCGTAAATATTTGGCCTATTCACATACCCTGAAGTATGGATTATGTCAAAAAATAAATATCGTATTTGTTCATTATTCGATATAATATTTCATGCATAATGTTAATACCCCAAATTATTTTTTTCATATTTTGTTGTAGTATGTTTTTGTATTAAGCATTTATTACAATTTTAATTTTTAATAGTTTGTAATTGCATGTTATATGTTTTGTAAGTTTATGTATATAAAATTATATAAAAGAAAAACCAAATCAAATAGAATTTATCGTAGACACACAAGTAAGATGAGAATTTATTGTTCTCTAATTGCATTAAATAATAAAAATAAAATAAAAAATATATCTTTACCAAAACTATAAACTTTTTTATAATTGCAGAAAATTAGTAAAATGAAAAATCTACGAAAATTTTTTAGGAAAACAAGTAAATTAGAATGATGATAAATCATTCACCGATTAATGATTCACCGAAATTTTTACAACTTCGGGTTCAGTAGATGTAGTGTTTTACTACTTCTTTCACAGCTCTTATTTTGCTGGGATATGTTTCTCAGTAACACTAGGCGTAAATGAAAATAAATAAGTACATATTTTATTAGCAATTACATCCAAGTATTTGTAATTGTTATGCCCAAAAATAACACTTTTACGCCTTTCTTTTGACTTATCTTTTAATCCACTTTGAATTGTCAGATTTTTATTTTTAATAAACATACCAAAAAAACTTTACAGAAAATGCAGTTGTACATTAAAAGAATATAATAATAATATGTAAAATAAGATACAAAAATTCATGAGATCAATATCATATTTAAGTAGGTAACAAACTATTTGTTATTTTAAAATTATAGCAACAAGAATTCAATGAATGTAAAAAATCTTTCGTTTGGACTAGACTGGAAAATGTTGACAATTTATACGATGCAATTGATTGCGTGCAATCTTCTTAATTCCCTTTTTAAAGTTGCTACCAAAGTGACTTTAATTGATGCTCGGTAAGAAAAATAAATTCAAAGCTTTTTATTAATATTAATAATATTTAGTAATTTTTTTTGCTGATTTTAGCAAACAGATTTTTAATTCCACTTTACAAAAAGTCTACTAAAATTTAGTAGCGGCTACTAATTTTTCTACTAATTTCATTGTACTACACGTCAACAGACATGTGTTGCTAAGATTAGCAAAAAATACCGCTGCGCTCAAATTAGCAGAATTTCCCGTAATATCAGCAAAATTTTCCGTTGCCATTACAGACTTTTTTTGGTGAGTGTATTGTACTATAACTTTAGAAGCTTAAGAAGTAATGAAGATTTGCATATGAAATACGAACATATGAATTCTTTTTAGAGTTCCTCAGAATAACACCAAAAAATCATAAAAGAATGATAACTGAAGTTTAGGGAGAAATAAAAGAAATTATAGCCACAGAATGACTACCATTTTTTTGCTGGGTATATACGAGTTCAATTAGATTCAACAAAATGTGATTAGATTAAATAATAAATTGATCTCTAATTATATGTGTTAGGTCTTCAGAAATATTTTCACATTAAACTTTTTGACTTGAATAATCAGAAAACCATATTTTCAATGAATGCTTTAGGTTCAGAAAATATATGACATATTGTACTATAACTTTAGAAGCTTTAGAATTAAAGAAGAGTGATTTTTTAAGATATGCATATGAAATACGAACATATGAATTTTTTGAGAGTTCCTTAGAATAACACAAAAAAATCATAAAAGAATGATATCTGAAGTTTAGGAAGAAATAAAAGAAGTTATAGCCACAGAATGACTACCATTCTTAGATTCAACAAAATGTGATTAGATTAAATGTTAACTTGATCTCTAATTTAATGTGTTACTCTTTGTTTTTACCATATGTATATTTTATGTAAAAAACGAATTTATATTTGTTTTCATTTTTATGTATATTAATTTTATGTAAGTTCCATTTTCCATCCCTGAGCATAACTAACAGAAGAGTCAGTAAACCCAATACTTGCTCTTCGAATTTTGTTTTACAATTTACTAAAGTTACCCAAAGAAAAAGTGTGGTTGACTTCTGGGTAAAAAGAGAAACACAAATATTCTCTCATACTCTTATTTACTAAATTTTCTAGAGTGGGAACGCTTTTTGGTCAAATTGCGCTTCCCAATGATTTGCTGAGTAAAAACATTTTAAGCAAATATGAACCGATCAGCCAGTTTTTTCATTTTTAAAAAACTGCCCGGTTTTGGGGTTTTCATTAAATTGCAGCAAACCAAAAATCGGGTTTTATATGCCGGTTAACCATTTTGTTTTTATTTAAATAAATATTTTTATAGTTTTTGGACACATTTTCTACTATTTTAACTAACGTAGCTAATTGGGACAACATTTTCGCTTTTAAGCGTTAGTTAAAGTGTAGTTAAAGTTACAAATTTGACATTGCAGTCAATAAGAACTAAAAGTTATTAATTAATAGTTGTAAGCTAGTTATAAGAAATAACACTGTTTTTAAACTTTCAAAAGAAATTATTTCATTGAAAAACTTTTGCAATTTTGAATTTGAAAAAAATTAAAATGCTCTATAAAATTGTTAAGACAGCAACTTGGCAACATCTCGCAAAAGTTATAATTTTTTCAGGCTGAGTACTTTAATAAAATGCGCTATTATATAATGTTAAAGTATTGGATTTGTGAAATTAGCAATTCTAGTTTTGAGTTTATTATTCTCAATAGAGAGTGTCATACGATGAAAAAACTACACACATTTCTTATTGAAATGTGGATTTCTTAGCAAATTTTTGATAAAAATCAATTTAGAGGTTATTTTTTTATAAAAATTACTATCATTTATAAAACATATAATTATAGTATTTATTTTGGGCCATCAAAAAAAAAAACTACATTAGTAAAATTTTATACATGAAAAAATTGGTCAAAATCAATGAATAATAGTTCAAATTGCTTCACCACGCACTTACTGGCAGATTTAGCTCCTTCGGATTATTTTATATTTATAAACTTTGATGGCTATTTTAAGAAGACACTTCTTACTATAAACAGGGTTTCGGTGCTATTGAAGGTTATGTTTGGAAATAAAGTAAATGTTCCCCAAATTTATTTTATTTTCTTTGTATTTCGGCTAATTTTGGGACCTCCTTTGTTGCAAAAATCGTTGTTTTTCAAATAGTGAATGAACTGGTACTTCTTAAAAATAAAAATGTTTAAAAAATATTGAACTTAAAAATCCTGTGTAAAAGAGATTAGATATAATCATACAATTGTTGTTGTTATATATTTATATATAAACATATATGAAATAATATATAAACTCTTATAAACAACTCTTTAAAAAGGAGGTGTCAAACATTTATTTTAAAACACAAACTTACGAAATAAAAAAAAATCCTTTTTCTAATTCAATGTATATTTAATAACAATTAATTGCTCAAATACTTAGGTCTCATCATTAAAATTCATTCTCATGTATGGACTAATTTAGGAGAAAAATTGGTGAACATTTTTATGTTTTTAATTCTGTAAATGGGGCATTTTTGTCTACTGCCCTACATTGGCTATACGAATAAACTGTCAAATGGAAGCAATTTTTTATGTTCAGTATTATATGAAATAAAAACTCCAGGTAAAGGTTTTTTTTTTATCATGATGGAAAAAATAAATTGTTGCAAAGGTCAACGTGTTTTATTTGTCAATTATTCAATGTGTAAGTTAAGGTACCAGTTAGTAGCAAACGGGAATGTTTCTACTAAAACTAAAAGGATTATATGATTATTATAGACTGTGAAATGTCTGTTTAGATCTTTTAAGATATGATATAAATTAAATTAAAACAGGTGTTAGATCTGAGGGTCAATTCTCGTTCTGTGATAATGTGAAGTGAAAAAAAACTTTTCATTTTCGTTTTCATAAGCACTTTTCACTCGAACTTTTCACAAATACATAAATTGCGATTCTCATATGTATTATGAAAAAAATGTTTCATTCGCACTGTACCCATGAAACTTTTGTAACTGTGTTATCAAAAATTTAAAGCAAATGTTAAAACAGAGAAAAACGTAAACAAAAGTGAATTAAGTTCGTAAAATTTATTTTGAATAATTATATAAAAATATCTGGATTAATTGTATTATTGGATATTACTCAAATAATTCCGGATGAACAAAGGTAAGACAATGATGTTACAAGCATTTCATTGCAGTAAATAATTTAATAATTTATAGGAATTTTTTGAGAGTGCTGAGACGCATATTTCGTGCTGACCGCAATCCATTCGAGATGACAACCGACAAGTACTTCATGGATTTATATCGGCTTACTTCAAGTGAACTATATTTGGTGCGCGTATGAAGTCTAATATTGCTTAAAGAAAAAAAAATTTCATAAAGAATATAAATAAACTATAAATAAATATGCCATACTTTTGCCATTTTTCACTGTCCTTTTGGGTCCCACTAAAACTGTTAAGGCTCGCCACCAATTTGTTACACTTTTCGTCTCTAAATTTGGCACCATCTGCAGTTACAAATCTGAAAATATGGGATTAATAATAGTGTGATTATGGTTATTAAGCTACTTACTTATCGTTTGCAATGTCCACATGCTTTTCTTAATAATTAATTAAATACTCCTTTTGGCTTTCGCTGGCACGCTTTCCTCTTACAATCTTCTCCATGTTTATTTCACTTATAAATAGTCTGTGTAAACAATTTTTTCATATGAAAATATTTTGACAGTTGTTTGCACTGTTACACAAAACAAGAATCGCCAGTGCTGTGCAATCGTGAAAAAAATCTTGTTTCGTTCCACTTTTTTTTTTCATATGAAAACGTTTTGATATTTCTTTACATTTTTTCACAGAACGCGAATCAAAAGTACTATGAAAACGTGAAAAAACTTTTCATTTCACCGTTTCACAGAACGAGAATTGACCCTCTGATCATATATGATAAGATATGGCATATGTGATATACTTTATAATCTGATCAGATATAGTGCCAGATCTGCGAAATTTGGTGAATTTTGTAAAGAGATATGAGCAGATCTGGTCATACCTGTTCATAGTTAATGTCAGATCTAGTACCATGAGAGCAGTTTTCAAAGGCACCAAAATAAAAATGTGTATAAAATAAAGATGTAGGTTTTTAATTTCTTAATTAATCTGATTTTATATTAGCAGACGTATTTATAACGAATAGAGTTAGTCACAGTAAATACATCGCAGACAACGATCTGCTTACCAGCATGCCGATTAGGCTAAGCAGAGAGTTACACTCAGAAAAAAAGTTAGTAAAAAATTTGTAAACGGTTTTCAATCCCACTTTACTATTTTTGTACAGATTTTTAGTAAAAAAATTATTATTTAGCAAATCTTTTTGCTATTTACATTTTACAAATTACAGAGTTTTTTATAGAATATTTACAAATTTTTGATGCTAATTTCAGAAATAATTTTACAAATTTTTGAAAACCGATTTGCTAAAATTAGCCGAAAATTTTACTAATTTTAAAAATGTAGATATTGAAGGAAATGTTATTTCTAATTAAAACTTACACCTACAAGCTTAAATTGCTTAAAAATGTTACATAGAATAAAAAAACGGTATCGGAAGTGAATATACCGACTCATTTCGGAAAATAGGACATCCACTTAAAGTAGCACTAAAAAGTTTTTTAGTTCTAAAAATCAGCCCTAAAAACAATTAAAATTTGAGATTAAAAGTAAAAAAATATGACTAACATATTTTTCAAAACAGAAATTACCAAATTAAAACAAAATGATAAACTCGTTTATGTTTTAACAGTTTTTAAAATTTTTAAGCTTTTGATTTTTTTTTTTTAAATATTGTATAAAATATTTTTTTAAAAAAATAAATAAAATAAAAGAATTTTGATGCTCGATAAAAACGAAATTGTAAATTGTACTAATATTAATAATATTAAGCAATTTTTTGTGCTGACTTTAGCAAACAGATTTTAAATTCCACTTTACAAAAAGTATACTAAAATTCAGTAGAGGCTAGTAGTTTTTTTATTAGTTTCATTGTACTACACGTCAGCTCAAAATAGCAAAATTTCCCGTAATTACAGCAAAATTTTCAGTTGCCATTACAGACTCTTTTGGTGAGTGTAGCATATAGTTTATTTAAAATGATTTTTTTATCTATAAATTAATGGTCTGTAAATCAACTCTGAAAATTGTGATGCCATCCTGTTTTTGTTTTCTTTATTGCCAACCTTTTAATTGAAATGTCAACAACTGATAAAAATGTTGAAATTTTTATTTAAGTTTTTCCTTAAAATGCTTCGTGAAAGTATGGAAACCCAAGAAAAAAAATTGTTAAAAGATCTACAATGATCAAGAAAATTATCAAAAGTTTCCATAGTTTTGTAATAAAAGTCTTTTTTTTCGCACACAGGATTCTTTTTAAATATTTTTCACGTTTATTTACAAAATCGCTTTGACACAAAATAGCTGTTTTCAACACTGGTAGTTCGTTAGCATAAATTTAGCAGAGGGGATAACAAGTGCATTATAAATAACACGCATGTTAAACCCATGCTAATTTTTCGTTATAAATACGGCTGTATATGTAAAGATAAAATTAAATCTTATTATAGGGTCATTCCATGTCAAACCGCACAGCATTCGGATTTGTCATCTCCAATTTTAATGAAATTCGCCACAAATATTGTAAATGGGTAGTGTTTATCAAATCATTAACTTTTCGACCCCAAACCCTTTCGGTTTTCGAAATATGACGTCATGAAAATTGGCAAAAACGTCAAAATATCGAAAAAGTGTCCATACAAAGTCGCCCATAACTTCTAAACCATACAACCTAAAATTTTTCTATTGGTACCATTTTAAAAGTGAAAAAATTACCTTCAAAATGGCATCTCAAAAGTTTTTTTTGTATTAAAAGGTTAAAGGTAATTTTTTTAAGTTTAATTTTCAAAGACCCATATCTCAAAATCCAATTCTTTTAAAATTCTGAAAAAATATATGTAAAAATTTAAGGCCTCTCTAGATTTGTGGCAATTAGATCCAATGAGATCTGTTCAGATCTGATCTTTTTTTAACGATATGGCACCTTTGCTATTTCTTTTCTCTGTTAACTACACATTAAGTCCGTTAGTCAATTTTAATGATTATGCATATAAAGTAGGTCTAACATTTGATATAAACCAATAAATTATAATATTTAATTAATTCGGTTTTACTCCATATGTATTGCCATTATTCATTATTTGCTAAGCTAATGGGATTATATATTTCGTAACAAAAACACAACAAGTTCCAAAATAATGAATGAATTGCGTTTTCAATAATCCATGTAGTACATAGTGGGGCAGAATCAAAATGTTTAAGTATTAAGTAATTTCGATTAAATTGATTTTGAAAGGCGTAAAATTTTTTTAATTTACTACCCAAGGCCTATGAAAAAATGGTACGCCATGACTATGCAAATGTTATTCACATTGGAAAATTACAATAACGAAGCCAAATCTTGCGTGATTTTTGAAAACCCATATAAAAACGATCAGATATCACCGGACTAAATTAGGTCTGATTTTACTAGATCTAATTAGATCTTAATTGAGGATAAATTTGAGATCTGAATACATCTGAAAAAATCAAGCCAGATCTGACTTACTATATATAATCAAACCCGATTTAATCTGGACTTCCCAGATGATCACATATCGTGCATTTATGCCCGTAATTTCATGCAATAGATACCTACCTCCCAGTGTTTAGATATCTATTGATTTTTGTTGGTTTGCGCGGTGGGCACTAAGCACTAGTATGTATTGCTTGAAATTACGGGCATTAGTCTCATGTATATCGTGTATGCCCGAGTAAATAATTCACTTAAAATAGTTTGCAAGAAAATACTATTTTAAAAATGAAATTTCCATTAAAACCTGGTCTACTTACTTTCCATTTAAATCAAATGGTTGTTTAAACATCTGACACATAAGTAAAAAATAATCACTTATCAGTTAAAAATAAATGTTAAAATTTTACCTACCAATTCCGTAAAAAATATCTTATTATTAATTTATTTAAAATTGTTTCGGTTTTTTTGCATTTTTGTTTATTTTTTAAACTGCCAAATGTAAACTAACACAATTTAAAGACATATTTTGTGTGAACTACAATATGCGTGTGAGTGTTTGTGAAGTTCTTGTAATTTGAGTTGAAATAATTTTGTATATAAACAATTTAAACAAAAAACAAAATGGAATTTTCTCAAATTTCCGTTTTATGTTTGTAAATTATTTTGAACAAAAACTAAATCAAAAAACGAATTTATGTTTCTTTATTTTTAACTAAAAACTTATTAAAGTAAAAATTGTAAACTACATAATATTCTAAGAGTACATATGTCGCTATGCATTACCATATATAATTATGCATTACATATTTTTTTTTAATAAATTATCTTATATTGTTTTATATATAACAACATTTTGTTATATATAGATCTATATAACATAATATATAATATATGTAATAATGTATGTAATTTTATATGGCATATTCGTGATATAATAAAATATGGTCCTTTATCAAAAATATTTTTTAATATGGTATGAGATATAATTATATATAATTTAATATACTGTATAATATAAGACATATTTTTTGATATGGTGTAAGATATAATTGTACATGATTCAATGAATTTTAACTCATTGCGAGACAACAAGACCAATAAATTTTTTAAATTATTTAAGATATAATTATATGTGGATCTATGTAATAGCTTCAAATCACAACTCGGAAGATAAAAATTAAAATTTTCTTTGTGTTTTATAATTTTTTTTATTTTCGCACATATATTTGTTTTTACAAACATTTTAAATTGCAACCCGTTTCGGGGCAACAATACCTAGAAATCGTTGTTTCCAAAAGTCCTGTTAGCGCTGAAATTTTATATATATTTTTTTGTTATAAATTTAATTTTTTTCTTCACATTTTTTTTTTTGTCAATAAGATATGATTAAATTTAAAACAGATATTCAAGAATGTTAAATTGGATATAATTAAATATTGTGCCAAATAATTTTTTTTACTGGGATGATCATGTGTTATTGTTTTAAATATTTTTCATGTATGCTTATATATTAAAAAAAAATTCTTTTGGAATAAATGCACTGTTTTAATTGGAAAAGTAAATTTATTTTGTGTTTTTATTCATTTAAATACGACTTACAAACAAAATCAGTTTCAAATTCTGTGACTTATAAATCAGCAAACTTGACATCTTACTTCAATATATATTTATATATCATTTACTTATATGAGTTAAAAATAAAAATAGGATCATATTGGTTAAAAAGTTCCTGCGCTCGAAATTAAAGAATACTGTTTTTGTTACGAAATATATTTTTTTATTCAATATAATCTCCTAGAAGCTCAATACACTTGTTCCAATGATCTTCCAATAATTTTATCCCATCCTTATAATGGTTTTTCGGAAGCTCTGCAAAATAACCGTCTACGGCTTCTATGGCCTCTTCATTCGACGAAAAATGCTTTCCACGAAGGAATTGTTTGAGATTTCTGAAGAGATAGTTGTCACTGTCTGGTGAATACGGTGGATGTTAAAGCAATTCGTACTTAAATTCTTTGCATTTAGCCATCGTCAAAACACTTTTGTGAGCAGGTGCATTGTCTTGATGAAAAATGATTTTTTTCTTCTTTAAACCAGGTCTTTTCTCACGAATTTTTTCATCCAGCTGATCCAAAAGGCTGCAATAATATTCAGAGTGGATTGTTTTACCTTTCTGAAGATAATCAATCAACAAAATTCCTTTTGCATCCCAAAAAACTGATGCCATAACCTTCTTTACTGATCGTTGTGACTTTACCTGCTTTGGAGCTGAGCAACCAGCTTCAGTCCACTGGAAACGTTCTTGTTTTAATTTAGGATCATGGTGGTAGATCCAAGTCTCATCCATAGTTATAAAACGACGCAAGAAGTCTGTTTTATTCGGCTTAAAACGCTCCAAATTACGCTGAGAAATTTGTTTTCGATCCAGTTTTTGTTGAATTGTTAATGTGTGCGGCACTAACTTTCCACAGTTTTTTCATACGTACTTCTTCATGTAAAATATGGAGTACTCGTTCGTCTGAGATGCCTATGGCATTAGCAATTTCACGCTTAGTCAAACTTGGATCTTCACTAACCATATTATGTACCTGCTCAATGATTTCTGCTGTGGTTGCAGTTTTTGGTCGTCCTTCGCTTGGATCGTCTTTAAGGCTGGTACGACCACGTTTAAATTCACCAGCACAAAATTCAACGGTGCATTCATAAATTTCCTTTGCTTTTAAACCCTTCAAAACAAAGCATCTAATGACTGCACGATATTCAATTTTTTTCATATTAAAAAAAATCAATGACACGTCAACTTCAAATGGCTTGTAAACAAAGAAAGAATTGACAGAATGACTTGCAACTTTGCATGTGTTCTCAGGACAGTTATACCAATTTGAGATAAAAAAAATTTGAGCTAGCAGTGCCATCTTTTGGTGAGCGCAGGAACTTTTCAACCAACCTTATATATTCATATATGAATAAATCGATTTTTAGATTTTTCCAAGTCAATTATTTATCAACATATGTGACCTTCTCCGAGAAAAGGGACACAGTGTGTCAAAAAATGGGTTTGGATTAAGAGTGGATTCTCATACCTAAAAGAGTGCGTAATAAGATCAAATGAGTTAGATTTCTGATAAAAATTTATTTACCCCATAAAAACGTACAAAACGAACTTGGGAAAATCGATAAAAAAGGGGGAAAACATTAAAATTAAAATAGCAAAGGTATTGTCACACTAAAAGCGAAACAAATTACGTCACCACATAGGCATGACGTCACCAAAGACGGCACCCAATCATAACTAACCATACCAAATCGCATATCACAACTGAAGGTGAGTTCACAGTGATAATGCGTTATGAAACTTTTAATCCGTTTTTCTCAAAACTTCATTTTCACACACTAGGTCCCTTTTCTCGGAGAAGGTCACATATATAAGTTAATAATGAAAAATAGGATCATGTATATTACTATATATAACCATATATGAATTTAAATAATAAAATCTATATCATACATATATTTCATACATTTCAATACATGATAATATTTATTATCACAGATGCGTATAGCATGATTTAATATATGCTCATACATGGAACCGCTTATGCTCATACATATGTACATGAAATCATATATACATTAGCAAATTTTTCAATTTGTAAATTATGTAAAGAGAGAGATACAAAAACTCTTAATAATTATGTTGAGGTTTCATTTAATGCTATTAAAGTCATTATTTTAATTTATTTTTATCAGTACAAGGTAATGCATAAATATATCACAACCATTACCAAGGTTTTGCTGGTAAATTACAAAAATTTTACATTTTTCAAAATCGATTTGTGTATCAAAAATTTATTGCATCCCTGATGTGCCCTACTTGGGAGCCTAATGACAAAGCTTCAGGAAGATCTGCAGGGTTTGTGGTTAAAAGTTAAGCTTGAAGATTCTTTGGCTGTGGGTTTTTGAAATTTTTAAATTATTTCTAAAATATTTATGTAGTTTTTATCCCACTGTGCGCAGTAGTACATATTTAATGCAAGCAAACTCTATTAAAAGTATACGTTTTTAAGTAAAGCAATAAAGGGCAATGTAAGCTTAGATATTTTATCATAAAGAAGTTTGTTTTTTATATGGATCTGTTAGGATGATAAACTTACATGTTTTAAATATTTTAAAAAGCGATTATTATTATTTATTAGAAGATTTAGGCCCATTATTATAACTTGCCGATAGCTAAAGTTAGGATGTTAACGGACAGATTATTAGTTTTTCGTTATTATAAGTATACTTTAACCTAAAAGTGACCGATAAGCTAAAGGTAAGTTCATCTTACCTTTAACTTTTAACGTAAGGTTTAAGCATTTGAAGTCTGCTCTGCAGTGTAGTTGCCATGTAGTTTTTTGACCGTATCTTTGCTGCTTGGTTTATTTCTGTGTTCGGCGTCGAAAATGCAAATTTTTTACAACAAACATTTTGATCTTTTACACAATTCAAAGAAATTTTGTTTTTCGTTTGTATTTTTTGTTTGTTGTAAGTAAATAAATAAAAAAACGTACGTCGTTGCCACTTCGTATTTTAAAGAACCATTTTAATTTGTCGGTGTTTGCTCTGGTAATGCCATATTTTCAAAAAACTTAATTTTATTTTATAAGGAAGTTGTAATAACCAAAAAAAAATTAAAGGTCACTTTATTCCTCACATTAGCTAAAGTTACCTTTAACTAACACGCACCTTAAAGGCAAGTTATAATATTGGGCCTTAAACATGTTTAACACATAAAAAGATTACCATAATTTAAATACAGATCATGTGAAGAATTCTAGTTGGTATTATTTCAAATGGCACTACGCACTGTGACCACAATAGGTCTTTTGTGCTGTCTAGTTGCTAACAATCTTCTAAGTATTTATTTAAATGTTTTAGATCAGTTTTACTTTATTATTTTGTGATTTTTTTTTGGTAAATTCTACAAAATTCGTTACTTTCGAGGTGAACTTGATATTCAGATATTATCTGATATCTAGAAATTTCTAACGTCAGAACTTGTTCCAACATAATTTTCATAAAATTTTAATTAAAGCTAAGCAATATTATTATTTTTATTAATGTCTATGTTTGTCTATGTATTGTTACCATTTTCTAGTTTATATCAACATTATTTTTTGACAAGTTTTTATACCCTACAATACATTTTTTTTGGACATTTTAGTTTAAAAATATATATGAAATATAAAAAAATCAAAAAATTTAATTTAATTACATTAGTTTGCAGCATCTTTATACTTAATGGTATTATTTCTGATAATATATTTAGCTTTCTAAAGTTGAAAATCGGATTATAACTTTTTATGGATTCGTTTTTAAAAACATAATTTTTTTTAATATTTTTGGTTGGAGGCAGATTGCGTATTTTAAGTCTACCGAGGTTCACAAAAAAAAATAAAAAGTTGGTTTAAATATAAACCCAAATCTGAAGTTCGAGCAAAGATGAAAGTTCAAGTTTTTGTGATATAGGTTGCAGGTTCCCAATCGAGTCCCCATCTACATATAGAAAACTTGATACTTTGGGATGTTTAATACAGTTACCTTGTGTCTAATAGTCCAAGGTTATTGTATCGGAGTTGTTTCATCAGAGTTTGTATTGCCTGTTTTCTCCGATGGAGGTTAATTTACATTAGCATGGTCATTGGCCGGCCAATAACAGCATTAACTAAAACTAATTACACATTTGCCCCGGTGTAGGGTATGCTAATATATGCGTTCTTAATTAAAATTATTGTATATTTAAATCATTTAACTTGTTAGAAAAAAACCCTAATTCTTATCTTTTATATATATTTTTTTTTATTTTTGGGTTGGTCCATATTTGGCAAACCTTGGAAATTTGTGATAAAATCAAGAGAATAAAAAATGCGTTAGTGAACATAAAAATCACGTTTTTGGACATTAATTTGAATTAATAACTTTAACTCGCAACGTATGATCATCGACGGTCATAATTTGTCATCTCATAACGTATAACTATTTTACAACTTTATGAGACTGTAAAAATCTAAGACAATATGCAACCTAGCAAAACTACACATCACCAAATAAATTGTAAAGTAATGTATAGTCATAAGGGCCGATGCAATACTTTACACCTTACTTCATTGATGAATTTTACAGGCGATGAGCCTCAAAGTAGTGCATGAAGGTTATAAAATTAAACGTGGTCAACATAATGTCTAAAAATAAATTTTCAAAAATATGTTAATTATAACTTAACGTTTATCAATCATGCAATACGTTATCTATGATCTGAAACTCATTAATTTATGCTTGCAAATTATGTAAAATGTAACGAGCTATTGTTACAGGGTAATGCATGAGTATACCGCACCCATTACCAAAGTTTTGGTGGTAAGGGCTAAAGAATATGTTTATTTTCTCAGTTGCAAAAAATTTTTAAAATAAGAATAAAGAAATATTGTTTTGCAATTCTTATAATGAAATTTGCACCCAGAGAAAAGATTGGTGGCAATTCGATCATAACCATTAACATTTATTTGTAAGGATACAATTTTATTTGGAATAACCTAAAATCCGTTCTAAACCAAAAATATTGTATTGGGAATTAAAAAAGGGAAAAGAAACTAAAACTAAATCCTATTTTTCAATTATTGATATTTTCAATCATCTTTAAAAATAAAATTCGTTTATTTGGTGAATATATTAGAAATTTGGTACACTCACAATATATTTACCGTTACCGACTGTAGTTTATTTATCAATTGAAATTCATAGAAATATATTTTTGAACTATTTGAATCAGTCATTCAAAACAAACTAAAAAAATTTACAGACATTCAGTAGGAGTTGATATGTTCAGTTAAATGTAAAATTTTATGTTTTCTGCTTCAAAAAATAGAAATTCATATAATCCTTTTTGTTTTTTTACCAAAATAGTTTGTATATATACAAAATTATTTAAAAAATAAATTGTCAAGCTCGAGGTCAAAATTATTTCAATCAAAATTACAAGAAATTATTCAAATATACACACACACACAAAGCCAATAAAAATATATACATCTGCATGTGTTGTGTTCTGTTTTGTAATTACATACAAATAAAAAAATTTGCAATTTGAAAAACAAACCACAAAAGTAGTTTTTTCTAACTTTTTGTCGGTAAAAATTTCATGGTTATTTTAAACGACTTTCTATTGTTTTTACTTTTGTCTATTATTAAACAATGATTAAAAATAAACAACAAAATGGGTTGAATATAATGGAAAATCAGTAGTCCTCTTTTTTTAATTTAATATGTATTTTGAGTTCTTTTTAACGAAATAATATTGCGATATTCAAAAGTGGTAACTACAAGTTCGGTTATTCTGATCAAATGTATCAGTAGAAGCAACCGAATTGTGGATTGTATTGATAATAGACGTCTCTAATAATTGGTGTTGATAAACAAATTTTATTCTAATATTTGTTTTCCTAACAAATTGTTTAAATTTAAAATAAGCCATCAAAATTTACAAGTGTTTGTGGTGTAGTGAGCAGAGAGGTAGCTCAATACTCCGAAATTCCGAGTTCAAATCCCGGTAAAGGCAAACATTAAAAAAATTTATATATTTTTTTAAATAAAATAAAATATTCAAATGTTTGAATAAGAAATATATCAGAGAAAATTAAAATAAATTGTGGTACAGTAAGTAAGAGTGTGAATCATGAATCTGGATGCCTAGGTTCGATACCGGAAATAAAATATTATATCTGTGGAATATAAATATTAAATTGTACAACTGAATATTGGCTTTCACAACTAAAAATATAATTTAATTTGAAGACAGTTGTTGTAACCGAAAAAATTCGGTTGACAACAAATTTGGTGGCCGCAACTGATACTGTTTTCTGGGTGTGGGACTAATGAATGAAGTGGATTAATTAATTCTTTCGTATCAATGAAATGATATCAATTGTAATAAAATTTTCATTGATTAATGGTAATGTTTTTCAATTCCATTGCAAGTAATAATTTATCAATGAAAACCAAATAATTGCAATTGACAGAAAAGCTTATTAAAAGTCGCTAATATTGAGATAAATTTCTTAAATCAGGAAAATGTTCGCTTGGGCTCGTTTTGAACACTTAGCATGAGCGAAATGGGGCGAAATGGGAAAGGAATTTGTATTATCGGTGTGTATTAATTTATATTATCTTATAAATTGATAAAAAAAAAATAGTAAGCCTGTGGCTCTTTTATAAAAATTCTATGGTTAACTACATATCCTTTTTCAAGCTTTGCAAAAATCTTGCTCTATCTAGCTTAATTTTTGAGATATTCGACATTTTGTAAAATGGCCAGTATCACGAAAACTAACCGAGATAGTGCAAAAGCGAAACAATTTTTGCTCTTATAGACAAATAATATACAGCCATAATAATAATAATAGGAGAGATCTGGAAGGCATTCCGAAGGATCTATTTTTATAAAAAGCCACAGGGTGAACCATTCTTAAAAGAACGAAATGAAACGGGGAACGAAATTTGTATTATCGGAGTGTAGTAATTTATATTATCATATAAAGAAAAAACAAAAATTATATGAGACCGCAAACGTATCTATTAATCTGTATAATCGAAGGGTATTATTTCTTACAGAGTATTTATATACTGCAATCATAAAAATAGGCCAGATCAAGGAGATATCCTGAGGGATCCATTTTATTAAACAGCCTAAGTAAAGCAATTTACACTTTGCCTTTTTTGTAAACAAATGTTTTTTTTTCAACAATTGTTACTAGTTTTTAAGGTATTAGTGCGATTTAGCAGTAGTAGGATAAATCTTAATGCCAGAAAATTTAATTACCATTAAATGGTAATGAAGTTTTTGTTGGCATAAACATTGTTCAACTAATGCCAATGAAAAAATCCCAAGTGTGGCTTCAGCCGACAAATTTTAAGTAAATTTCAAGGTAAGTAACTTATTTTCATTTCTAAAATATTTATGTGTATAAAGCGAATATTATATTATTATATTATAAATATGTTGTTTGTCTGTGCCGCACTTTGTTATTTATTTTAAATTTTAGAAATTTAATAAAACTTTTCGCGTGATCTATTAAATATTGTAGTTTCTTTTTTTTTAATACTTTGGCTAAAACTTTCAAAGTATTTCCTATTGTTTAACTAGCTTGAGGAAAATTCCAGTTATGCGTATAAATATTTAAATGATCTCCATAAAACTATTAAGAATAAAAGTCCTTAAAAAAAGTCATAACTTAAAATATGAAATTAGCATAACAAAAGCAAAATAAACATTTATGTGTGATGAGATTTAAAACAAAAATTATAAGCAATTAATATATCGTATTGTATGTATGAAAATGTATATTTTTTTTCTTTTTGATCTCGAACCAGACTAAAAATACATTTTCATACAAATAAGTATTAAAAAGATCAACTATAAAATAAAACTTTACCATTTTTAATACATTTTAAACGATTAGAACTAATAAGATTTCTACGTTGCACAAAAAGATGAATTAATAAATCATCTTTATAGGCCGGAAATGTTAATTTTAGGAAACCATTTAAAATGATAAATGAACATGCAGCAGTAGCAGCAGCTGTTTGGTTTGATTCGGTTTGTAATTAAGTCTTGTCTTGACATGTTATGCGATACTTACAATTTGCTAAAGCCTGGTGTTATTTACCATTAACTTTGTTAAGTCTATGCTTGACACCATTTATTAACGTGTTGTTGATAGCTTGATCACCTTCTTCTTCTTCTTCGTTGTGATCAAATACTACTGTATGTAACCGGTGGTATTGTAAGGTTAAAATGAACATTAATTCGAAATAATCTATAAAAATCAAATACTAAATATGTTTTAATGGGAAATATTAAATAAAAATCAAATGATAAATGTTTATCTGCATATAACAATTGGTTAACGGCGACTTTATTTAAAGCTGTATTTTGTTGAAATAGGGAATTATTTAATAAAAAATTATAAATATTTGTACATCTCTAAAGGTTGGTCCACTTACAAGTATCTTTTTAAAAATTAAATAATATGACCTAAACTAAATTTATTTTCTATATTATGACTTTATTAGAAACAATAAATATTCCCATTATTTATAAAACACAATTTCTGTCATGCGGCTGGCTTCGCAGTAGCTCATCCTGTCAGTCCAATTTTTCAAGACTTTGTTGACGGTTTCTGGTTCTATCTCACAAATGGCAGGGACGATATTATTATTTAGGGTGTAAATCGTTTCTTGATTATTCGCTTAACATCGGCAATTAACGGCACCCCTCAAGATAATGTCTAAAGAGACAAATCGCAGCTCCGAGGCAGACAATTGACATTGCCAAAACGGCTAATGTTTGATGAGCTGTGTGATATGGTGCGCCATACTGCTGAAACCAAAGATTATACAAGTTCATAACTTTCATTTCAGCACATAAAAAGTCCGTAATTATGGCTCACCGTTAGCTGAAAAGGCTTTTCCGGAAGCATTTTCAAAAAAGCCACAACTTCGAAATTCACGCCAAACTGTCACTCTCTGTGAATGCATTGGCTTCTCGACAATGACGTGGGGATTTTCCGATCCCTAGATGCTGCAGTTTTGTTTGTTGCCATAGCCGCCGAGATAAAAATGAGCCTTGTCAAAAAAAAAAAAAATTAATTTTTTCAAAATTTTTCAAATGCCCGATTGGAGCTTCCCAAGGCCCAAACTGAGAAGCCGTATCGAAGTGGATGGTCGTTTGCCTTCAATTGCTGAGAAAATTCGACATTGTTGCGAGAAAAGCTGAGTTGCCGAGATCGATGGCGATTCAATATTCTTGGATTGAGTTGCACACTTTCGGTCACAGTAGCCACATTCTCATCGGTACGCACCTTACGACGACGGGGACCATGAATGTTGTCCACTAGCAAGCCAGTTTTATGAAACTTCCACAAATTTGCGTACAGCACGTCCAGTGGACAACAGTTTGGACAACACATCAGTTACTTTGGAAATAAGTTTGCAATACTTCCTAACATTGTTCAAAGCAAACAGTGCCAAAATAACATATGATTTTAAAAGATACCTGTAGTGACTGACTGACTTAGCATCTCCCAACACAAACAGGAAGTTGAAATTTGGTACAAAGGTTCCCCCGCCGGGGTAGACATCCGCTAAGGCAGGAATTTTGAGAATTCTAACTGAATTTCTTCTCTTGACGGCCTGTCCAAAACCTCTTTGGCTGGAAACCTGTGTTTCCAGAGTATGGCCCAACTCACTAATAAATTGGACTTTGGAGTTTTCGTCAGATATGTGGTTAAAATGGGACTCAAAGGGGGAAGTATCCTCCATTAACGCCCTTAGGAACATTTTTTATTGTTATAATTTTTCTTTGAAATTTTCTCCGTGATCGTGGTCAAAATAGGAGTTAAAAAGCGAAAGGTTCCCCAATAATGGCCTACACAAATTGACTAGAAACTTTAAATTAAAAAAAAAAGTGTTTTCTGAAGTATGTAAGCTACTTTTTGAATTTTTTGCCGGGAACGTCGTAGAACAAAAAGAGCTCGCCTTAACGTCATACCTAAGCAGCTTTGGCTAGAAACTTGAAATTACAAGAACGAGGAGAGTAGAAACACCAAAATTAGGAAACGAAATGGAACGTAGAACGTATTGAAACACTAGACAAAGAAACTGAAATGTAATAGAACAGGGAACAAGTGCAAATGAAACACTGAAAAATTGTAACGAAATGGAATGGAACAGGAAACGAGTATAATTGAAACACTATACAAGGGGAATGAATCAAATATATCGCAATCAATAAAAAAAAAATCTATTTTGCATTTTTTTTAGTTACGTTGTTTTGCATTTCGAACACAAATATTTAATAATAAAAATATCCAATTATATGTTTACTTTAGTCTTGTATAAAGCTCTTAACCTTTGAATTCAAATTTATATACTTCTTTGATTAAAGTGTTAAATATTTTAAATGATTTAAATCTAAGAAGTTCAACGACTTATTATTACACATAAATATACATACATATTTTATTAATTAAAATATTTACTGTGCGGATGAGAAGAAAAACAAATCTTAAGTCTCCTCGTTCGCAATCTCACGCCTTAGTTAATCTTTTAATTAAGTTAATATTGTATAAATTTGTGTGTACTTCCTTTCTTTTTATACAATTCTTCGCATATTGTTTTCAGTTTTACCTGCACTATGTATGTATTGTGTAGATTTAATTGTATGATCCAAACAATTACATTACATAACCAGCAAAATTCCTGTGATAGGTGCTCCTTACTAATATTTAAAGAATAAGCTGTGTAATTTCAATTTTATTTTTATTTGACAAGGTAATTTTTGTAAGTAAGTAGTTGTAACATACATATTTACTGCAGGAAAGCAACACTCAAATTTTGTGCAAATACATACTTTCCCGCTGCATTACAAAAATACAAAAAATTTGTAGTTTCCACAATAAGTAGTTCTTCGTATACTGATAAGCTGATAAAAAATACTCATATATTTATTAATAGGGCAACCAAATAGAAGTCAGTGCTTGTTTTAATTTGAAAAGATATAACTATTTAGATTGAATACAAGTTCTGATAACACTAGCTTTTTTTCTTAACTTTTTTATGACTTTTATTTAAGTTTTTGGTTATTTACGATAAAAAAATTAAATCAAAAATGAAGAAAAAATCTTAAGCTATATTTGTTGGAGATTTTGTTATCATACATATAAAATAATTTGTAAGTTAAAATAACAGAAAATTTCGTTTAAAAGAAATGATATTTCATTTAAATACTGGTCTACTTACTTTTCAGTTAAATCAAATGGTTTTTGTTATTTGTTTTTAAATTATGCTTAAACAACGGTAAAAAAAATGATTAATCAGTTAAAAATATATATAAAAATTAACTTATCAATTCCGTATTTATATAAATGATAATTAATTTATTTGAAATTGTTTCGGTTTTTTTTATCTGAAAAATGTAGATGTGTAAATATGTGTGCATGTATAAGGTTCTAGCAATTCGAATTGAAATAATTTTGTATACAAACAAACAATTTAAACAAAAAACAAAACTGGAATTTTTTTTGAATATCTTTCTTTAAAAAAATTAAATTTGTAACAGAAACAAATAAACCACAAATTTACAAAAAAAAAAAAAAGATCAAAGAAATAAGAAAAGTAAATGACACTGAAAAAAATCGGTAAATGACTGTAAATTATTTTAAACATATGTATAAAAAAAGTTGAAATAAATATTTCTTTGAAATATAAATGTATGTTCTTTTATTTCTAACTGAACTGAAAACTTTTTTGTTAAAACACAAACAGTAAACTACATAATATTCTGAGTATATTAACCTATTTTAAAATTATGCATATTTTAGCTTTTTATCTTTAAAAATATAACTTTTTCTAACAAGTGGTGTTCATAAGTACATTTTCTAAAATTTTGAAGTTGATATTTCCCAGCACAATAAAATGGATGTTATTCTATCCGAATCTCTTTTTCAACACATCCAAAAAAATTAATAGTAGAAGTTGTACGATGTCACATTAAACAACTTCCAAAATGCTGATATTTACCTACTACAGGTTCCTGCGCTCTAAATGAAAGAATACTGTTTTTGTTACGCAATATATTTTTTTATTTAATATAATCTCCTAGAAGCTCAATACACTTGTTCCAATGATCTTCCAATAATTTTATCCCATCCTTATAATGGTTTTCCGGATGCTCTGCAAAATAACCGTCTACGGCTGCTATGGCCTCTTCATTCGACGAAAAATGCTTTCCACGAAGGAATTGTTTGAGATTTCTGAAGAGATAGTAGTCACTGGGAGCCAAATCTGGTGAATACGGTGGACGTTCAAGCAATTCGTACTTTAATTCTTTGCATTTAGCCATCGTCAAAAAACTTTTGTGAGCAGGTGCATTGTCTGGATGAAAAATAATTTTTCTATAAACCAGGTCTTTTCTCACGGATTTTTTTATCCAGCTGATCCAAAAGGCTGCAATAATATTCAGAGTTGATTGTTTTACCTTTCTGAAGATAATCAATCAACAAAATTCCTTTTGCATCCCAAAAAACTGATGCCATAACCCTCTTTGCTGATCGTTGTGACTTCACCTGCTTTGGAGCTGAACAACCAGCTTCAGTCCACTGTAAACGTTCTTGTTTTAATTAAGGATCATGGTGGTAGATCCAAGTCTCATCCATAGTTATAAAACGACGCAAGAAGTGGGTTTTATTCGGCTTAAAACGCTCCAAATTACGCTGAGACATTTGTTCTCGATGCAGTTTTTGTTGAATTGTTAATGTGTTTGGCACTAACTTTCCAAACAGTTTTTTCATGAGTAATTCTTCATGTAAAATATGGAGTACTCGTTCGTCTGAGATGCCTATGGCATTAGCAATTTCACGCTTAGTCAAACTTGGATCTTCACTAACCGTATTATGTACCTGCTCAATAATTTCTGCTGTGGTTGCAGTTTTTGGTCGTCCTTCGCGTGGATCGTCTTTAAGGCTGGTACGACCACGTTTAAATTCACCAGCACAAAATTCAACGGTGCGTTTTGAAGGTGAGGACTCCTTGTACACTTCTAACAATTGTTCATAAATTTCCTTTGCTTTTAAACCCTTTAAAACAAAGAATCTAATGACTGCACGATATTCAATTTTTTCCAAATTAAAAAAAATCAATTACACGTCAACTTCAAATGGCTTGTAAACAAAGAAAGAATTAACAGAATGACATGCAACTGTGTTCTCAGAACAGTTATACCAACTTGAGAAAAAAAAAGTTTGGAGCTAACAGTGCCATCTCTTGGTGAGCGCAGGAACTTTTCAACCAACCTGTATTTACCCTACTTATGAAATCATAAGAATAAAATCGTTAATGATTTTAACATTGGCGTGTCATTGGGAGGAAGTAGTTTGATTCGGTGCTATAAGAAATCGATGATCAGATGGACTTTTTCATTAGTTTACGGAAGTTTTTAATACCGGGACTACAAAATAAATATAGGGAGTGGCATTGTTTTAAACAGGGGCCAAAAATAACTGTTATTATTTTTTAAATATGCAATAGGTTATGGAAAAAATAACTGAAAAAATTGGTCCTGTAATAATAATTATAAATTACCTAGAAAATTTTAGTCCTGCCATAAACATTACAAAAGATTATTTTTTTTGGTCTTTGATAACCATTATGAAAGATTTTTGTTTTTATTGGTCTTCTTTAACCACTATAAAGGATTTTTATTTTTCCTGTCGTTACTTATAATGAAAATATCTTTGAATACAGGAAGACCGAAAAAAGAAAAATCTATCATAATGGTTACAGAAGACCACAAAAAAATAAAATCTTTTGTAATGGTAACGGAAGACCAAAAAAAAATTCAAATCTTTTATAATGGTTATGCAAGCCCAAAAAAAAATCTAAACAAACTATAATGGTTATCAAAGACCAAAAAAAATATTGGTTATTTGTAACTATTATTAAGAGAGCAGGTTTTAAAAATTCGTGATAAATTATTATTTCAGGATTTTTCAAATATTATAACGGTTATAACAGTTATGTCCCTGGTTTTAAAGTTAAAAATGTGATTTTGAACACTAATTTAATAATTTTTTTTTCATTATAATTATAAATTGTTATAAATAAATAATAATAAATACTAAAATTAAAAAATTTATATGCTTTTCAAATGAGTTTTTACAAACAATTTTAAAATAACTTCTTACAAATCGAAAAATTTGCACTATTAACTTCGTGGATGTTCTGAAAAAGAATTTCGTAAAGAATAACATCCATTTTATTTTACGTTTATCTAACAATTTAATAAAAATATATGTATTTCACCCACTAGTTATGTTTAAAGCACGACAAATATTTAACCCATATGTGGGGAAGTTAAGCCGATAATTGATATTTAAAAAATACAAATTAAAGCTGGGATGTGTGGATATGTGAATATTTAGAATTTTTTTTTTCAAAAATATTCTTGGTTAAGTAACGACAGCACTTTAAAACAAAAGTTGCGAATGATCCATCTTCTACCCTACTGACGCCGAATTATAAGTGAATCGGTAAATTAAGAAGGGGAACAAGGTTTTTCACAGCAAGTAATTATGATTTACTTACTTTTTAGTAAAAAATCTGGCAATTTTAAATTAAATTCAATTTAATAAATAAAAACTTAATAAGAATTTACCAGCAAGTCTCAGTCTGTAGAACGTGTTTTATATAAAAACGACCTTAAAAATCATCATCGTACACGTGATGATGATTTTTACATATGGTTCGATGATTTAATTTTCTTATTTTAAAAAAGTTCCTTCAACTAAATAATAAGCCCTATTATTAAGGTCACGTATATACCCAGTTAAAAAAATACAAACATTGGCAACACACAAGTGGTAGAGGTGCTGGAAAAAAATGCTTTCCCCATGTAAAATTGATAACACTATTAGGCGCTCCGACCAGCAGTTTAAAAAGTGTAGGGAAAGGCATACCGGAAACTGCCACAAATTGTCACAACGCTGGCAAAACAAAAAAAAAACTGGTGGTCTAAAATAACATTTTTTTTTTTTTCAAACAAACTACCAACGCTGGCATAACGTCAGGGAATACAATAAATTGTTTATCTAAAAATCTATTATCGGACCAAAAAATATTTTATTTTTCTGTTAAATCAAAGTTTAAAAAATAATAATAAGCAAAAAAAAATGAATACCTAAATAGATTTTAAATTGGGACCTTTTGACTGTAAACCTTACAAAGCATCGTTATTTTGCTAAAGTCAGTGCTCTTTCAGTGAATTGTATGTCCTTGCCGTTGGGAGTTATTAACTGGGTATTTTAAGACAATATAACTTTTTTTATTCGCTTTTATCATTTAGGATATATTGAGTTTGTCCTCAAGTTTGTAACTGCACTACAAACAATATTTACATGCGTACTGTCACATGAGCATCTATGAATGCACAAAATTGAAATAAGTTAGAATGGGTTCATATTTACATAGATGTACCTCCGATAGAAATTAGGAGGTACATCTATTGGGCTTAATTTGTTTTCAGTCACAAAAAAAAAAGAAGCCGGAGATAACTGGTTGTTATTCGTTCTGTAAATGTCAAATAGAATTATAAATCCAACATTCAAGTTTAAAGAAAATCGGACAACATTTAGGCATAGTCCCCATATAAACCACTCTTCCCGACATTTTCTTATATGAACTTTTTCGGCAATTTCATTAAGTTTTTTTCCCATATTTTTCACATCATTCTGTTTTCTGCTCATATAATAAGGATCAAGTCTCTTACAGAAATACCTATCATCCAAATGGGAGAGAAATAAAGGTTATCTCTTAGTCGGTCTTGACCAACTACAAATTTTAACTTGTTTTTTTTTTTTAATTTACACATTGTAATCTATTTCCGGCATTAAAATTGTTGATGGTTTTTGTGACATTTTTATGATAAGAAAATTTATAATGAAGCAAAAGTTATTCATAAAAATTAAAAAATAATTTGCCTGAACTATTTTAATTAGCACTATGGGCCGAATTTGTTCGTCATTCAGTTAGCATGAAATTTTGTTGTTACAATGAATCAATTTTTTCTGTGTAGATTTTTATTGAATATTCAGACACGTCTTCCTTAAGGTTTTTTCTGAATTGAGCTTAATTAAAATATATTGACGCAAAAATCCGTAGATAACTGCTTGAAATTTAGATTGTAAATGTTATATGAGTGCATAAATCACCTGGAAAATTTAAAGAAATTTTCCAGGTATTTTCTCACTTGGACTTTTCTGCAATTTCGTTTAAATTTTTTTTTATATATTTTCAGCCCTGTTCCCCTTCTCGGAACTTGCACCGATTCTCGAAATTTGACCCAAACTATGCATATTTTTTATTATTTTTTTTTTTTTTTTTTATTATATCACTGTCCGATTTGGTGAAAATTTTCAGCATATAGTTTTATATTCTGAAAGCCAAACTATGTAAACTCATTAAAAAGTTGATTAAAAAATAATTAAGTTAAAATTATTTTAGTATATGAAATCTTTTAATTTTGGGGATGTATTTAAATATCTGAAAATTGGCAATTGATACACTCAAGCAAACTTACAACTACAAAGTAAAATTCATTGAATTTTTTTAAAGCAGGGGATAAATTAATCTCCAAAAATAAACTTAATTTACAATAAAGACAAAAACTTGTTGCCTTTTGAAACAAATTTCCCTATAGTGGACTTTAAAAAAAATGAACAAACAAGTATATTGCGCTACTACTTGTTAATTATTTATAATGGCAGGAACATTTAAGTTTATTAACATTTAAATGACATTTCAAAATAATTCCACCGAAGTGTTGAATTTATTTAAACAAAGACATTGCAAAGTACTTAATATTCAAAAAATATAAAACAGCGAAATTTTTTTTTTAATTTCGTTTAGAATATTTAATGGTTTGCTGGTAATTTTAAAGGGTGGGCCATTTAACATTTTAAATTTAAATCAGCTCTAAAAAAATACTGATTATTTTTTGAAATTTCTAGTTTTATTGTAAAGGTTGAACTTTGTCGTTTAAGAATAGAACACAATATCATTCATATGACTACCACGACGTGAAAGCATTTTTGTGTATAATAAAATTTTACCAAGATTTTGATGGTATCTGTGCTTTTATATGATCTTTACAATTTCAAAAACACTACATTTAAAATATTTTCCGAAGGGCTTTATAAAGTATTTTAATTTGAAAAAAAAAAAAATCTTTGCATGGACTTAAATAAATATGGTGTTATTTGAGGTAAATATGATTTCAATTAGTGCAACTGGCTGCAAATTCTGTTTCGATAAATTATAGGTGAGTTTGTCTTTTCCAGATCGACGTATCCACATTCTTCCAGCAAGTAAGTTAATAATCCCACTTTAGCTAGTTAATTTGACGTTCTGGGTGCTTGGCCACCTACGTGTGTAAAAATATATCAAAGAAATCAGAAATATGAAATATATGCACGTTAGTTGTGCCAAACTTTATCTCATTTGCTTTATCAATGTGGAATCGCTGACTAGGAAAAGGAAAAACACATTTATAATTTTTTTAATTTAATTTTTGTGTTTTTTCGATTTGTTAGACTGGCTTTTCTAAACAGTTCGACCAACTGACTTGATGCTTGTGACAAATGAATCAAAATTACTATAGAGTATTTTTCACACTCTACCAGAAATTTAACATGGTACAGGGTTCAGCGGCAACATTTTCAAATGAGAGGGCAACATTTTCAAAGTTGCTAAAGTGTTGAAAAACATTAAATTTGGTGTATGCAGTGCTGTGCTGCCACATAAACAGTGTAATTTTTTATCCCAGTTGTTATGATTCTTAACTGTTTACCAGTTTTTTCATGAAAACAATTTTTTTTTCAAATTATTGCATTTTTTATAGGTTTTTTAGTTATATGTTGCAACAATTAATAGCATATTTATTCTCTTTATTATATATTTTTACCATAGAAATGGGAAATAATGGATATGAATACTTTTTACGTCACAATGTTATGTTTGAATTAGTAACTGTTTTTTAAAACAATTGCAAATTTTGATTGTATTCTTTTACTTTATTAGACATGTCTAATTTTAGTAAAAATAAAGAGTATATTGAACAAATATTATATTTTTATATGAAAAATCTGAAAAAATACACGAATAAAATAAAAAAACATTTTTTTATGAAATAATCTGAAAAATCTCTAGCATCCCAAAAACGGCAAAAAAGTAGTTAAAAATTATGTTATGAGAGGGTTATATGGCAGCACCGCTAAACACTACTAAAAGTTGCCGACCAAAACTACCCTTTGTTGCCGCCAAACTATGTTCGTGTTCTAAGAGAGTACTAAAAAATTCGTGAGAGCGAACTATACTCTTGAGAATTGTATACTTTTTGAAGAGAATACAAAGAAAAAAATCACGATCATTTCCCATGTGACCTTTTTGCTCAAAAAGGGTATTTTTACTGATTTTTTTAAATATATCAAATGAAATATTTCATTCAAACAATTAAGCATATCAAAGATACATATTCAACAAGTGCTTTGTGAAATTTTTATTTAAAAATTTTGAAAATTTAGCCATTGGGACCTCATTTCCCTTGCTTTCTCATGACTGGTTCATCAGAAATTAAAAAAAAAAAAAAAATATTTCTGTAAGTAGATGTTTAAAGCTCGTGCTTGAATGAAGAAAAAATAAAAAAAAATGATAAAGGAATTTTTGGCGGAGTTGTAAACAAAAAGTCCAATTTTTTGGTAAAATTTTCGCCTTATAAAGTTGTGATAAAAATTCTTCGTTCAAGTTCAAGATAATGTTGTTTTGAAGAAATATGCAAAATTTTAACAAGATCTCTTCACATTTTTTTGAGATATCATGACTTAAAAAAAATTGTTTCAAGAAAATCGCGTAGATATTGCCGCTGGATATTGCTGCAGCGGCAATATCCAGGGAATCATTTTTAATTTTTATTTACACAAAGTGCTTCAACTGAATCGTGGCATTTAAAAAAAATCATCTTTTTTAAAATAAATTTTAAATATAGTATTCATATTTAATATTTTTATTATAATATAAATGCATAATAATTGATTTGCATTTTAAATTAATATATCCTATATATTAGTTTATTTACACTCGACAAAAAGTTGGGTAGAACTAAAATACTTTTTAACGTGGAGAAATTTTTTGCCCAACAAATATTAACGAATATTTAACTTCAAATTTGTGTTTGAACATTTCAAAAGATTTTAATTCGAAAACAATTTATGATTACCCAGACAAAAATTGTCAGTGGTACATAAAATTAAGTACTGGCAAGCCACTGGGTACCCGTGGACGATTTTTTTAAAAACTTTGTAGTCAAAAGGTTTCGAGTTCAGTTGCAGGCATATAATTTGAGTTTTTGTTGGTGGAGCTCTCTGCTCACAGTTTGACGACGTGGCAGAAAAAAATTACAAAAAAAAAATTGTTTAATTTCATTTTGGAAAAAATCTATTTCTTATCTTTTTTTTACGTTAGACTAACACTCAGGGGATGTTCCCTACTAATGCAGTGTATTGTGTTAGAATTAGGAAAATATGTTATGAGAGGGAGGAAAGAAGGAGTAGTGTTTGTGAATATTTGCCTTGAACTTCTCTATATTGTAAGTGACAGGGAAGACCTCTGCGGGGAGTTTATTCCACATACGGCTTGTACGACTGATAAACGAATTTTCTCTGTAATGCGATGTGCGGTCAACGGGACAATCGACTACAAACGGATGTGCTCTGGTAGATGAGCGAGTATCTCGAACATAAACCCGGGCTCTGGGAATCAGTTCCCTTATGTCGACAGAGCACTTCCCATGGTAAGTGCATCCCAGTGATGCACAACCCACATTCCGACGATGCTCCAATGAATCAATAGAGTTCGATATCCTAATTTCATTGATGAGCGCCGACGCCCTCCTTTGCACACGGTCCAAAAGCTCCAAAATAGACTTTGAAGCTCCTGCCCATATATGGGAGTTGTATTCCATTTTCGGTCGGATATAGGTGGTATAAATAGTAAGGAGATCGGATGGAGTGAAGTATTTCTTACACCGTTTGAGGAAACCAAGACGCTTGAATGCTTCTTTCGACACTTCGAATACATGCTTATTCCAACGGACATCACACTGAATCTTCATGCCCAGAACATCAAGACTATCCGATTCCTTGATATCAACACCACCCATATTTGTTGATGACATTGTTGATCTCACAGCCCTATGGGACAACATACAACATTGAGTTTTACTTGCATTAAAGTCGACCCCATTCGTAAGACCCCACTCGGAGACCATCGAGAGGTCACGATTGAGTGTGTCATTTATTAGCTGCCTTCTGTACTTAACCTCCAGAAGGCTTGGTCTACAGCTAAATGAAAATGAATGACAAATGTTGCTGTCATCAGCGAAAGAGTAGATAGGATTCTAAGTTTGATCAAGAAGTTCATTGATAAAGATAAGGAAAAGAGAGGGAGAAAGAACAGAACTTTGTGGTGAGATGAGATCCCATCTATAACAACACGAATAGTGCGATATCTGCGAAAGCTCGAAATAAAACGAGAGAAGTCATTACCGACACCAAATGCAATAACCTTTGTCAACAGTACGCCATGCCATGCACGGTCGAACGCTTTGGAAATATCCAGTGCAACCACTTTATTTTCGCCAAATTGGTGAATGGATCGACTCCAACGCTCCGAAAGAAGCGCTAACAGGTCCCCCGTCGAACGGCCACTACGAAAGCCATATTGTCTATCTATTTTTAGACCAGCTAATTTTTAGTTTCACTTTCCCAGTGCTTTTCAGTATAAATTAAGCATAGTAACAAATTTCTTTTGCAGGATAATTCTTTGAGTGTATATCACAATTGTTATTTTTTTTAATTTTAAATTAACAATAATTTAAAATCCAAAATTTTATTAACACCAGTATTTAGAAGATTTTAATTAAAAAAGAAGACTATTAAAACGTGTCTACCTACATAATCACTAAAAAACGATAAATGAAAAAAAAAGAAATAATATAAAAGCATAGTAATATGTATTTTTAAATATAAAATAAAAATAAAATTAAAAATTAAAATTAAGAACTAGTTTTCTAGTTAGTGTTTTATTTATTTATATTTTATTATATGGATAATACAGTGTCACAACGTATAACGCACCCCTGATGAGTACAGCGCATTGCAACGCAAGGATTTTTAAAAATAAAAATATTTAATTTCTGTTTTAAATGCTTTTCATTACCCAAATGTATTATTTATGAAGAGGTCATAAAAGAAACAGGTAAAACTTTTTGGTGGAATATTTATGCAAAATTATCACATTTTGCTTAAGGACAGATGTGAGTAGATTTTTTCAACTTTGGCAATTTAAGCAAATTCCTTAAACAAGGTCCCCAGTATTTGCGTAATTTAAAACAATATATTTTATTATTCCTAAAAATTACAAAAAAGCTTTAGAATAATTGGAAAAAAACATAACATTAGAAAAACTAATGTTTAGAATAAAACACATTAGAATAATACGTTTGTTTAACTCTCTAATGCTCATTCTTTTGATACTCAGAAAATTTTTGCTACATATTTGGTCTTAAAAATTTACTATGAAAAAAGTATTACAATTTTATATTATCGCTTTATTTTCGCGTATGACATAATAACAGTTGAAGAATAATCGCCCAATAAATATCACTATCAGTGAAATAAAATCACATATAGAAAATGGTTGTTCTAGAAGTTAGGACAATTTTTGGCAAATTTAACACTTAGCATCAATAAATTTTGACGAAATTTGCTTTTGCTTACTTCTAACTCTAAGTACACTTAAAATAGTTTGTAAGTTAAAATAACATAAAATTCCATTTAAAAAAAAATATATTTCATTTAAAACAGGTCTACTTTCTTTTCATTTAAATCAAATGTCTTTTGTTATTAAATATTTTAAATATTGTTTAATCAACGGATACATCAGAAAAACAAATAATTATTCAGTTAAAAACAAATATTAAAATTTTATTTAGCAATTCCGTAAAAATGAATGATTATTCATTTATTGGAAATTGTTTCGGTTTGCTGTATTTATGTTTGTTTTTAAATCTGCAAAATGTATACTTTAAACACATTTTGTGTGAATGGCCTTATGTATGTGTGTAAGTGTACGTATTTATGAAATTCTTGTTTATTGAGTTGCAGTAATTTTGTATATAAAGAAATAATGGAAATAGAAAACAAAATTGGAATTTTTGGAATATGTTTTTTATTTTGAAACAGACAGCAAACAAAATTTTATTTTTTAATAACTATAACGAAAACAAAAAATCTACAAGCTTCCGTTTTATGGGTTAATTTTTATTAAATTTCAAACAAATAATAATAATAAAAAAATAAAAATAAATGCAACTAGAAGAAATCGGTAAATTGCAGTAAAGCATTTTGACCAAATGTATACAAAAGTTAAAAATGTATGTTATCTTATCTTTAACAGAATTGAAAACTTTCTTTATTTATCATCAACCAGTAAACTACATAATATTCTGAGTGTATGTATGGTGTGCTTCATTTAAAATAAATCTGTTTTTGAGTTAAGAGAGATATTCTTTAAACCTGTGCTGGCGGTATCTTGTGAATCCCGCACTAAAATAATAACTACTTTTTTTATAGGGAAGCAAGAAATTCTTCCTACTAATTTATATGTTGGGCAATTGCAGCTCAAACCGCACAGCATTTGGATTTGTCATCTCCGATTTTAATGAAATTCGCCACAAATATTGTAAATGGGTAGTGTTCAAAATCAAATCATTAACCTTTCGACCCCAAACGCTTTCGGTTTTCGAAATATGACGTCATGAAAATTGGCAAAAACGTCAAAATATCGAAAAAGTGTCCATACAAAGTTTCCCATAACTTCTAAACTATACAACCTAAAAGTTTTTTTTTTGTATTAAAAGATTAAAGGTAATTTTTTTAAGTTTAATCTTCAAAGACCCATATCTCAAAATCCAATTTCTTTTAAATTCTAAAAAAAATATATGTTAAAAATTAAGGCCTCTCTAGATTTGTGACAAAATTTTAAGATGGAGGCTCATTTGGTTCCTGAGTTATGAAGGAAAACGTGGTCGTAAGCAAATTTTCGTCGACGAGTTCATATGCAAAATCTTTTACATGCTATGACTGTGTATCTGTGTACAATATTTTTATTCACCCTTATTCTAGTTGTCGTCATCAACACAAGACAATGTTGTCTTGGGATTTTTTTTTTTGAAATTGGAATTCCCGTTGTCGTTAAACGGAAAAAATGGGAAGAAATATCAAATTTATTAAATGCACTTGGCCCACCGAGAATAATATGGGATGGATGGCACAAGGTAAAGAAAGCATGATCATATAAAGTGCATTGTAAAAATATAACAAAATTTATTTATAGGTTGGCGAGACTTCAAATTTAAAGTTAAAAAGAAAATGGTAGCCAACAAAGCCGAGTGTAATGCTACAGGTGGCGGAAGATTCAAGCAATTTATATTGAGCCCGCTGGAGGAAGCTGTGGCAAATCTTCTACAGTTTTAGAAACAGCTGAACCCTAAGTCAAAGTCGTTTCTAACACTGAGCTGGTACGACCCCTGGGCTAAAAATCTTAATGTAGCTGCCAACTTTATTGTTTTGGAAATAAATGTGGACTTGATTCCGGTTTTCAAATTAGGTGCTATTGTTTCCAGCACATCTATGAAGGCAGTTTTATTCAGCAGAAAGTAACTTTCAAACCTTTTAAAAAAATTAGAAGATTAACATTCTTTAAAGTAACAGACTTTGATTTTGCTACTCACTTGTTATCCGGAAGATTAAAGATATTGGATTTCTGTATGAGAAGTCTTCTTTCCAATACTAGATTTTCTTTATTTTCTTCATCACTGGTAGCAGAATTTAAATTACACATAAAAAACATTTTTTCGCAAAAATAATAAACAAAATAAATCTGCCGACTTAATTTTTAGAGATGTGTTTTTGTTTAAATCGATAAGCTGTCGTCGTCGTTACAACACAGTTTTAGAATACCAATTTGGTATCGAAGTGATGTTGACTCAAAAAACGACGACGACATTGATAACGACAACTAGAATAAGGGTGATTGTTTTTGTGTGTAAGCTTTTGCATATGAACTCGTCGACGAAAATTTGCTTACGACCACGTTTTTCTTCATAACCCAGGAACCAAATGAGTCTCCATTATGTATTGGCCTTATTTTTTCGGTGAGAAAGAGCTCTTTAAAATGATATGCGTATCAAGGGTCAAAGGTGATTTTTTGTGGTCTTTAACCTTAGACATATTTCTCAAAATGTTCATCTTTTGTTTTTTCTCAAAAAATATATGTTAAATATTGAACCTTTATCTACATTTATCTGAAAAAAATAATGTGGACACACAATTCGTTTCTTTTACAGTTTAAAAGTTATAGTCGATTTGGTAAGGATACTTTAGTAAATTTTTGAAAATTTTTTCAATTTTCATGACGT